>CM076583.1:1304006111-1304394817 GCA_034641835.2 Pinus albicaulis | reverse complement strand
ATATTCCTAAGTCTTTAGAGTCTCCACATGTCATCTCATTAAATTCATGTCAATAAAAATCTACTAAGAATCCGCATGCATTGGTTCAAATTAAGTTTTAAGCCACTTGTCCACTTTTTCCTGAGTCCGCAGTGAATTTTGTGGAAAACATGTTATTTTTGCTACGGACTCACCTGACAGTTTCGTAGTGAATCTCTCATACTCATAACAGAAAACGCTACGAACTTGTGTTTTTTTGCAACGGCAAGGTAATGGATGAGGTGTCACTTTTCAAGTGGATAGGGGTCAGTATGAGGTCATGTACTGAGTTGTTTGGAGTCATGGTTCATGTTTGGTCATCATTACCATCCCATCATTCCATTTTTCTTTCCTTATTTCGCCTCCTTCCTCCCGCATTCAAACTTATCATTGAAAATCATCCTTGTGAGATGCTTGTTGCCACCTTTTCTCTTTTGTCTAAGTATAGTTGTTGTTGTTGTCTTAAGGAAGGTCCAGCCTTTGTCTACAAGCTTCTTGTTGTGCGCAATTGTCTTTTGCAGGTGTCACATTGCCAAGGAGGCCAGCGTTGTTTTGAAAGGAATGGCCACACATAAAAAGACCAAAAGAGGAGGCTCAATGATCAGGTATGAGCCAATGTACCTAAAATTGTTCATGGAAGATCCAAGTTTTGTAGTAGCCTTCACCAGTGCTGCCTACATGAGATTTTGTCAGAAGTTGTAGGGGTATCATGCCCAAGTTTCCAAGGATTTTGCAGAAAATTTTTTTGGAACTGCATCAAAGGTGGGTATACTAAATTTCATTATTTCTCCTGATTCCATCACCCAAGAAACATAAATTCCAAAGACAGGGGAAGGGTGGTTTAAAGCCACCAAATTCAGATTGCAAAATTGTGATGAGTTCTTGAAGCCTAAGAACATACGAGTGGACATGACCTCATGGATACTAAGAAGTTGTCTCAAAGAGAGTTACTCCAAACTCTTGTTGGTAATTCAAAATCATTTCACATGTGAAGGGAGGTTTCACATGATGTATCAATACCATTTCATACTTTTACTCCATTTCACTGGTAAGTAGCTTTTGTACCTTCCATTTTTTCTATTCAGAAGGTTAGGGAAAATGTCATATAAAGTATAAGTTAGGCCTGAGAGTAGTGAAACCTCTATATTTCATCATGGATTAATTAAGTTGCTGGTTATGGAAGAGTTGAAATTATTAAATAGGGACCGGGCTACATTTCTGTTTTAAGTGGTTATGAAGTGGATGTGTTGACTCCTAAGAAAACACCCACATCAAAGACCGACCCTTCTAGTAAGAATGATGAGCCTATAGTTGAAGCAAAAGGTGGAAAGGAAGGATAATGCATATTACAGATCACATGGAGGTTGAAATGGAACATTTTTAGAATACAAAGATACCTCAACCCACACCTAGAAGCAGCAATCATAAACCTAGAAAAAAGAGTCATGGCAAAATAACTAGGAGCCAGACAGTGGGAAAGGGTAATCTTGAAGATATTTTACAAGCCATATATATAGAAGAAAACCCTATGGTTAAACCTATGGAGGCCAAAGGAGGTAAGAATAAGAATAAAGGCCTCACTGCCAAGAAACTTGACTTTTCCAGTGAAGATGAAGGTTTTGTATTTAAACCAAGAAATCATCTCACTAGATTGCATCTTGCCAAGGGTATTAAGGTTGATAAGAAGCTTGAAGAGACATAAAAGGTAAAACAACCTATGATATAATAAATCATCAACCTATCCCCAACAAAATAATAAATTATCAAGTAGGGGAAAGGCAAGGAGAAGGTCACTGAAAAATCTGAAGTGGATCTTCTAAAGGAGAAGTTGAGGGAAGCTAGGGAAGAGGTCATTGAAACAAAGCTGGAGTTGGAAGAGGCTAAGCAAGAAAGGAAGATGGTAGAGGATTTCAAGGAGAAATTGAATGAGAAGATTATCTATTAAGATGAAGCCCTATCAAGTGCTAAGAAACTACTGAAGAGAACCCTCCCTTTACGCAGAGTGATGAAGCACATAAGGAAAAGGAACATCTAGTTACAGGTAGAGAGGAAGAAGCTCAAAGGCCAAGTGAAGGAGCTGCAGGTGTAGATTGAAATGGTACAAACAGAACTCAAGAAAAAAGGCTTGAAGATGACAGTGGTGAATGAACCTGTTGAAGGTGAAACCACTACTACCAAGGGTGAAGCCACTACTGCTTGAAGGGGGTAAAATAAATCTTAAAATATTCTTTGCCTCATTATAGCTCGTCATTTACATAACCATGAGAAATTTTGAAGAAGAAATTGGAAAATTTTCAAGCCTGTTGTCTATTAAGAAATTTCGTAGCGTACTGCAGGCTTAAAGATGAGAAAATGCTATGAACTCACTGAAGATGTTTTTTTGGGAATATATGTCAGGTTTTGTCACATAGAAGGTAGGTGAAGGCATGTGTTTAAGTGTTTAGACCCACTATAAATCCGCCAATTAGCAAATAGAGCAAACAATTTGCAGAGATGGAAAAAGTAGAAAACGTTATGAAATCTCACTACGGACTTGCCTAGAAGTCCTTTGTTTTTGCTGGGAGGAAGAATTTTGAGAATTTTCACGCCTTAATTGTTTTTTGAAATAGGTTAGCCACCTAGAAGGGTCGGAAATAATTAGTAGATTTTTTGGTTGAAGACACACTCATCTACAAAGTTGATAAAGCTACCAGCTCATCATGGTAACCACAACAGCAAATATGACATCACTTCCTCAAAGCTCGAAAGATAGACCTCCTATCTTGGTGGGGGTATTTATTGTTCATTCATGGTCATTGCCACCTCAGGAACATGATCTTTCTTATGTATATCAGCAATCATGGGGCTTTTAAAGTTTTTTAAATGTAATAAAGTGTATTAGAGTCCTATTAGGTTTCAAATTCCTAAAAATAGCAGATCCCTATTTTCTCTCCTTGTAATCCGCTTTTTGGTTTTTCAAGGTATCATTAGAGGTATTCAAAGGTTTTGCCTTGCTGGAAAACTCATTGTAAAGGTACCTAAATTTATAAATAGGCAGATGATAGATGGAGATGGGGTTGATGGATGTTATATTGCAGACTACTATTGTAAATATTTTTTATCAATGATATACAGTGGCAGCAAAATTCTTTTCTTACCTGAGATTCATTGGTATTCTTATATGTATTTGTCTTATATGTTATGTTACTCTATCTTCAGTATTGTTGTGTGATTACTTGGAATTCATGGTCAATATGATCCAAAATCCTTTATACATCTAATCTGTTGTAAATGTTATGTTTCATTGGAACACACATGCCTCAGCTTCCATGAGAGAAGTTTCATATGTCATTGAGTTTTCATACTGAATCCATATGCCCAATGGTAGTTATTTGTTTTCATCTTTCACCTGCACAAAAATACATTTAAAGCCAATTTTAGAGTTAGCCATCAGTTGAAATTTATTTACTTAATATAATATTTATCCTTGAGAGAGCCCTCTCAGGATGGAAAGGCTAAGTTCCAGCTAAAAGTAGGTTTCAAATAGTTACTGTAAGTTGATTGTTGAAGCAGCCCATCAGCCTCAATTTAGTGATAACACGTTTGTCAAGTAACTGCTCCCTTCAGTGGTGTTATCACTTAGATTGAACCTCAGGCTGAGAGAGGAAATTCCAAGGTAACTTCAAACCACACTTAGCCAAGTATTTAGCCCTACTAGGAAAGGAGAGGGCTCTCTCCGTAAGGATCACAGCTAAGATGACTGAGTAAAGAAGATATTAGGCTATGTATAGTAGCTCAGGGTTTTGATTATTTTTTATTGGTAGGGTTTTGCTAGATCAGGAGGATTCAAGCAGCTAGGGAAAGGAAATTAGGTCAAAATTTGTAGGGTGTTATAAGGGGCAAGTGTTACGTAGGTAAATCCTCTCTGCGGACAGAGACGATCCCTCTAGCCCTAGGATGGGTCTAGAAACAAAAGGACATGCTAAAGTGTTGCTTCCTAGTAATTAATGAATGAAAGACATGGTAGATCAACCTACCTGGAATCCAATGTTGTCGTCATTGCAAAAAGAGTAGTAGCCTCTCGCTCCTGTCTTGGAAAATCACAATCCATTCGTTGTTACACCCGAGTACCTGCACATGTAACAAAAACGAGAACAAAATATGACATCATAGTTCCACTCACAACTATTAACCATTCAAAGAGGGATAAAGCTATCACATTACATAAACATCATAACACAATAGTGGAACCAAACAGTAGTCATGTATATATAAGTATAAGGAAGAGGTACAATTGATGCTTTGACGTTGTAGTGTCCTTCAGTGGGGTTCAGTCGAAGTGCGTCTCAGTACCTGTCGAAGGATTTAGACGGAACGAGGACATGGATTCAAGCTCTCCTCAACGTGATTCCTTCTCTCTATCTTCTCTATTCATTCAACTATTAGCTCTTCAAGTTCAGCTATTCAGCCATTCAGCTAGTTTGTACTAGGAGAGATAGCTCCTTTTATAGAGGAAAAGGAGGAGGTTTGGATCCCTACAAAGGTGGGAGGGAGTCCTATCATTTAGGAGAGTTCTAAGGGAGGTGGAAACTACTAACTAAAGGAGGGATTCTATGGTTATTTCAGTTCAACCACTCCCAATGACTCATCCTCAAGGTGGTTGGAATAGAACCTCCACCTCTATTTTTAAAAAACATTCCATAAATAGCTTGGCTCTAGCACTTAACTAGGACAGAGCACCAACTGGCATGGGCTCAGTGTTAACTTTCTAGCTCGGTGTGGGAGTGTAACTGGCTACTCACGCCAAGGAAAAAACAAGGGTTTTTACAGTTCTGCTCAGGGAATTGTCAACAAGAGGAATGTTACTCTCACGCAAAGGAATGCAGTGATGGTTTTTACCAGGCATGACACTGCTTATTGGCCACAAAAAATACCCTCTAATGGGCGAGATGGGGATTGCAAGGACAGTGACAAAATTTTGTGTAACAAATGCCCCCTAAAGTATGAGGTCCGAGGGAGATTAAGGGGCGAATGCTTTATGAGAACGCGTTCGAACCAAACACCGCTGTCGAAAAACCTACAATAAAAAATACAACTAATATCTCTGGTATATGAACATGTGGCATGGGTGCAACCATCCATATAGAGTACATATAAAAACAAAGATTTGAGGTATGGACGCAGCCATCCAGCAGTAAGGATCAATAAATAGACTCAGCTATGGTCGCAGCCATCCAATCAAAAGAGTCATGCAATAAGTTATAATAATCCTCCAAAATCCATAACCTGGACTTTATCAGACAAAATCCAGGATCTTGTGGTCCATCTCGACCCGAACCAGTACAATTTCAAGCATGTGAATATATGAGCTGAAGTCGAACATGGCAGAAAATCACCTGATTACCAGCCAATGAGGAAATTTGTTAATAGGCACAAGAGAAACCACCATTAATGAGAATGGCTCTCAAGGTACAACCGGTACAATATACAGGATGTGAATAGGGATCTAGTGTCAAACATCCTCAGAATCACTTGATCGAAGGCCAATGATGTGGACCTTGTGTTGAATGCGAAAAACCTGCCATTAAGGCATGCAGGCTCCAAGGTACCAGAATAAAGTCTCTTGATCAAAGTCCTGGATAATGAGTTGAAGTTGATAGGAAGTGATCTAATCTAAGGTGGGCCATAATTTTTCCCACATCATTGATGCAAGACAGAGGAACATGATAATAGTGAATCAAGACCAACAAAGAATCAGAGGGTGGTTGAAAACTGCAGATGCGAACTTCTCTTGAACATATCTGTAATATCCCCTTTTCAGGAATATTAAAATTCTATTCCAGAGATTTACTGCAGGGGAATTTACTGGATATATCACCTTTGAAAAAAGGATGAGATCCAGAGGCTACCTGGCCATCTGCAGACTCTGTCTATAGAGCTTGAAATATTCCTCCTTCAGGAACAGCTACAAATTGGGAATAATATGAGTTATTACCAATTTGGAGCTACATAAATATGTCTAATACAGATGTTAAAACACTTAAACTTTAGTTAAATATGCATCAGTGACCTTATATAGCATTTTATGGGAAAAAAGGTGGGGAAAAGTGATGATTTTAGCCCTAAAATGAGTATATTCAGAGATCTGCGTAAAAATAAGAGAAATGGCGGGAGGTTATTTTAGATTAGGTCATGAGGGACCTATGCTCCAAATTTCAGCTCAAACAAATAAGTATAGCTAAGTTAAACAGTTCCTCCTTCCCAAACTAGGCTTAAAAACCCTGATTTCCCATGGCTTAAATGATGCAGAAAGTGATGAAGCTTTTACAGCGTGATTTTATGAAGTGTTTAACTGAAATAATGATGTAACATCAGTATGAAAAGTTTAGAATATGATTCAATGGCTTTATATTAGAAAACACAGATTTATACATGAAGAAAGGCCTCAAAACTCAGCAAAATGCTACAAGGAAATGCCCAATAAACCAGACAGTGTAATATTCAGGAAGCTGAAGTAGTGTTTCATTATATTTTAGATCTACAAAATATCTTAATAGAAAATCATAGATAAGAATGGGATCTATATGAAAAAATAGCTTTTTAGTACATTTCCCTTGGGGATCTCAGCAGAAGATGACTAACAATGAATAGATCTGAGATCTACACCATAGATCTGCAGTAATATTCAGAAATTTCTGAAGAATATGATACACAATAGACCCTATCTGAAAATAGAACATGGATTGGTTGGCCAATCCACGTATCACCACAGTGAAAGAAAGGAGTCCTTCCACCGGAGATCTCTCCTCCAAACTGCTATCAAATGTACACTACAACTTTGACTGCAAAGAGGACGCAGTTTCATCAAGTGACTATGCTGAAGAAGTGGAGCACACTTTGGCTTGATGCCAGGATAAGAATCTGAAGCTCAAAACAGCTATTTCACTCCTGCCAATGGTTTAAATGACTTCCCCACTGAAAAGATGCAATATAACTCTTCAGATCTGAATAGATCTGATTCCACTTGCTGCAGCTCACAAGATAGCTCAACCCTCAACATGAGCAGTGTTTTAATGTAAGGTAAAGCTTTTCCAAAATGCAAAATAGTGGATCAATGCACCACAATCTCCTCCAAGAAACCCTCAAGGAAGAAGAGGAATTCCTACACAGGAAATTCCTCTCTTTCTAGCTAAACATCCAAGAGAGTTTGAGTTGCTCAAGCAATCTCAAAATCTAAGTATCATCAACAACCTTTTCCTTGAGCCTTCTCCTTCCTTTTATAAGATGAGGATGTGAAAAACCCTAAACCACCTTGAATCACTTAACCCCTTTCACATGAGGTCCTCCTTCTAGAACTGTGTTGTCCCTTTATGAGATACATTGAACCTAGACAATGTTGTAGATTTGGTCTTGTTGGCCCAGTCAAATAGCTCAAACCTGTTTCACACACAAGTGGCTTTTATTAAGAAAGCCCTGATTTGTCTCTTTTCACATTGGGCATCAATTTATTTTTATGTTTTAGGATTTTTTCATGTCCTCCTTTACATTTTATTCATCAATAAATAAAATTAAAGACAGAATGAAATATTCCTATTAGCTTGGGATAATTAGGAATATTACAATATTAGAATCACAACACTGGATTTGGCAGTATTTGACATCAAAGGATCTCAATTCATGACGATGTGGCAAAGAACGGATGAGAGGTCAAAAGAGATTACCCAAACCCATGTAGGCACACATGACGAAATGAGATGTCCCCAACCCGACACGAATGCAGACCAGTGCCATGCTCAAGAGCGACATACTGCCAACATAACTAAAACTTGGTTCCATTTTTCCCCCACCATTTCTGGCGAGTACCCCAATTATTTTTTAAAACAAGCTTGAAGGGGATAGCATATGCTTGTGCTATAAGTTTGTCCTTCGGAAAAATCCATCCTAGTACATTTTACAAGCCCTAGGAAGGAGGAACTCGAGTAACATCATGGCGATGAAATCCGATGTCATCAGTGTTTAACGAGTCTGACAAAGGGATAACTCGGCATATTTTCATGTTTAGAGAGTTTGAAAAGAAGGCAAAAAAGAAAACTCCAGCATGGCCCTTTTCATAAATAGTCTCTCAGATCCAAAAAAGGTAGAAAACAATATCTGAAAGAACCTCTTAGTCACGAGAGGCTAAGGTATTCCTTTTTCATAAATAATCCATCCCAGCCCGAAAAAGGGGTAAACGTATACTGGGTAGATATCGTTTTGCAGCCATTTAACGAGTTCAAAACAACAAAAATCTCTGCAATATTTTCAATTTTAGAGTGTCAAAAAAGAGCTCAAAGATGACTCCAGTAGTGACTTTTTCATGTTTTTACCGAGTCCAAAAAAGTATAAAATATAACTCGTTATTTCATCAATGTCACATCAAAACCTGTTGTTGCACAGGAGACACGTGTAAAATCCTATTCTCGAAAATAATATAATAAAATAATCGAAAAATATGTCTTAAAACCTAATTAGAGTTGTGAAAAAGTTATAAAATGCCAAAAATGGTAAAATTAATTACTTTTCACTTTTTACCTCTTGTGGAGCAATAGTTACCCATTTAGCACTGTGATTTTGCGGCAACGATTCTAGACGATCTGACAGTCCAATATATATTCCTTCAGTTCCAGGTAAGAGCTGACACCTTTCCCTTCATTTCAAATCATTCCTTTCTACCTGCAATTTCCAGTTTTGAATTCTAGGAGAGAAAATGTGAAAATTAGGGCAAGTTGGTTGGCGCGGGTTTCGGGCACGGAGTCGCACCAACCGCCCTATTTTATACACTAGGTCATGCCAACGGCACAAGCCATTTTTATGTCAAAAATCCCAAGCAATAGACCGAATTTTCACAAATTATGATGTTCTTACTAGGCTAACAATGTCCATGTAACAATATTTGCAGGTATAAAGTAGCAAAATGGTCATAGAATGGAAAGAACGGGAACATAGCGAAGAAGATGAGCTTGCCATGGAAAATGAGGGAGTCATGGAAGCTCTCAGAAACTATGGAATGAAAAATTTCTTCCTAACGCCATGTCTCCAAGCCCAAACAGAGTTATTGCAATATTTGATCAGCATATGGGACGAAAATCAAGAGAAGTTCATCCTTCGGGATCAAGAACTTGAGATTGAAGTCTCTGATGTCTATTTCATAACATGATTATCACCTAGGGGAGTAGCACCAATCCTAACTAGCACTCGACCCTGCATGGAAACCATGACTGTGGTAATAGACAGGGTATATCAAGGAGCACGAAACGGGATCGGGCAGTGGGAAATTTGATATCCAGACTATCCCAGACATGGCACTCAGATTAGTGCTAGATACCATCACACGAGCTGCAGAATCACAAGCACCGCATGAAGCAACAAAGACATAATTTCTTCTTGGTGTAGACTGGTTGGCACCAACCATCTACAACTGGGCAGAGGCTGTGACAATAAACATGAAACGCCAGCTAACAAAATGCAAGAAGACCAAATTGAAGCAATTTGGTTATGGATTTATTATGGTATCGTTCTTCTTCCTACATGGGTCTTTTACATGTGATGATGATTTTACAAATTATGCAAATGTCTATCTAATACAATGTTAGCCACTGTATCAATTAATGTATTCATTCATCTAGGAATATGCTGATATGTAATAAAATCAAAATGTCTTTCTAGCAAACGAATACGTAAATACAATCTCAGAATGTGTGGATTTCTAACTGAATAATGACTATTGAGTTGTAGAACCACAAGCTGCGAGTCTAGATTTACAAGCAATGCGCATATGCCGAGGTTGATTGCTTCAGTTAATAGCTCAATAACAGCGCTATATTCAGTGACATTGTTCATAGCTCATCCTAGACAAATACCCTGCAGATCTATCAATTCATCAACAGGATCATAAATTACCCAGGCTGCTGAAGACAAATTCCTAGTACTGCGCTAAGCACCATTCGTGAAACCGACATAAGGGGTAATAGACATCTGCACCATAAGCAAGACCCAATAAGTAGGAAAATGCTCACAAAGCACATCAAACCAAAATATGTACAAAAAATAAAAATGACACCTATGTACACCTATTACACATGGATGACTCATTCATAATATTTTTTTAGATACAACCCATTTCCGGGTTGTTCCAGATGATGGCCTTCGTAATCAATAAGCTCATAGGCCCCATTCTGCAATACACGTTTAATGATGTAGGGCCCATGCCACATAGGTTGAAATTTACCTGCCCCCAGCTTATCATGAGCTTGGTCATACAAGAGGATGAGTTATCCTTCAATGAAAGAACGAGGGGAAACTGATTGGTCAAAATGGGCCTTGACCTGCTTTTTCTGTGCTTCGATAACCAAAGCAGCAAAGTGGCGAGTTTCATCCAACCTTTCTAAATAAAGGAGACGTTCTTCTTCTGGCATAGTATAAGGCAGTAATTCAACAGCCAACTTGAGCGAAGGTATTTCACATTCAATCGGGAGGGTAGCTTCCAGGCCATAAACCAACTGGAAAGGAGTGAACCTGGTTGCATTTTTAACTAAGGTTCGGTATGCCCAAAGAGCCGAAATGTAATATTCCTAAATTAGCATGCAGCTAATATGAATATTATTTTTGCTTTAAAAATCTGTTTAGATGAATAAATGTACAAAGGAGGTTAATCAAACTCCTAATGAAGAATAAATCAATGCCAAATATGAAAAATGATAAACCTTGGCTATGTAAATATGCACCCTTATGTGTGAAAGGGGCTAATCATCTTGATTGGGTCAACTTTGACCAAATCTACAGTGTTGTATTGGAGGAGTGCTCATCAATGGGGCACAACGTAATTCTAGTTGAAGATCTCTTGTGTGAAAAGGATGAGTCCATTGAAAGTGGTTTACAGTTTTTCACACTCTCATCTTATAAAAGGAAGGGGAAGGAAGCATGAGGAGGTTGTTCATGATATGATCTTTCATATATTGTCTGTTTAGACCATATAGCTTTCTTGGTTGTTTATCCTAGATTGCAAATGTTTTTTAGCATTGGGATTTCTTGTTTAGGAATTCCTCCTCTTCCCATGGAGTAGCTCTTGGGAAAGTTTTTATTGCAAGGTCCACTATCTAGCTTGAGGGCCAAGCTTCTCCTTTCAATTACAACTCAGATCCAGTGAGGGTTTGGTTGTCTTTGCAAGCTGCAGCAAGTGGATATTAGATCTCTTCATATCTAAGACATTTCAGTGCTATTTTTCAGTGGAGGAGGTCTTTTCTCTATTGGAGGAAGTGTATTGGAGTGCATGAGCTTCAGTTCCTGATATTAACATGTGGCCATTAGCTATCTATCCCTTACAGTGTAGTTTCTACCCCAAATCTGCGTTATTCTTGTAGGTGGTGTTGCAGGGAGTTTGGGTGCATCATTGGGAGAGATTGTTTCTGAGTGTTGGGGATATGCCCTTCACTTTGAGATCCATTGGACGAGATCTAAAAATTGTACTTCTCATATCTAATTTTCATATTTAGAATACTTCAGAATTTCTGAATATTTCTACAGATATGCTTTCTTAGATCTCAGATCTACTGCTTATTCCTAGTGTAAACCCCAAAATTCCAAGGGGATCTGAAAGAGGAGCCTTTCTAGTGCATGGATCTGATATGGATCTGACTTTTTATGCATAGATCTGCTCTAGATCTGATATGTAACCTATTCCCGTTTTCAGCCTAGTAAAATAACGCTTTCAAGGCAGCTTTAGTCATTTATGTGGTTGCAACCCCTCTTTTGAGGGCATTTCTTATGTATTTTTAATGTATTTTTAGTTGTGCATCTCATGGACTCCATTATACATCTGTTTTGCTACTGTAAATACTTTTGAAGGATATTTATTTGGCCTCCTTCGCTTCTCTTCTGAAACTATTTTTTTTTCTGAGCAGTATTGCTGCAGTCCCTTGTTGGGCAGTTTTCAAGCCTTCCTAGGTGTGGGAGATCTGTTTAACCCACCTAGAAAGATTTGTTTCTGATATCCTATTGGATTTGGGTCCTAGATACTCAAATATAAGGGATCCAAGGGTTGAATTCCTATTTTGTAGTAGCCATTCCTAGAAAATGTGTTTTCCAGTCATGCCTTGCTGACAGTTCCCATTTTGGGATATTACAGTGGTATCAAAGCAGCTATCTTGGCACAGCCTGTGCTTTGCTTATTGGAAAGCCAATATTTATTTTCATGGTGAGAAAATTCTGATGAAGAAATGTGGGTACATTTAAGACACAAAAGAAAAGGGTAAGATCCCTTTAACTGGAAATTTGCAAAGGGGAGAGTTCTCTAAAACTCTTTCTCAAGCTTTGAATGAGCTGAAAGAAGAAATCTGGGGAATGAAGAATGAGATACAAGAAAATATTTTAAGATTTTCACATGAAAGAAGCCTCACTACTTAATATGATGGGTGTGAGCATTCATCCACATCATCAGATCTACAACGCTCTATCAGCCACTTTTTCATGAAGAAGAAAAAGAAGGAAGGAGATGTGCCAAAGACAGAGACTCTTGGTGATTATTTGTAGGAGTATGAGGCTCAATATAAGGATTTCAAAGATCACTTGAACTTCCAAGGGTTTTTCAAGTTCAATGAGGAAGGAAGGAGCAAGCAGCATGGTGTGAGTAGATTCTTCTTATCTACTTTTGATGGATCACCTAAATGTCCAGCTTGGGCTTGGGTGAATGAGCTAGACACCTATATGCAGCAACATCAAGTTTCAGAAGAGGAAGCCATCAAAGTAGCAGCTCTGCATTTTGAGGGTAAGGCTTATGCTTGGTGGTTGTTTGAGTCTTTTTCCTTAAACAATGCAAATACATCTACCTATGCAAGGTTCATTAGAAGAATAGTGGAAAGGTTTGATGAAGGGTCTCATGAAACACCTTCTATGGAGTCTATCAAACCAAGTCAAACAAAAATTTTGCATGGATTGGAAGGGTCCTTTAATTCAGCTCCATACCGAGGGGATCGAAACTTGCATGATGTTTTGCCAAAGCCAAAGTCCCCATTGCATGAATATCTTTCTCTTCAAGGGGAAGACATGGATATTGCTCCTAAAAAGGAAGACTAAGATCTAAGGTTTCCTTTTGATGATGAGGAACTCTCAACTATGGAAGAGAAGGTTGAAGATGATAACGTATTCATGCCAAGAGCACATCTAGGACCTCATGAAGAGGAAGATGGAGCACTTTCTCCAAGGAGGGAAACACTTGCACTCTTGCAAGAAGTTCCTAAGAATCTCACATATGGAGATTGTGGCACAGTCCATGTGCAGCATGTGCCATCACCATCAAATGGTGAGATATTGAAGATAGAAGAAGGAAAAGAGGAGGGCAAGCATCACTTGATGAGGAGCATATACCCCTCTCTGTTTCAGAAGTTTGATGCACAAAGGAAGAAGGAGGATCTGTGCAAGGAAGGCAAGGAAAAACCTGTCCATACACATACACATCCTGCTCTATGCCTTGAAGTCTCTTTACATGGAGGCATTCCACCAAGGAGACCTCCTGATGGGAGGAAAACTAAAGTGTTCTCTCAACTATGGGTAGCATATTCTTACTTAGCTAAGGAGGGAGCTTTGGGAGAAGCTAGCACAGCACAGAGAATCCTTCATGGGTTCAAAAGAGAGATCAACAATTTTCTGAATTGGACATTGTTATCTCCCTCTCAGTTATTTGCACTAGAAAAGGAGAATTCAGAAGTCTATGATGGCATGGACATGATTTCATATGGAAACTCCATATCTTTGGGGCAGCCAATGATATTTTCATTCAAAAATGAGATTTATGAACATGAAAAGAGGATATCAACACTCTTGCATGAATGGGCTACATTGGGGAAGTTTTGGAAGACAAGGACTTTCCAAGGGGAGGTTGACTTCCATCTACTTCAATCTTGTCTTGAGCAAGATCAACTGCAAAGAAGGCAGAAAAATGAAGTTGGTAGTAATCCAACATGTGGCTTTGACATCAAGCATGTCAAGGAGGAGAGCCATGCTGTGGAAGGGGCTGCATTGCAGATTTCTACAACATTGTCATTGTTGGGGAGCCTAGATCTAAATTGGGATTCCCAACTTTTGATGGAATTCTCCAAGGACCTTTTCACATGTAAGTTTCTTGATGGGAAAATGATAGGTGGGAGGTATAAAGTAGTTGAGGGAGTCATTTGTTCCCATAATCATATCTATCTAGCTAGAGACTCCAAGCTTAAGGAGAAACTACTTAATGCAACCTATGAGATCATGCTTTCAAAACCCACTGGTTTCATTAAAACATATCACACTATCTTAGATGGATTCATGTGGGAAAACTTCAAGGAGGATATGCACTCTCATATGAGGAAGTGCATGGATAATTTTCTAGTTGAGGAGGAACATAACTCTTGGGAAGAGTTATCATTACCACCTCCTTATTCATTGAGTGTTAGAGGGAGCTCATCCATGAGCTACCTTGCTGATTTGAAACAAGTATATGATAAACATTGTATTGTTGAACCTCATGTTGTATTTATTATATACTTGCATTTTCTTAACACTCATGTGCAGGTCTTGGCTCCAAGAGGGGGCACCTTTTCTTATGGGCTTCATGAGCCACTTTTGGCCATGAACAATGGTGATGTTGGCCATTCCTTGGGAGATCTTGGAGAGATGATGTACTCTGTTAGCTCCCCGTAATTTTCTAGATTAATTGAGATACAAATTGACAAGGGTAACATCAAACCAAGCTTTGGAATCCAAGGACCTATCCTTCCTAGATTCAGAGAGGTTTCTCTCTAGTAGGTGCAAAGATGTGAACTTGTTTGTTGATTGGGGTTGATTTTAGGCTAGATGTTAAGTGTAGGGTATTTTGATTGTTTTTGGTTGGGTATGATGCTCAGATAGATTTAGATAGAAAACAAGGAAGATTGTTAAGTCATTGTCCAATGGATTCAAACAAGGTCATGAATGAGTTCATCAATGGTGTCAAGAGAATTTGCAGGGAAATTTAACTTGGTTGGGGGATCTTTAAGGTTGTGAAGGATCATGAGATGGAAATTAAACTTGGGAACAACAAACTAATAAAGGGCTGAAACCGAATCCTTTATATACTTGTAAACTGAGGGAGTTATAAAATTGATAAGAACAACAAGAGAATCAAAGGCATAAGCAGAAACTAATCCATTTGATTTCAGACTGAAAACAGATAATTAACCAAGACAAACATTCAAATAAAAACTTAGAAAGGTAAGAAACTTATCCAAATTTCAGAGCTTTTATCATCTAGAGCAAAAAAACATTTAAGATACACAAGTAACTATAACCATAGAAGGAGAGAAAACTCTAACATCCAAAGTTACAGCTATAAGGTTTCCTTAAAACAATTTTAGCTAAGTAAAGGCAAAGAGTGTGATTTTAAAAATACTTCTTTGACAAACCTAGACAAAGCTGCTTTAAAGAGATGATTCCAAGAACAGAGTATTTTAGAATATGCAAGGCTAACCATAAATCATAATTGATGTTAATTGATCTAATTTATTCAAGAAATGGACGAGCTAAGAACTTGTTAGAGAGCAAGAAGTGATTTCTCTAATGTATCTTAGCAGAAGAAAACATTAAGGCAGTGAAGGACTAACAGATTTAAGGTGCCATTAGAAAACATTTCTTAATCTAAATTCTTTGTCCTACTGCAACATAGCAAGATGGAAAACATAATGGAAAACATAGAAAACATAAACAAAAGAAAACTTCACCATCAACCTGTTGGAGTTCCCATGTTTTGTCCAGATTGGCAAGACCAAAAGATGAGACAACATCAGAACCACTTTTGGGCCCTAGGATCTAGCCCTCCTGGACCCGGAGAGGGATCTCTCCAAATAGAGCAAAGAATGATATATCTTTGAGGCTCAAAATGAGATGTTAGGCTAGTTATGAAGCACAGAGGGGGGTTTAAAATGATTTGGCTGGTCGGTTGCTGGGTTGGTCATGAGATCATGAATTGAGAAAGTAATGGGAGAAAAGGAACATAACAGTAGGATGTTTCAGCAAGAAGGATAAGTCAAGAAAGTGCCATCCATTGGGCTATGGAGTCATGAAAGGAGAATTACTTGCAACAACTAGCCAAGGCTTTCAGAGGGCAAGTCATCTACACTAAAGGATCTTTAGAGATATATGGTGAAAAGGAAACATTAAGGAGAGAAGGTGAAAGAAGGAAAACAACCCAATTTCTGTCTATAGATCAGGTCAGAGGTCATTTAACTCTAGACCTGCTTGGACATACTCAAAGGCAGCTCTCTAGGGAAGGACAAAAGGGGCAGCTTATAGATCGGACCAGAGATAATTTAACTCCAGGTCAGCTTCAACATGCTCCAATGGAAAAACAGAGATAAGTTTAACAAAGGGATCTTAGAGAGTCCAGCTGGTTGCACAAGGATCCTAGTGGACAGGGCTAACTCCAATCCCCAGTGTTCCCAAATCTTCCAGCATAAACCCAACAAGAACATCTAAGAACTGATTCATTTAATTCATACATCAGCTAGCAGGAAATAACATCCACTACGCTGGTTAAACCGAGTGAAAACACTTCTCAGATAAAACATTTCAGAAGATAAACATAAATGGCATGGAGAGCAGGAACATAGGGTACCTAACAAGGGTAAATCCTATGTCAAACTTCTGATGCAAGCCAGCAGAAAATGAAACAATATGAAATGTAATAAACAAAGTTGGAAGAACATCACCAAAATTAATAGACTAGGATCCTGTGAAATGTGCTTTGATTAATTGATGCAAAACCAGTCATGTACACTAAGCTCAATGGTTAATACAGCCCAGACTTCTCCTCCCAGCCTATTACACAACGACTACTTTGCTACTCCCTCCCACGACAGTTCTAACAGTCCAACGTGAATCCCTCTAACAGCAAATCCTCAACAACTGGACAAAAACCTTTTAGAATTATTTCTCAGGGATTTTTATAGGAGAAGAATAAAACAGAAGTAGATACAAATTAAATGAGCCTCATTAAGACAGCAAGGTGGAAGTGTTCACTCCCATACCACTTAATGGCAATCAGCGTTCGCCGTGTGTACTCTGAGACTGTTTGGAAGCCCCTGTTAGGTCAAGATCGACCTCTGATACGTTCTTTTAGTCTTTACGTCAATCTGGGACTCTGCGCTACCTTCTGGATCTAGTTAACTGGTTTAAAGTTTGCGGGCCTCTCCATACCTCCATTACTGCTGTTCAGAGACTTCTTAAAGAAGCTTCTATCCGTAACCTTCGTTTAATGGCTCGAGGAGGCATGGAGAGAGTTGTGAGAATGGTGTATGTTTAGATAAAACGTTCTGCTGACATTAAACACAGATAAGACTGTTGCGTGTGCTTAAGTCTTCCAACTACGCCCTGCCTCTAAATTGCGGGGTTAACATTAATTATATCAATAGAAATCATTAACCCCCTTTGAATCTCTCTGCTGGTCCGATGGCTTATGCTGAAGCGGCCTCTCTGTGCTATCTGCTTAATGGAATAAACCTGTTACAAGCCCAGATAGTGGTGGCGAAGAAATGCTATGGGGACCCAAAGGAGTGGTGGCAAAGCGATGGAGAACGGTGGAAATAATGAAGAAGGGCATAAGGAATGGTTATTAGTGTAAAACCTAAAGGTTAAACGTTTGGGGGGAAATACAAAGGGAAGCGAATGAAATGTAATGAAATGGAGGGGAAAGATTATACGAGGTGGGACCGGGAACGAATCGCAATCACAAATCGGGAGTGGAAGGCAATCGCAATCGGAGAGGGCCAAGGGTGACCCACGACAAAACTTTCAATTGCGATTGGGAATGGAGGAGCGATGATTGTCGGATCGAGGGGAGGATGGACAGTCGGGATGAAATCGAGCAATCGCAATCGGAGGGGGACAAAGGTGACATACATTGAAACTTCCGATTGCGATTAGCGGGGACAAGCGATAGCCGTTGGATCGTGGATCAGGCAGACGGATGGGATTAAATCGGGAGACGGCGGGGAAGGCTTGCGATTGCGATCGGAGGTCGGGACGCGATTGAGCGCTGACCGTTGGATTAGCGGGGAGATGGACGGCTAGGATTTAATCGGGAGATTGCGATCGGGGCAGCACCACTGGGAGTTGCGATTGCGATCGGACGGGGGTTGTGATTAGCGCTCCACCGTCAGATCTGAACAGCAGATCGACGGTGAATATCTTATCGTGGGACTTGTTTAACAAACCATCGCATCATAACTTTTACAATTTTTACAAAGGATTTTAACGCTCCGACCCTTCAATTGGGATTGGCGCTTAGGACCTAAGCGCTTGGTCCTAGCGCAAGGGCATGTGTGGGTAGTGGTTAAGGGGTTTGCAGTAAGGGGCTAAGCCTTATAATAAGGTCGAAAGTGGGTTTTTAACCCATTTCAATGGAATTTGAGAGTTAGAAATCGGAACGATAGAGGAAGAAGGGGGGAAAATGGCCAACAAAGACTAAGGGGAGAATCTAAAGGGGATCTTGGGGGAATTTGGGGGGTAAAAGGGAAAAAGAAGGGGTAATAAAGGGGAGCAAGATAGAAGCTAAGTGGGGGGAAATAAGAGGGAATAGGAGGCCTCTGGGCATTTTTTCACAAACAGAGAGGCTTTATAAGGGAAATCAGTAGAGGAATTTTGACAAAGGACAAAGGCACAAGGAGGCTTCAAGGACGATGTGTCTTCAGGGGAGATGCATTCCTTGAAGGCTCAAAAACAATTTAGCCCCCTATTTTTCTTGCCAAAAATTTATGGGGGGCTAACACAACCAAGCCTATGGATCCTACGAACAATCCTTCTCCATCAAAAAGCAAATCAGATCATGCATGAGTTCCAAGACATCAATTTCTCTTCAAGAGCTTCAAAGGACTATGTATTATTCCAGCATTAGTCATCAAAATCCAACATCTACAATGAGTTCCAATGCAGTATTTATGTTGCAAATGAGGAGGTGAAACTCTTCTAGGGTTAAAAATGTTATTAATTATAGAGTAAATGCATTCCTAGCCTTGAAAACAATGTAGGGCATAAGGTAAGAATATCTGCAGCTACTTCTCTGTTAAATAACTTTGTCTTAATTTCTCAGATAAAGATAGGTGGAAAAGATTGACTTTAAGGCTTTATCCTATCTTTAAAATAATTGTTCTGACAGTTTTAAATATATTCTTTAGTGTAATAACTGTCGATTTGCCCTTTGAGACAGAAGGTAGGCTATAGGTGGCAACTAGATCTTTTGGAGAAATGATTACCTCTATTTGATTCAATTGAAGTTGCTTTTGGTCTAAAGTTATCTTTGTTTAACCTTCACACTTAGTAATAAGCCTTTAACATATGATTTTCCTTTAATATTTTGTCTCACTGCTTTATGATTGCGTTAATCAATAACTATGCTTTAGGCCCTTTAGCCTTGATCTTTTGTTAATCTTGCTTCACTGTCTTTTCTCTTTTTTTTGTTAAAACATTTGTTTATTTCTTAACCCTTTGTCCTTTATCTTTCAGCCTTTCATCTTTAATCTTCACAGGTTAAGTTCTTGATCTTCTTACTTTTGACTTTAGCCTTTAACCTTTGTTTTCTTTTGATGTTTTCTCTTTCAGTATATAGGCGGCTTCCTTTATGCATTGGAGGGCTTCGTTTAGCTAATGCTCATGAAACATTGATAAAACCTTGGAACTCGAAACTTGGGTCCCCTTTTTCATTTATCAAGCCATTAGGATCATCATCTTGGGCTTTTCCACTGTGTCTTTGGTTTTGGGACAGCCTACATAATTGGTTTCCATTAAACCTGCAACTTGAAACATAAAAAATTTACAAAAAACTGAGCTTGTGGATTTGACTGCTAACAGAGGCTCGGGGAGGGGTTATGGAGCAATGCAAATGAAGGGGTTATTACAGGGAGGAGGTTCCATGGCGGAACCATGAAGAATAGGCTTTGAATTTAAATAATGGCACGAATGTCAAAGGGTGGTTTTGGGGAATACCAGGATGGTATTCGCGTGGCCAGAAGGTGGTAAGTGGTTTGGGGCTAATCGAACGCGATACGAGTTGGAGGACGACACGTGTCCTATAAAAACTGCCCATTTCGCGTTGAATTTGGTCATTAAATAATTTTGGTGGATTGAGCGTGAAAACAGTTTTGGACTGTCAAATCTGGGAGATCGATGGTTGAGATCAAATGTGAAGGGAGAAAAGATGTGCAGGTGGGAAATAGGTGGGACCTAGTGCTGGCGTCAGCTACTTTGTCGCGGAGCAAAATGTTCAATGCGCGGGGTGAAAATTGGTTGGGTGGAGTTAAAATGTGAGGATCAATGGGAGTTGTTGGATCAGGGAAATGGACAGCTGTTATTGAATCAGGGCCTCACACATCGGAGATCCAGACAGACGGGAGGAGGAAATGTGTAGGGAGTGATTGTGAAAATGCAATGAAGCGAGGACCGTAAGATCTGGGAGAGATCAATGAATAGGATTCCATCGGCGGGCGACAGAGAGGGGAAGGCGGAAGGGAAAGGGCGAAGCCTGATGTGATGTGCAATGGCTGATGCGATGGCCGATGAGCGATAGAGAGCGCAGTGCAAAGTGCGATGGACGTTGAATCTTGGGGAATGGACGGTCCAGATCTCATCAGAGGATCAGCCATCAGAAGAAAACAAAATTTTGGAAGCGGGAATTTGGAAAGAGCGATGTTCGACCGCCAATGGGCTTAGCGCTTGGTCACAGAGCTCAGTCGCATGGCGGAAAAGGGGTTAGGGCTTAAGTGAAATGGGCTTAAGGCCTGATATTTTAAAATGAAGAATTTGGACTGAAAATGAAGAATTTTGAAGGATATTGAGGATTTTGATAGGGGGGAAAAAGGGATTCAAACCTTAATAAAAGGATTTTATCACATTTAAAGGGAATTTTGAAGGAAAATAAATGGTAAAAAAGGGTTTTTGGAAGAAAAATGGATGGGGGAATGAGGGATTTTTCAAAGGGAAAATGATGGAAAAATGGGTCTGAAAACAGTCCTTCTTTGAGACAGCAGAACTTCTTTGAGATTTTTGAGTAAAGAGATCAATGAGGTGAATTTTTGAAGGATAAGGAGCATAGCAAGACTTCAAGAACTCACAGATTTGCTTCAAATTTGTTTCTTGAAGGCCAAAGACCTGTTTTAGCCATCACTTGAATATGTCAAAATTATGGATGGCTAACATACTCTTCATGGTGTGATTCCTTAACACCAACCATCATACACCTTCTCCAAGCATGCAAGAAGGATAGAGTAGCAAACAAGTGTTGGGGAAAACATTTTTCATATCATTCTCTATGGAAATTAGGAGTACAACTGTGTTGGTTGCACATGAGGGACCTGTTAGCACCTGAATTAGACCTCAGGCTGCAAAGGCAAAACAGGGTAACAAACTAAACCACGCTCAGCCTTGTAGCTAGCCCTACAAGGATAGGAGAGGGCTCTCTCTGTAAAAGAATATTCAATGGAACACAATAAATGGACTGATATTAGGCTAGATAAAATGATGGAAAAGGTTTAATAGAATGAATGAATAAATTTTTAGGGATGTGCGGGATATAGAGGCAGTTGAAACCAGGAATTAAATCAGGACACAGGGTATTTCAAGGGGCAAGATAGGCAGGAAAATTAGCATATAAAATTTAATAAGGATGGGATGGAAAGACTGATGAGGAGCTGAAAAGGGCACAGCAAATGGATCCTATTCAGACAGAAGAAAACACACAGAGTATGAATGATTTCCCAAGGCAGAGCATATAAAATGGATTCTACCTTTCTATCTTGAAAGCATTCAAAGTTAAATGTTTATGGATGAATGGAACACATAACAATCCACATATGAAAAAAAGGAGAAAAAAAATGCTAAATCTCATACCACATGGATCCCACAAATTAGAGTTGCATCTCTTATTAATTCCTGTCGAACTGTACAATGTAGTGTAGAGATGTTCTTCCACACTATTCCCCTACTTTCTCCTACTCAGAAAAAATTGCTTTACAAATGATTTACAATACAATAAATACGCTGAAATGTGGGAACACAGATCCACAGAACTGGGGGTTGTTCTAACAGTCAAAATACAATCATAGAAAGTAATACAACAATTTTCCCCTGAAAGTAAGGGACAGCATCACATTGTCTACTTTGAAGATTTGTTGTTTAGGCTGCATAAACGAAAATAGCTAATCTGGTGAACAAATCTCCTATTTTTTGCTTTTGTAGATATCTTCATTTTATTTTAAGCTCTCGGCCCTTGGACTGTTCCTTTGCTTTCCTTTATTTCTTTATTCTCTGAATTTTAATAAAATGCCGTAGAAATAGAATTGAATGAAATTATATGCTTTGTGAAGGGAAAAATGAATTTTAAATGGGAAAAAGGAAGGGAGATGGAGGAGGGACCCGCATTTAAATTGCAATCGGAGTCGGAGCAAGAGTGGAGAGATATCATATAACAGTAATCGCAATCGGTATGAAACGGTGGAGGGATATCATTTTGAAACACAATGCAATTGCAATCGGAATCAAGGGTAGAGCGGGGTAGTACATTACCAATATTGCGATGCGATGGGGAGAAAGCCTTTGCAATAAACAAAGCGGCAGAATTTTCACCTTTACAAAGGAGAAATGGGTTTTATGATGAATGGCAGAGGATTTTAATGGTGGGACCGGGGTATAATCGCAATCGCAAATTGGGCTCGGGAGTGGAGCGGAATGACATATATAACAGCGCCATCGCAAATCGCAATTCGGAATGAGGGCGGGTGTATCACATAATTAGATCCGCCGATTTTTCGATTTGCGATGTGCGGTCAATCGAAATAGCATTGGAGATGGGGGAAAGAGGAGTAATCGCATCGAAAGGGAGGGAATGTGCGATGCGATCGGGAGTTGTGATGGAAATACTTGCGATCGGAGAGGGCGCGATCAATCGCATCGAAGGGATTAGATCGGGGGTGCGATCGAGTCACATATATAACATTTGCGATGCGATCGGATCGGGGAAAGTTGCAATCGGCGGATCACATCGGAGATATTTGCGATTGGCTCATCAGGGCATACCAAAGAACTTTGCGATCTGTAATGGTGCAATCAAAGGATTTGCAATTTTGAAAACATTGCGATTGTGATTTGAAAACTTTATATTATAAAGTTTTATTATATGATATGAACTATGGGTGTGGAAAGGGGAAGTGGTTGGGTAATAAAATCGCATATATATTTTTTTTAAAGATTTATAATGCAATATTATAATTGGAGGGGGGGGAAAGGATTTATAAAGGAATATTAAACTTTAATAACACAAATTTTAAAGGGAAAAATGGGGAAATAGGGGGGACTTAGGGAATAGAGGGCTTTTACTTCACTTAAGCATAAGATTCAATTCAGAAGTTAGTTTTGAGAGTGTAATATACCATTGGAAAGCTCTTTCTGGGCTATTTCTGATGGATCTTCTTTGAAGATGATCCGGCGTTGAATATTCTGTGGAAAACTTCTCTGAAGGCAGGAACATTACTTTTGTGGAGATGACAGCTTCTGAATTGTGACTTATTACATACGATGATATAAAATTACATAACGAATGATAATAAAGGTAAAATATCATGTTTTCACCTCAAAACATGGTTTTGAGGTGAAAATTACATCAAACTAAATAAAATGTCTCTTTGATTCTTCTTGGTGCTATAATTTTGAGTTTATTGACTTCCTCATGACCTTGCTGAACTTTATTGACACTTGACTCATTAATTTGACCATGGTGAGACCTTAGAGACTAATGAGACCCATCCTATGACCTACTGATATGATTTTGAGAATGAAAGTGACTAATGACTGAAGACCATACGGAGGAAAGTCAGCAAGTACCTCATGAGGGAAAACCGATAAAACAATACTGCCATAGATGAATCCATGACCTAGCGGAATGGTCAAATTTATTGGTATGAGACACCTAATATGCAAATGCAAAAGAGAATTTTTGATCACTGATGGCAGTGCGACTAGACTGACACTAACATTGGCTCCAATGGGGATGGTAGCTCCTTGGAGGTGCCAAGAACACCGTAGACCAAGTAGCCTTCCATTGGGCATGGAGTCAATAGCTAAAAACCAAACTGAGTACTAAAAGAAACTTGACCAAAAAAACTGACTCAAAAGTGACTCAAAGCTAACCTAGACAAAACTTAACATTTGAAGCTTTGATGGCAGTATATGACCAAGACTTGAGGTTTCAAATCTTGATGATAACAGCCTGTGTTTCTGGAAGGCCAATGTACCATCAAGCTATATCAAAATGCCAATGTAACCAATCAAGAAAATGCCTCTTTGATTGATTCTTCTGATCAGATGCTTTGGACAAAAATAGATACTTGCAGTTGGGCATCCAAAAGCATAGTTGACGATGATCTCCTTCATCACTGAATACTGCAATAATTATCTTCACTGCTGACTGCAATAAATTTTCCACTAGATCCTGAAAAACATGAAGATTTAACTCCTGCTGAAGAAACAAGGTGTCCTTTTCTCTTGATTATGATCTTCCTTCACAATGTACCTCAGTAAGAGTGTGTTCCTGGTCTTCAAAAAATTTTGAACAAGTAGACGAGCAAATTTCCTCTTGGAAAAACATTTCAAAACATGAGACATAGGAAAAAGAATCTGAATGGCAGTCCTGAACGCTCTGATCTTCCGTAATCTGAATATATTGTTGGTCATCTTCATATGATATGACAACCAGGTTGTCATGTTTCTCATCATATTCATCAATCGTCAGAGAAGAAACTCCAGATGGTTCTTGAGACCCAACACTATCATTTCTATCATCTACCATAAATTCATCTAAAGAAACTCTTTCACTTACTTGAACAAAGATCTCGTCTTGTTTTTCATTAAGGGAATGGATTACCTCCTTGTGAAGAATCTTTTCTAATGGAACGAGAACACTCAGGTCTATAACTCCGTTTTCTTCATTTGAGGTGGCCTCAACAATATAACTCTGTTTTATGGGACCTGGAACATCGTATTCTTCCTCATCACATTTTAACTCTAGATCTGGCTTAACTTTATCAATATGTAAGATTGGAACATCCTTTAGCAGCATCTCATCCTTTATTTCAATTAGTTTCGAAATAAAGCCTCTTCTTTCATCATTTTCAGCTGTACAAAGATCTTCAACCTGCTGATCTTGATAAGTATCCTCAAAGATTTTCATAGAGTGCTTCCATGATTTCTTCGTCCATGAATTCATCATCTCCATAAAAATTCTCAATATTTTCAATGAAATTGTTAACATGTTCACAACAGTTCTGAACTAACATTAAAGACGGATAAGATTCTCTATACCTTTCAAAGAATATGGTATGAAAATCTTTAAACCATAAATACAAGCAGGGAAGAAAATTTCATACCAAGATCGAGCTTCATCTTCCAGAGTAGCCATAAACATTTTCATCAAACAGTCTTCAAGAAAATCAATCTTTAATTTATGCACATGAATGTGAAATTTTACCAGATGAAGAGCAGCGTCATTACCTTCCACAATTCTGAACATAGGCAAATTCTGAAGCCAATCCACCTTGGGCATTTTTTTGGGAAACCTGGAATATGATCTCGGCTCATGGGAGCATACCTTCTTGCAATATGTTCCATCTTAAAACAAAGATCTTAAAGCTATTGATCTTCCTGCAGTGGAGTCACCATGAAGGATTTGATTTTCTGGATCTTTCAGTGAATGGAGTCGCTAGGTGAATGTTTTCAGCCTTTATATGCATCTGATTGTTGTTCACCATCAACATTCAGATCTAAAATTTGTCATCCTTTACCAGGGAGGATATGCTTTACTCTTTCAAATAAATTATTTCCCCAGTGGAGTCGCCAGAGAATGTTAGCACCTGCATTGGACCTCAGGCTGCAAAGGCAAAATAGGGTAACAAACTAAACCACGCTCAGCCTTGTAGCTAGCCCTACAAGGATAGGAGAGGGCTCTCTCTGTAAAATAATATTCAATGGAACACAATAAATGGACTGATATTAGGCTAGATAAAATGATGGAAAAGGTTTAATATAATGAATGAATAAATTTTCATGGATGTGCGGGATATAGAGGCAGTTGAAACCAGGAATTAAATCAGGACACAAGGTATTTCATGGGGCAAGATAGGCAGGAAAATTAACATATAAAATTTAATAAGGATGGGATGGAAAGACTGATGAGGAGCTGAAAAGGGCACAACAAATGGATCCTTTTCAGACAGAAGAAAACACACAGAGTATGAATGATTTCCCAAGGCAGAGTATATAAAATGGATTCTACCTTTCTATCTTGAAAGCATTCAAAGGAAAATGTTTATGGATGAATGGAACACATAACAATCCACATATGAAACAAAGGAGAAAAACAAATGCTAAATATCATACCACATGGATCCCACAAATCAGAGCTGCATCTCTTATTAATTCCTGTCAAACTGTACAATGTAGCACAGAGATGTTCTTCCACACTATTCCCCTACTTTCTCCTACTCAGAAAAAACTGCTTTAAAAATGATTTACAATACAATAAATAAGCTGAAATGTGGGAACACGGATCCACAGAAGTGGGGGCTGTTCTAACAGCTGAAATACAACCATAGAAATTAATACAACAATTTTCCCCTGAAAGTAAGGGACATCATCACATTGTCTGCTTTGAAGATTTGTTGTTTAAGCTGCATAAACGAAAATAGGTAATGTGGTGAACATATCTCCTATTTTTCGCTTCTGTATATATCTTCATTTTATTTTAAGCTCTCGGCCCTTAGACTGTTCCTTTGCTTTCTTTTATTTCTTTATTCTCTGACTTTTAATAAAATGTCGTAGAAATAGAACTGAATGAAATTATATGCTTTGTGAAGGGAAAAATGAATTTTAAATGGGAAAAAGGAAGGGAGATGGAGGCGGGACCCGCATATAAATCGCAATCAGAGTCGGAGCAAGAGCGAAGAGATATCATATAACAGTAATCGCAATCGGTATGAAACGGCGAAGGGATATCATTTTGAAACACAATGCAATCACAATCGGAATCGAGGGTAGAGCGGGGTAGTACATTACCAATATTGCGATGCGATGGGGAGAAAGCCTTTGTAATAAACAAAGCGGCGGAATTTTCACCTTTACAAAGGAGAAATGGATTTTATGATGAATATCGGAGGATTTTAATGGTGGGACTGGGGTATAATCGCCATCGCAAATCGGGCTCGGGAGTTTAGCGGAATGACATATATAACAGCACCATCGCAAATTTCAATCCGGAATGAGGGCGGGTGTATCACATAATTGGATCCGCCGATTTTCAATGTGCGATGTGCAGTCAATCGCAATCACATCGGAGATGGGGGAAAGAGGAGTAATCGCATCTAAAGGGAGGGAATGTGAGATGCGATCGGGAGTTGCGATGGAAATACTTGCGATCGGAGAGGGCGCGATCAATCAGATCGAAGGGATTAGATCGGGGTGCGATCGGGTCGCATATATAACATTTGCGATGTGATCGGATCGGGGAAAGTTGCGATCGGCGGATCGCATCGGAGATATTTTCGATTGGCTCATCAGGGCATACAAAAGAACTTTGCGATCTGCGATGGTGTGATCAAAGGATTTGTGATTTTGAAAACATTGCAATTGTGATTTGAAAACTTTATATTATAAAGTTTTATTATATGATATGAAATATGGGTGTGGAAAGGGGAAGTGGTTGGGTAATAAAATCGCATATATATTTTTTTAAAAGATTTATAATGCGATATTATAATTGGAGGGGGGGGGAAAGGATTTATAAAGGAATATTAAACTTTAATAACACAAAGTTTAAAGGGAAAAATGGGGAAATAGGGGGGACTTAGGGAATAGAGGGCTTTTACTTCACTTAAGCATTAGATTCAATTCAGAAGTCAGTTTTGAGAGTGTAATATACCGTTGGAAAGCTCTTTCCGGGCTCTTTCTGATGGATCTGCTTTGAAGATGATCTAGTGCTGACTATGCTACAGAAAACTTCTCTGAAGGTAGGAACATTACTTTTGTGGAGATGACAGCTTCTGAATTGTGACTTATTACATACGATGATATAAAATTACATAACGAATGATAATAAAGGTAAACTATCATATTTTCACCTCAAAACATGGTTTTGAGGTGAAAATTACATCAAACTAAATAAAATGTCTCTTTGATTCTACTTGGTGCTATAATTTTGAGTTTATTGACTTCCTCATGACCTTGTTGATCTTTATTGACACTTGACTCATTAATTTGACCATGGTGAGACCTTAGAGACTAATGAGACCCATCCTATGACCTATTGATATGATTTTGAGAATGAAAGTGACTAATGACTGAAGACCATAGGGAGGAAAGTTAGCAAGTACCTCATGAGGGAAAAATGATAAAACAATACTGCCATAAATGAATCCATGACCTAGCGGAATGGTGAAATTTATTGGTATGAGACACCTAATATGCAAATGCAAAAGAGTAGTTTTGATCACTGATGGTAGTGTGACTAGACTGACACTAAAATTGGCTCCAATGTGGATGGTAGCTCCTTGGAGGTGCCAAGAACACCGTAGACCAAGTAGCCTTCCATTGGGCATGGAGTCAATAGCTAAAAACCAAACTGAATACTGAAAGAAACTTGACCCAACAAACTGACTCAAAAGTGACTCAAAGCTAACCTAGACAAAACTTAACATTTGAAGCTTTGATGGCAGTATATGACCAAGACTTCAGGTTTCAAATCTTCATGATAACCGCCTGTGTTTCTGGAAGGCCAATGTACCATCAAGCTATATCAAAATGCCAATGTAACCAATCAAGCAAATGCCTCTTTGATTGATTCTTCTGATCAGATGCTTTGGACAACAATAGATACTTGCAATTGGGCATCCAAAAGAATAGTTGACCATGATCTCCTTCATCACTGAATACTGCAATAATTATCTTCACTGTTGACTGCAATAAATTTGCCACTAGATCCTGAAAAACATGAAGATTTACCTCCTGCTGAAGAAACAAGGTGTCCTTTTCTCTTGATTCTGATCTTCCTTCACAATGTACCTCAATAAGAGTGTGTTCCTGGTCTTCAAAAAATTCTGAACAAGTAGACGAGAAAATTTCCTCTTGAAAAACATTTCAAAACATGAGACATAGGAAGAAGAATCTGAATGGTAGTCCTAAACGCTCTGATCTTCTGTAATCTGAATATATTGTTGGTCATCTTCATATGATATGACAACCAGGTTTTCATGTTTCTCATCATATTCATCAATCATCAGAGAAGAAACTATGGATGGTTCTTGAGACCCAAAACTATCATTTCTATCATCTACCATAAATTCATCCAAAGAAACTCTTTCACTTACTTGAACAAAGATCTCGTCTTGTTTTTCATTAAGGGAATGGATTACCTCCTTGTGAAGACTCTTTTCTGATGGAACGACAACACTCAGGTCTATAACTTCGTTTTCTTAATTTTAGGCAGCCTCAACAATATAACTCTCTTTTATGGGACCTGGAACATCGTATTCTTCCTCATCACATTTTAACTCTAGATCTGGCTTAACTTTATCACTATGTAAGATTGGAACATCCTTTAGCGGCATCTCATCCTTTATTTCAATTAGTTTCGAAATAAAGCCTCTTCTTTCATCATTTTCAGCTGTACAAAGATCTTCAACCTGCTGATCTTGATAAGTATCCTCAAATATTTCTGCGTGCTGCTGAAATGGATTTTCATAGAGTGCTTCCATGATTTCTTCTTCCATGAATTCATCATCTCCATAAAAATTCTCAATATTTTCAATGAAACTGTTAACATGTTCACAACAGTTCTGAACTAACATTAAAGACGGACAAGACTCTCTATACCTTTCAAAGAATATGGTATGAAAATATTTTAAACCATAAATACAAGAAGGGGGCAAACTTTCATACCAAGATCGAGCTTCATCTTCCAGAGTAGCCATAAACATTTTCATCAAACAGTCTTCAGGAAAATCGATCTTTAATTTATGCACATGAATGTGAAATTTTACCAAATGAAGAGTAGCGTCATTACCTTCCACATTTCTGAACATAGGAAAATTCTGAAGCCAATCCACCTTGGGAATTTTATTTGGGAAACCTGGAATATGATCTCAGCTCATGGGAGCATACCTTCTTGCAATACGTTCCATCTTAAAACAAAGATCTTAAAGCTACTGATCTTCCTGCAGTGGAGTCACCATGAAAGATTTGATTTTTTTGGATCTTTCAGTGAATGGAGTCGCCACGTGAATGTTTTCAGCCTTTATCTGCATCTAATTGTTGTTCACCATCAACATTTAGATCTAAAATTTGTCATCCTTTACCGGGGAGGATATGCTTTACTCTTTCAAATAAATTAGTTCCCCAGTAGAGTCGCCAGATAATGTTAGCACCTGAATTGGACCTCAGGCTGCAAAGGAAAAACAGGGTAACAAACTAAACCACGCTCAGCCTTGTAGCTAGCCCTACAAGGACAGGAGAGGGCTCTCTCCGTAAAAGAATATTCAATGGAACACAATAAATGGACTGATATTAGGCTATATAAAATGATGGAAAAGGTTTAATAGAATGAATGAATAAATTTTCAGGGATGTGCGCGATATAGAGGCAGTTGAAACCAAGAATTAAATCAGGACACAGGGTATTTCATGGGGCAAGATAGGCAGGAAAATTAGCATATAAAATTTAATAAGGATGGGATGGAAAGACTGATGAAGAGCTGAAAAGGGCACAACAAATGGATCCTTTTCGGACAGAAGAAAACACACAGAGTATGAATGATTTCCCAAGGCAGAGCATATAAAATGGATTCTACCTTTCTATCTTGAAAGCATTCAAAGGAAAATGTTTATGGATGAATGGAACACATAACAATCCACATATGAAAAAAAGGAGAAAAACAAATGCTAAATCTCATACCACATGGATCCCACAAATCAAAGCTGCATCTCTTATTAATTCGTGTCAAACTGTACAATGTAGCGTAGAGATGTTCTTCCACACTATTCCCCTACTTTCTCCTACTCAGAAAAAACTCCTTTACAAATTATTTACAATAAAATAAATAAGCTGAAATGTGGGAACACAGATCCACAGAACTGGGGGTTGTTCTAACAGCTGAAATACAATCATAGAAAGTAATACAACAATTTTTCCCTAAAAGTAAGGGACATCATCACATTGTCTGCTTTGAAGATTTGTTGTTTAGGCTGCATAAACGAAAATAGGTAATCTGGTGAACAGATCTCCTATTTTTTGCTTTTGTATATATCTTCATTTTATTTTAAGCTCTCGGCCCTTGGACTGTTCCTTTGCTTTCCTTTATTTCTTTATTCTCTGACTTTTAATAAAATGTCGTAGAAATAGAACTAAATGAAATTATATGCTTTGTGAAGGGAAAAATGAATTTTAAATGGGAAAAAGGAAGGGAGATGGAGGCGGGACCCGCATATAAATCGCAATCGGAGCCAGAGAAAGAGCGGAGAGATATTATATAACAGTAATCGCAATCGGTATGAAACGGCGGAGGGATATCATTTTGAAATACAATGCAATTGCAATCGGAATCGAGGGTAGAGCGGGGTAGTACATTACCAATATTGCGATGCGATGGGGAGAAAGCATTTTCAATAAACAAAGTGGCGGAATTTTCACCTTTACAAAGGAGAAATGGGTTTTATGATGAATGTCGGAGGATTTTAATGGTGGGACCGAGGTATAATCGTAATCACAAATCAGGCTCGGGAGTGGAGCGGAATGACATATATAACAACGCCATCGCAAATCGCAATCCGGAATGAGGGTGGGTGTATCACATAATTGGATCCACCGATTTGCGATTTGCGATGTGCGGTCAATCACAATCGCATCGGAGATGGGGGAAAGAGGAGTAATCGCATCGGAAGGGAGGGAATGTGCGATGCGATCAGGAGTTGCGATGGAAATACTTGTGATCGGAGAGGGCGCGATCAATCGCATCGAAGGGATTAGATCGGGGGTGCGATCGGGTCACATATATAACATGTGTGATGCGATCGGATCGAGGAAAGTTGTGATCGGTGGATCGCATCGGAGATATTTGCGATTGGCTCATCAGGGCATACAAAAGAACTTTGCGATCTGCGATGGTGCGATCAAAGGATTTGCGGTTTTGAAAACATTGCGATTTTGATTTGAAAACTTTATATTATAAAGTTTTATTTTATGATATGAACTATGGATGTGGAAAGGGGAAGTGGTTGGGTAATAAAATTGCATATATATTTTTTTAAAAGATTTATAATGCGATATTATAATTGGAGGGGGGGGAAAGGATTTATAAAGGAATATTAAACTTTAATAACACAAAGTTTAACGGGAAAAATGGGGAAATAGGGGGGACTTAGGGAATAGAGGGCTTTTACTTCACTTAAGCATAAGATTCAATTCAGAATTCAGTTTTGAGAGTGTAATATACCGTTGGAAAGCTCTTTCTGGGCTCTTTCTGATGGATCTACTTTGAAGATGATCTAGCGCTGAATATGCTGCATAAATCTTCTCTGAAGGCAGGAATATTACTTTTGTGGAGATGACAGCTTCTGAATTGTGACTTATTACATACGATGATATAAAATTACATAACGAATGATAATAAAGGTAAACTATCATGTTTTCACCTCAAAACATGGTTTTGAGGTGAAAATTACATCAAACTGAATAAAATGTCTCTTTGATTCTTCCTGGTACTATAATTTTGAGTTTATTGACTTCCTCATGACCTTTTTTATCTTTATTGACACTTGACTCATTAATTTGACCATGGTGAGACCTTAGAGACTAATGAGACCCATCCTATGACCTACTGATATGATTTTGAGAATGAAAGTGACTAATGACTGAAGACCATAGGGAGGAAAGTCAGCAAGTACCTCATGAGGGAAAACTGATAAAACAATACTGCCATAAATGAATCCATGACCTAGCAGAATGGTGAAATTTATTGGTATGAGACACCTAATATGCAAATGCAAAAGAGCAGTTTTGATCATTGATGGCAATGTGACTAGACTGACACTAATAGGACCATTGTCCTTCTCCTTTATTACATATGGTAGCTAACATGACCTTAATTATGATCCCATATGTTGAAGATGTTCTTATCTTTGTTGGGGATATGGTTGGAAGGGAGACACATATGTTGGATGTGTCCTTGGGGAAAGAAATTTCCTACATTTTCTGCACTACATGTTCTAATGGAAGCATGGGAAACTATATGGCCACTATAGTAGATCACTTGTCTCTTTATGATGTGGACCATATGATTGATTGGAGCACTTGGAGCATGCCTCTCATGAGAAATTTGGAGGAGCTTTACTATGAATTACCAAGATGGGAGGTGATTCATTTCATTTGGATGATAGCATGGAGGTGGGAGTCCTTCATTGATGATGAAATTCTCCATGTTTGTCATCACTTATATCTTGAAGATGTCATTGATCATTAAGGAGGTTTCCATATAGAGCTTCCTTTCTTTCATAATGTGAGCCATTTGGTTTATCTACCAAAGGCCAACTTGCATACTTGGGAGGAACCATTGGGAGACAGGATTATTGTAGAAAATTTGAAGCAATGGTGGAGATTGTTGAAGGAGGAGGCCACAAGAAGAAGAGGGGAGATTTTGCAGTACCCTTGCAGTTTCTTGAGGACAAGAAACATTTTGGAGGGGAAGACTAATATTCCTAAATTATCATGCAACTAATAGGAATATTATGTTTTTCTTTAAAAATCTATTTATATGAATAAATGTACAAAGGAGGTTAATCAAACTCCTAATGAAGAATAAATCAATGCAAAATATGAAAAATGGTAAATCTTGGCTATGTAAATAAGCACCCTTATGTGTGAAAGGGGCTAATCATCTTAACTAGGTCAACTTTGACCAGATCTACAGCGTTGTATTGGAGGACTGCTCATCAATGGGGCACAACGTAATTCTAGTTGAAGATATCTTGTGTGAAAAGGATGAGTCCATTGAAAGTGGTTTACGGTTTTTCACACTCTCATCTTATAAAAGGAAGGGGAAGGCAACATGAGGAGGTTGTTCATGATATGATCTTTGATATATTGTCTTTTTAGACCATATAGCTTTCTTGGTTGTTTAGCCTAGATTGCAAATGCTGTTTAGCATTGGGATTTCCTGTTTAGGAATTCCTCCTCTTCCCATGGAGTAGCTCTTGGGAGAGTTTTTATTGCAAGGTCCACTATCTGGCTTGAAGGCCAAGCTTCTCCTTTCAATTACAACTCAGATCCAGTGAGGGTTTGGTTGTCTTTGCAAGCTGCAGCAAGTGGATATTAGATCTCTTTAGATCTAAGACATTTTAGTGCTATTTTTATGTGGAGGAGGTCTCTGCTCTATTGGAGGAAGTGTATTGGAGTGCATGAGTTTCAATTCCTGATCTTAGCATGTGGCCATCAACTATCTATCCCCTACAAAATATTTTATGCCACAAATCTACGATATTCTTGTAGGTGGTGTTGCAGGGAGTTTGGGTGCACCATTGGGAGAGATGGTTACTCAGTGTTGGGGATCTGCCTTTCACTTTGAGATCCATTGGAGGAGATCTAAACATTGTACTTCTCAGATCTGATCTACATATTCAGAATACTTCAGCATTCTGAATATTTCTGTAGATCCACTTTATGAGATCTCAGATCTACTGCTTATGCTTGGTGTAAACCCCAAAATTCCAAGGGGATCTGAAAGAGGAGCCTTTCTAGTGCATGGATCTGATATGGATCTGAATTTTTATGCACATATCTTCTCTAGATCTCATATTTAACCTACAGCAGTTTGCAGCCTAATAAAATAACGCTGTCAAGGCAGCTTCAGTCATTTATGTGGTTGCAGCCCCTCTTTTGAGGGCATTTCTTCTGTATTTGTACTGTATTTTCAGCTGTACATATCATGGACTCCATTATACATTTATTTTGCTGTTGTAAATACTTTTGAAGGATATTTATTTGGCCTCCTGCTCTTGTTCTTCTAAAACTACGTTATTTTCTTAGCAGTATTGCTGCAGTCCCTTGTTGGGCAGTTTTCAAGCCTTCCAAGGTGTGGGAGATCTATTTAACCCACCTAGAAAGATTTGTTTCTGATCTCCTCTTGGATTTAGGTCCTAGATACTCCGATCTATGGGATCCAGGGGCTGATTTCCTATTCTGTAGTAGCCATTCCTGGAAAATGCGTTTTCCAGTCATGCCTTGCTGACAATTCCCATTTTAGGATATTACACGAAAACAACATGAGATACCAATTGGATTTGTGGATCCCAATCGTACATTGAAGCACGGTGACAAGAATTTTGTTCACAGCTTCAACCTAGCAATTGGCTTGAGGGTAGTATGGCATTGAGCTGTCGTGACATAGACCCAACTTAGAAGTCAACCCTGCCACCATATAATGCCGAAAATGGGAACCATGATCGGTAACGATGGCTTGCGGGACTCCAAACCTAGAAATAATGTGATTGAATATGAACTGAGCAGTTGTCTTACCATCGGCGGCAAGTGTAGGCATTGCTTCGACCCATTTGGTGAAGCATTCCACGGCTACAATAATATAAGCATGCCCCCTGGCCGAGTGAGGGTTACACGTCATAAAATCGATGCCCCACTTCATAAAGGGACTAACAGTAATGACAGGATGAAGAGGAATGGGTGGTGCACGCAACTTGCTCTGGTAAATATGGAAATCATGGCATTTACGAACTACGACAATGCAGTCTTTGAAAATAGAGGGCCAAAAATAACCAACACGAAGGATTTTTTGAGCAGTAGCATAACCAGACTTGTGATGAATATCATTAAAGGCATAGGACATGGCACGTTGAAATGTGGCCCCAGCATTCTTTAAACCAAAAGGAAGCTTCTTATATGAGAAGGTACCCCAAGGACAGATGAAGGCAGTCTTATGTTGATCAGTCGGGAGAATTTTGATCTGATTATAACCGGAAAAACAGTCCATAAGGGAAAAAATCTCACTCCCGACACAGTCGTCAATGATCTGTGTTGGCACCCTATAATCAGCAAGATTGGCAAAAGTTCGACTACAGGAAGATCATCGTTTCAACCACTTTGGGATTCTAGGATCTAGCCCTCCTCAATCTAGAGAGGGATCTCTCCAATAAGTGCAAAGATGGATTTATCTTTAAGGTTTTGGGTGATGATATTAGGCTAGTTATGAATTCCAAGGGTTTTGTTTTGTTTTTGTATGGTTGAGCATGATTATTGTTTTAGGGAGAATTCTAAATGGAAATATTTTCAAAGGTGTGAATTTGCAAGCAATCAGAACAAGCTTTGGCCAAAAATATAGATAATTGTAGGTTTTAGTCCATTGGGCTATGGAGTCATAATAGGATTTAATTGAAACAACAAGGGGGAAGAGTGGTCCATGGGGCAAGTCATCTATGTCTAAGGATCTCTTTAAAGTTTGAATTATGGAATGAAATGAAGAACAAAGAGTAGCCCAGGATCTGGTAAGTACTTTGAAACTAGCCAGCCTTTGACATACACTTAAGAAGGACATAAAAGCAATCCAGGATCTGGTAAGTACTCCGAAACTAGCCAGCCTTTGATATACTTTCAATAGAAAACATTTAAAACACAAAGGAAAACTTAAAGGCAACTGTTGGAGAACAAACTAGCGGGCCGGGCTCACCACAAAACCTCTCCTAGCTCTACTTTACTTGGTAACTTTCAAGACAAACACAAAGATAACAAAGAATGATCTAAGATCTGGTAAGTACTTCGAAACTAGCCAGCTTTTAACACATTCTTAGGGAAAATTTCAGACAGTCTTTGGGGATAAAACTAGGACCAGGGCTCACCATATCTTCCTTAGTTCATCTCTACTTAATATAAACTGAAAATAATATTTAGCTAAACAAGAGGACGAGGGAACGCCAGCATTCCTAACTGCTTGAACTGAATTAAATCATTCCTAAACAACACAATTTGGAAGAAAACATTAAGATAAATCTTATCAGTCATAGAAGGGTACTGATATACAGTAAATCCTAACTCTATGCTTGTTGTTCTTTATCAGAGAAAATGGACAAAGTGAAAACAAAAATAAAATAACGATTTACAATAAGAAATAACATCACCGTTGACATAGACCAGGATCCCATAAATCAGCTTGTATTGATGCTTCAAACCAGTTACAGATTTAAGTCCAATGCTTGAGTTTAGAAATCATCTACACTTCTCAGACTAACTTATCTAATCACAAGCAGAGCTTCAAGAGCCAGTCAACACTATTTACAAGTAGAAGTCTTAAGCTCAAGTATATTTCAAAGTTCAACAACCAACATTTTCTCATCTTCTACAGGAGTATTTATAGAAGAAATGAGGAGGTGGGAGAGGATAAAGATCTCCTAGGGAAATTAATACAGACTTAATACTTCTTCGGCCTTTGAGGGGCTCAATGGAGAAGTTTACATATGCTTATCTATATTAATTGTTTTACATTTATGATTTAAGCTCGGTGGGAGCTTTTGTTGACTTTTAAGGCTCTTTGTCATGTTATAGTAACTCTGCTGATATTTTTCATTAAGTTCCTTAGCAGAATTAACTATTCGGCTGCACTAAGGCAAATATATGGTTTTATGATCATAATTCGGCCTCTTTGGAATGCTTGTGGCTATAGGTGGCAATGGGTAGCTAAGAGGAATCAATGGCCTCTGTTGTAGCGGTGGAGGCCTTTCTGTCTGATGATATTTTGATTTCTCCTTTAATTCTGGTTTAATTTAATGAATTAGGCTTTTGATAATCAATCTTAGCTGTAATCAATTAAACTATGGAATTTATCTTCAATCTTCAATTCTATTGTGTTTTGTCTTCGACATTGATACTCTTTTGCTTTATCTAATTCTCTATGTCTTGTTGATGTGCAGTGTTGCACAGGGCTCATAGGGCATCAATGCCCATGAAGCATTGACGAGACGTGGAGTTTGAACCCTGCGAATGGTTTATTTTTATGAATCAAAGGCACAGGAAGCGTCATCCCCGGCCTTTAGCTTTCCTTTAATATAATGGAAAAACCATTAAACACCTGCAAAATACAACACTAATTAAGAAATCCTGCATTATTGGGTTTAACTGCTTTGGAGGCTGTGGGGAGGAGCATGGCCGTTGGATGGCATCATCCAATGGTGGGGATCTGTTTAGAGGAGGTCAAAAGGAGATCAGAAGAAGCTTTTAAGTCAGATCCGTCAATCTGCAGAGATTCGACAATCAGGATTAATCAGGAAAACATAAAGTGGAAAGGCCGCTTTATAATGAAACTGGAGAAAATGCGAAGAAAAAGGTTTAAAACCTTTGTTTGGAGGAAAATATGGTTAAAAGTGAAGTTGGGGGTTCAAGATGATCGTGGGTCGTCGGATGAGATCGTCCCATGAGATGGACGGTGGAGATCTGCATTAAAAAACCATTTAGAAGAGGCGAAGGGCGAGAGTGTAAGGCCAAATTAAATCTGTACCATTGATCTGCAGAGATCAATGGTGGGCATCATGCGTGATAACACACAACGGAAAATGAGGGAAAGTGGTTTCAGGATTGAGAACCACGGATTTCGCGCGGAGAAAAGGTGGGTAGGCAGTTTTTCCTTTCGGAATGCGATATGTGTCCCTGCCCGACACGTGGCATCAGAAAACCACCTATATCGTGTGATTTTTGGGAATTAACCATCATGCTTAAAGTTACACGACTTGGAATGTGGACCGTCAAATCAGGGGCCTCAGATTTGACGGTGGAGAATAAGCGCGATATGAGATAGATGCGCGGACAGAAGCGGGGAGGGCAATTTTAATTTGGGTCGTAGGATCAAAGATAGATGGCCGAGATCAAACTTTGAAGAAGGCAGGACCCACAGGAGGGAGGCCTATTGAGGTTAGTACGAGCCGTTGGATGAGCAAAATCAACGGCGAAGATTGCATCTGGGGAATGAATGAAATAATACAATGGCGGAGGAAGGGCTGATGAGGGTCGTTGATCTTCAGAGATCAACGACTAAGATTTGTCGAAAAAACATTATGAAGCAGGGTGTATAAAATATAACCAAAGTCGGAGGATCGATCTTGACACGGGGACGGCCCAGATGCAATCGGGGCTCAGCGATCGGCGGGGCAAAGAACTTGGAGTGCGACGGAGCGATTGAGCGCTGGCCATTGATCTAAGGATCAGATCAATGGTGAGGAGTGAATCGGAGGATTTTGAAGGTAGAGGAAGGGTAATAATCGGAGAAAATGTGGGCCGTTGGATCTGGGAAAGCGGGGAGGAGATCAACGGTTCACGATAGATCGGGGAATGGCCAATCGGAGGGGACACAAAAATGAGCCCGATAAAACTTGCGATGCAATGCTGCGTGGGCCGTTTGATCAGCCTAAGATCAACGACGGAGATTATCGCAAGTATAGAACCGGCAGAAACCCTTTAAAATATATGAAAAACCCAAAAATTTAATATAATACAAAGTTTTGGCTTTGGGGGCAGGATATATATATGAAGTGGACAGGCGCCCGTCTGCGGGGCCTTTGATTATATGGAATGTGAAGGCCCGGGGCTTTATGAATAAGGGCCAATCGCATCGGAACTTTTGATGTTGTCTTTCAATCTAACCATTTTGAATTTTGGGATGCGATTGGCACCTCGGGACTTAAACTCTTGGTCCTGGGTACGAGTTATATGAGTAAAGTGGGGAGCGGGGTTTATGCAAATGGGTCTTAATCGCATCAGAACTTTTTGATGCGGGGCTTTTCAATCTACCCATTTTACATCAAAAAACATTGTTTGGGTGCGTTTATACTAAACTTAGGAAAAAGTGGGTTTTTTTAACTTACAAAGGAAAATGACAATCGTGAATGGATTATTTCAAGGTTTTAGCGCCCTATTGCAGGTACGGGGGTTATATGAAGTGGTTAATGGGATCGGGGGTTATAAACAAAAAGGCTAATCACATCAGAACTTTCAACTTGACCAAAATATTTGTGCACTCAGATTTTTGCGATGCGATAAGCGCAGAAAGGGCTTAGCGCCTGGTTCCAGGACTAGGGCACATGTGGGGAAGTGGTTTAGGATTTAGCCCAAAGCGGCTTAAACCCTTAGTACAAAATCTTATTTTTTTATGAAATTTTCAGAGTTTTCTGATGGATTTGGGGGTTTCGACAGAGTTCAAAAAGGAGTTTTAAAGTCTGTAAAGAGGTTTTTATGAAAGGGAAAAAGGGGAAAAATGGAAAATAGAGGAATTTCATGGGAATGAAAGGGGTAAAAATGGAGGTTATTTTTGATGTGGAAGGAAGGGAAAAATGGATTTTGTAGCAGTCTTTCCTCTATGAAATCAGCAGAATTTCAAAGTTTAAAATGGAAATAGTAGTGAAGATTGAACTAGGGCATGATGTCTCCATGAGTCTTCAAGAGATAACATTTTTTGCGGTAAAACTTGTTCCTTGAAGGCTCCAAAAATGTTTTAGCTGCCATTTTGATATGACAAATTTTATTGGTGGCTAACAGTGGCTCCACTTGGTGATGGTGCCTTCTTGAAGGCATCAATAACTTCAGACTTGCATTCTCTGGGAGGCTGATCAGTGTCTTATCCATTGGGTTGTCTTTCTTTGCTTGGATGATCTTCTTACTTTGAAAATATGTTAGTAGCCATAGAAAACAATGGATCTTCATCAACAAGCTTTCTACCTACCCAATCCTACTGATCTAACATTTTTTCTTCATTAGAGTGCACCTGGATTGGCAAACTCTTTTTACAACATTTTATTCTTTTGAAAGAAAAAAACTAATCTATTTCTACTCCTTATTTCTCCATGAACTCAGATTAAACAGTTGAGTCCATATGTTTCTCTACCTAATCTACCAATCTGTTAGGATTAAACAGTCTAACAGATTTTTATTCTCTAATTTCTAAAACAAAAATTGAAAAGCATACAAGTCAGGACTGAACAGTCTAACCTGATGCTGATCTATGGCATAAAAAACAAGTTGCACATAGATATTATTTTGTAGAAAATTGAAACAAAATGGAAGGCTTAAGATCTGAAATCTTAAAGCACTTCCTTCATCTTTTTACAGCTCTATTTTTACTTCTATTTTGAGTTGTTTCTTCCTTTAATCTGCTGGTTCAGATTTTGAGCTGATTAGAACCATTTTTTTACCTCTGTTTTGACTCAGAAATTTAAAACATATTGGAGTCATTCTTCTTTTGGACACTTAGGTTCAGATTTTGAGCATGTTTGAACCTTTTATTTCTAGCTTAAACTACCTACTGATAAGCCAAGATTAAATAGTTTGGCAAATCGAATTCTCTAATCCTATCAGTAGTCAATTGAAAACTAATTATTCAAGATCAGGTTGTATGACTAATTAGAAGTGTGTTTTTCAGGAGTGTAATTTAAGCTTGCACACTTTCAGATTTGTTTCTCTTTTTGTTGGTATGGGGTTGTACCTTTATTGTTTTTACAATCTACCCTCTTTTCTTTCTTTCATTGTTTTTGTATTTTTGTTTTTTCTAACTTTGAATGCAATGGTGGATGAAACATTCATAATGGAAAATAGATAAAAAGGCTTTCAGAACATGAAATGGATCAAGAGAAGTAATGCTTAAGTATTCTGCCATTGACAGGACCCCCAAACAATTCTGCTCCATTCAACTATTGTAAGAAAAAGGCATTATTACCAGCAGCTGAATGAATGAAGTAAGGGCCAGGCCACAATTTGTCAAATTTTCCATGCTTGCCCTTGTCTTGCCTCCTTGAGTCCCACATTAAAACTTTGTCCCCAACATTGAAATTGCTGGCCTTTTTTCTTCTGTCAAAAATATTTTTAATGTTGTCCTGCTTCTGCAATTCTTTATTATAAACCTCCTCTCTGGTTTGCTGAAGGTGAATAGTCTGATTTTTCCTTCTAATCATGTTATTATCTTCAGACTAAACCTCTTGAATCAACTTCATAACTGGCACACCAAGGCTGGTTGGAAAAATTGCATCAGTGCCATACACAAGCTGGTAGGGTGACATACCAATAGATTTCTTTAAATTCAATCTGTCAGTCCAAAGTGCATGCACAAGCTTTGTGTGCCAAGACTTCTTGTTGTCCTCCAATAGTTTCTTGATTATGTTCATCAAACTCTTGTTTGAGGATTCTGCAAGTCCATTACCTTGAGGGTAATAGGCCGTGGAATGCCCAAATTTTATCTGATATTTGTGACAGAACTCAACCATCTTCTTTGATCCAAATGCTGCTGCATTATCAGTGATGATCTTGGTAGGGCAGCCAAATCTAGAGGGAATATTATTCTCCATGAATTTTATGATAACAGAATCATTGGCTTGCCTACAGGGGATGGCTTCTATCCATTTAGTGAAGTATTTTGTGGCAGTGAGAATCCATCTATGTTGGGCAGAAGATGGTGGATGGATTTCACCTATGAAGTCAAGTCCCCGCTGTTGAAAATGGGCTTCAACAGCGATTGGATGCAGAAGCGAGGGTAGCAGCTTCCTTTTGCCTTCAAAAAATTGACATTTATGACAGGCAATTATCATCTTGTGTACATCAAGAAAAATATTAGGCCAATAGTAACCAGCCCTCAAGATTTTGTTAGTTGTTGTCTTCCAATATAAGTGGCCTCCACACTCTCCTACATGGAACTCGTGCTTAATCTTTTCTGCATCATACTCAAGCAAACATTTAGGAAATATACCACTTGCATTCTTCCAATAAAGAAATTTATCTATAATGCAATAGTTTACAGCTTTCAATTTCAATAACCTTGCCTTTGTTTTTTTCAAACCAAGAGGTGTATTCAAATTAAGCAAAACATAAATAATATCAGCATACCAAGAGGAATTCATAAAATGATCTTCAGCAATGGGAGTTGAGAATTATTCTTGGTCATCTAAAGCATTTATCATATTAATATCAAGAACTTCAAAATTAGATTCAGCCATCAATCTAGCTAGACCTTGGCCTTTAATGAGTTTAGTGGTATTTATCTCTAAATCATACTCAAGAATAACAGCTATCCACTTACCTCTCTTACCATCTGGGTCCTATGTTAGATTGTCTTTCACAGCTAAATTTGGGACAAAGGCAATGATGTGTGAGTGCAAGATGTATACTCTAAAGTCTTTCAAAGCTTTAACCAAAGCAAAAGCTTGCTTCTCCATAATGTTATACTTCAGAGGGGCATCCCTCAATGCCTTGCTAAAGAATGCAATAGGCTGCTCTTGCCCTTGTGGATTTTTCTGTAAAAGGACAGTAGCTATTGTATGTTCTGATGCAAATGAAAAAATATAAAAATCTTTTGAAAAATCAAGACTTATTAGAATCGGTGTTTTAGTTAACGCTTGTTTCACCAGCTCAAAGAACTTCTTTGCTTCCAAGGTCCATTTCACCCCTTGCTCCTTCTTCAACATGTTTTTTATGTTCCTAAGGAGCTCAGGCAAGTTGGGGATGAACCTTCTCAAAAATTTAATCTTCCCAATGAAAGATTGCAACTCCTTGATGTTTCGAGGATGAGAGATTTGCAATATGGCCTCAATCCTCTTTGGATCTATCTTTATACCCTCTTCTGAAATAATGTGCCAAGAAGTTTACCTTCTTGGAGACCGAATAGTGTTTTCTTAGGGTTTAAAGATATCCCAAACTTTCTTCGTTTCTCGAAAACTTTTCTTAAATGTTCTAAGTTCTCTTCATTTGTCTTTGAAAACACAGTAACATCATCAAGGTATATAATGATAAAGTAGCCCAGTTCTTCCGAGAATGCTACGTCCATGGCTCTCTGAAAAGTTTCTCCAGCATTCATTAGACCAAAGGGCATTTTCACATACATGAAAGTGCCCCATGGTGTAGTAAATGTTGTCTTTAGTTGATCATCAGGGTGGACTAAAATCTGATTGTACCCTGAGTAGCCATCAAGCAAAGAAATTCTTCTAGACCCTACCACCCTTTGTAAGATATGATCCATCTTAGGTAAAGGGTAGTTGTCTTTCAATGAAGCTTTGTTTAAGTCTCTAAAGTCTATACAAAGCCTGATCTCTCCCGTTTTCTTCTTAACTGACACCAGATTAGACACCCATTCAAAATATCTAATAGGGACAATAATACCAGCCTCGTACATTTTCTTAATCTCCTTCTCAACCAAAGGCAACTAAACAGGGTTTATTCTGTGCAGCTTCTGTTTGAATGGTTTATGTTTTTCCTTGAGAGGGATTTTGTGCTATATTATTTCAGTGTCGTAGGATTTAAGATCTTCGTAACTCCACTCAAAAACATCAGAAAACTCTTTAAAAATCTCTATGTATTTAAGTTTAATGTGAGCTAGTAAATTCTTAGACAGTTTGATCATCATTGGTTTAATTTTACTGCCTATATTGCACTCTTCCACTTCAGTCTCTATAGGCTCCAGTTTTGGCTTCTTAGCCACATCATTAAAATTGAACAACTCTTCTGAAGGGGCAACACCCTTTGGCAAACTTTCATATTTGGACTGCAGGGTTTCTAACTCCTCTGTTTCTAACTCTGCAGTCAATTCTATTTTTTTTGTAAGTTTTCTAGACATTAGACTTATATTGGTAAGCTCAGGAGACGGTTCTTCTTCACCACGAAAATTTTCTTCACTATTGCAGTCTATTTCATAATCTGAGTCTGAACTATGTAGTTCGAATTCATTTCTGAATTGCATGAAGTCTTCTAATTGTTTATCTCCATCAAACACCTGCAAATATCTTTCGTTATCAAGAACGTCTGGTCTAAATTTAATTTGATTTGTGCATTCTTTGGTTTCATATGGCGTTAAGCATGTTCTAGTTGCGAAAGCTAAGCTATGGGCTGCGATATTTCTTTTTCTTGGGACAAAAATTATCTGGGACTCCTCGAAAGTTTTTAAAAGATCCATGACATCATTTCGGTAGGCCCTAAGTCTGGGATGATTTACGTTATACTCCCCGTTGACTTGCCTAATGATTAATTCTAAATCCCCATGCACTTTAATTCTTTTGGCTCCTAATTTTTTCAACAAATGTAAGCCTAAAAGCAGGGATTCATATTCCGCTATGTTATTCGAACACTAGAAGTTTAACCTACATGAAATGCTCTCTGTGTGGTTGTTCTCAGTGTTGCATATTCAGACACCTGCACCAGCATTAGTTCTAGTGCATGACTCGTCAAAGTACATACTCCATAGAGGACTATTTTCGGTTTCATCTTGGTTATTGTCCTCTTTAACAAACGTGTTTTCTGTTTGTCGTTGAGTATCAGCACTTAGTTTAATTCGTTTCAACTCCTCAGGTTTTTCACTGGGTTGAGGGTTGTCTTCTGGACTGTCAAGGTTTAAAAGTAAAGGATACATGACTTGTAGTTCAAGACCAGTGTTTGGTTTGCTAAAGTTTTCAAATGCAGCAAACGGTTCCGAAACTTCTGTGGTGTTCACCTCTACCTCTCTAACAGCCATTAATTCATTTAAAGTGACTTGTTCACCAAGAGTTTCATCACTAAACAGGATAAAAGAATCAAGGCCTGTATTTACAGAATACATAGGAGGGTTTTGAGGTCTGTCTTGACTAGTAACCATGTACTACATATGGGACTCCCTGTAAAGTCTTCTTGTCTTATTAAACACAGGGATGGTCGCATAGGTCATGTCCATCTGCATAGTTCCTTGTAACTTAGCCCCCCAAGACCTAGATAATAGCATTCCATACTTCGGGGGAACATCACCCACAACAATTTCCATTACTAAACATTTGGCTGGAATCTAGGCTAAGTTAACACATTGATCTTTGATTAATCCTAAACATTTTACTCTGCTTGAGTCAAAGGAGTAAATGTCTTTATAAGGTCTGGTGATTTCTAGACCCGGGCTCTCCATTACAGCTTTTGGCATTAAATTATGAGAGGCCCTGGAATCATGCATAGCGTTATGAAAAATCTTGTCATGAACATTTAAACTCACATAAAAGGGAGGAACATGTCCCTCTTGATACTTACGTTCAATCTTGGGACCAAAAATAAGCTCTGGTTGGTCATCGTTAAGATTGACTGTGTCATTATTCTCTTATATGTTTAAAGCCTTCAAAATTTGGGTCCTATATACATTTTGGGAAGCTAACTCAGTCAAGGGAACAGAGATTTTAATCTTTGAAATTTCCTGCTTCAGGCTGAAAGGAATTTGATTCTTTGAAGTACTTGTCTCATCCTTGTTAACTGCCACTCTATCAGCAAAATCTGTTTCCTGACTAGCTCTATTTACATTTGACAAAATGGTTTTAACAGGAGTACTAACTGAAGTGTTAGTACTACTAAGGTCTACACTCTGTTTTTCAATGTTTTGAGTGCCTTTCTCTTTACCTTCATTAGAATTCACAGCTACTATTTTTTCCTTCTGTTTGACAATTTTGGGTTTGTTTACAGTGCTGCTTTGTGAAGATTTGTCAGAGGTTTTGGTGTTGGGATTTTGTTTATTGGTTTTACTTCTAAGGTCATATTCCCTTTGAGATTATATGATGACATTCTCCATGTCTTGATAATAGCTTTCATCATCATCTCTTTTGTCATCATAGGGTGTATAAAGACCTTGTTTTCTATCATAATGAACCTCAAAGTCATCATTATCTACTCCCAGCATGTTAATATCATCTTCCTCTATTTTTTCATATGTTTCCTCAACCTCACTTACATAGTTTTCATGAAAGGGAGGAGTGATATGTTGATCATCTTCCCTGGGTCTGTTTGGAGGTTGGTTCCTTCTGAAATTCTAATTTTGGTTCTGGTTTCTGTTTTGAGAAGCAGATTGATTTTAACTTGCTTGTGCTCTCTCAAAGATGCTCATTCTCTTCATCATCTCCTCCATCATTATTTCAATATCTGAGCTGGAAGTAGAAGGGGTGGATTCCTCTCTGAAGGATACTCTCTTTTCATTATTCATTCTTGCTCTTTTCTCCATCAAGTTAACTTCCACTACAAGAGCTCCTTTTTTCATATCTTCGTTGTTGCCCCCCCCCCCCCCCCTCTCTCTCCTTTTATAAATAGATTGTATGCATTATACACACTATTAAATCTAGTGCAATAAGCTTGTACACTTTCCCCAGTGTTTCTATGGAGGTTTTTGTAATCAAAGAGGATTTGGAGAGGATTCTTCTTCACTTCCCATTTGTGTAAGAATGTCTGATGGAAGGCTTGGAGATCATTGATACTATGGGGGGTAAATCCCTTAAACCATTTTCTTACTTCTCCCCCCAGACTCTAAGAAAATAATCTAAGCTTGACAGAATCATCATCAATTTCATTTTTGTCAAAGTAGTCATTCATCTTATCCACAAGTTGTGATGCAGTAGTAGCATTACTAGCATAATATAATGGAATTTTGGACTGATAGTCCTGTGGAAGATTGACTAATGGTACATGAAGGACTAAGGGAGCATACCATGCTACCATAATATGTGGTGGAGGTGGAATTACAAGAGGTGGATTAACAAAAGGAAAAGTGGGTTGAAGTGGAGTGGTTTGGACAGTGGATGTAGTATGAATGGATGTGGATGGACCAGGAATAGATTGCTGAGTTGATCTTGGATGAGAGACACCTAAATTGAAAAGGAAATGTGAATCAGGTGGTGTTGTTTCTCTACTACCAGGATTTTCACTTGTTTCAGGAGATGAAAGTGAAAACTCAGAATCTAGTTGATCTAAATCATCAAGGGACCTAGTTCTAAATGGATTTCTTAGATCTAATTGTGATTGTCGTAGAGCTGCAATATTTTCAGGAACTGAATTAGCTCTCAAGGGTGATTTGAAAACAGTTGAAATTTTTATCTTAGGATAATTCCTAAGGATACTTTCTGGGTTATCAACTATCTCAGGTGGATCAGGGTTAGGATAGGCTCTAGTATGAATCTTTCTAGGAGCCACTATGTTGTGCTTTTAGACCCAACTAAACAAGAAAAGTTCAACCAAATATGACAGTCTTTAAGAGGTCAACTAATCTGTTTTACACACACTTTTAATCCTACAGTCCTCTAACTGAGTTTAAATGATAATACAATGATAATGGTTCTTCCCAGTGGAGTCTTAAGGTTTGTTGAGGATTGTGGAGTCGCCAAGTGGAAGTTTTTAGATCCTTTGGAGGTAAAAGGTTTTATGGTCCACCACCATGTTTATTGAATACCAATCTGAAATATCTTTGGGTTTTCTGAGTTATTTTTCAATCCTATTGGTTGTTAAGAGTGTTCTAAATCTGTTTCAAAACTTAGCTACGGTTATGAGACAAAAACATTCTACTCTTATGGCTAAGCCAGCTGATATTTCAAGGTTAGATAAACTCTTATGAGAATCCTAGGGTTTACCTAGTTTGTCACTGATTCAAACAAGTTTTACCATGATTACCATTAGTTGGTAGTGCTTGAAAAGGCTACTTTTTACTCACAAGGTTTTATGAAGTTTTTAAGGGAACCTAAGATGAAAATTCGACTCAAGTCCCCAGTGGAGTTGCGAGAAATGTTGACACCCTGTAATCATCAAGATTGGAAAAAGTTCGACTACAGGGAGAACATCGTTCAACCACTTTGGGATTCTAGGATCTAGCCCTCCTGAATCTGGAGAGGGATCTCTCCAATAAGTGCAAAGATGGATTTATCTTTAAGGTTTTGGGTGATGATATTAGGCTAGTTATGAAGTCCAAGGGTTTTGTTTTGTTTTTGGATGGTTGAGCATGATTATTGTTTGAGGGGAGAGTTCTAAATGGAAAGAGTTCCAAAGGTGTGAAGTTGCAAGCAATTAGAACAAGATTTGGCCAAAAAGATAGATAATTGCAGGTTTTAGTCCATTGGGCTATGGAGTCATAATAGGATTTAATTGAAACAGCAAGGGGCAAGAGTGGTCCATGGGGCAAGTCATCTATGTCTAAGGATCTCTTTAAAGTTTTATTTATGGAATAAAATGATAGAACAAGAAGTGGAAGTAAACAAATGAAGAACAAAGAGCAGCCCAGGATCTGGTAAGTACTTTGAAACTTGCCAGCCTTTGACATACACTTAAGAAGGACATAAAAGCAATCCAGGATCTGGTAAGTACCTCGAAATTAGCCAACCTTTGATATACTTTCAATAGAAAACATTTAAAACACAAAGGGAAACTTAAAGGCAACTGTTGGAGAACAAACTAGAGGGTCGGGCTCACCACAAAACCTCTCCTAGCTCTGCTTTACTTGGTAACTTTCAAGACAAACACAAAGATAACAAATAATGTTCTAAGATCTGGTAAGTACTTCGAAACTAGCCAGCTTTTAACACATTCTTAGGGAAACTTTCAGACAGTCTTTGGGGATAAAACTAGGACCAGGGCTCACCATATCTTCCTTAGTTCATCTCTACTTAACATAAACTGAAAATAACATTCAAGAATAATATTTAGCTAAACAAGAGGACGAGGGAACTCCAGCATTCCTAACTGCTTGAACTGAATTAAATCATTCCTAAACAACGCAATTTTGAAGAAAACATTAAGATAAAGCTTATCATTCAGAGAAGGGTACTGATATACAGTAAATCCTAACTCTATGCTTGCTGTTCTTTATCAGAGAAAATGGAAAAAGTGAAAATAGAAATAAAATAACGATTTACAATAAGAAATAACATCACCATTGACATAGACCAAGATCCCATAAATCAACTTGTATTGATGCTTCAAACCAGTTACAGCTTTAAGTCCAATGCTTGAGTTTAGCAATCATCTACACTTCTCAGACTAACTTATCTAATCACAAGCAGAGCTTCAAGAGCCAGTCAACACTATTTACAAGTAGAAGTCTCAAGCTCAAGTATATTTCAAAGTTCAGCAACCAACATTTTCTCATCATCTACAGGAGTATTTATAGAAGGAATGAGGAGGTGGGAGAGGATAAAGATCTCCCAGGGAAATTAATACAGACCTAATACTTTTGCGGCCTTTGAGGGGCTCAATCGAGAAGTTTATAGATGTTTGTCTGTATTAATTGTTTTACATTTATGATTTAAGCTCGGTGGGATATTTTGTTGACTTTTAAGGCTCTCTGTCATGTTATAGTAACTCTGCTGATATTTTGCATTAAGTTCCTTAGCAGAATTAACTATTCCGCTGCGCTGAGGCAAATATTTGGTTTTATGATCATAATTCAGCCTCTTTGGAATGCTTGTGGCTACAGGTGGCAATGGGTAGCTGAGAGGAATCAATGGCCTCTATTGTAGCGGTGGAGGCCTTTCTATCTGATGATCTTTTGATTTCCCCTTTAATTAAGTTTTAATTTAATGGATTACTCTTTTGATAATCAATCTTAGCCGTAATCAATTAAACTATAGAATTTATCTTCAATCTTCAATTATGTTGTGTTTTGTCTTCGACACTGATACTCTTTTGCTTTATGTTGGGTGTGGAGCCTGATTATCTTGTTTACTTTGTATCACAGCATTGGACCCTTGTACCTTAAAAGGGGCGACAATGCCGCTTGTAATTAATCGCTGCTGTGGGGGGTCTAGGGGGGGCTAGCCCCCTGAAGCCCCTGAAGCGGCCGCGCCCCCGAAGCTAAAAATAGATGTAAAATTGCCTTGTAAAGGTATAGTAATTTCTAGTCAATCTGGGCCGTTCATTAGGCAAATGATCTGACGGTAGAAGTTATGTTTCGATTAGGGTTTTTTGCCCTAGAAGGAAACCCCCTTGTATATATGAGGGTATTTTATTGCGGCTGTGTATGATGTATGTGTATTATCGGAGCGAGAAACAAAGAGGGAGACTGTGAGAGAGAACAGAGGATATTACAGCAGATTTGCTGTAGGTTTTGTCTCTTAATTTTTTGTTGGATAATATAAAGGAAGGACTGGCTGTTTGGGGTGGACGTAACCCAAAATGGGTGAACCACGTATATCTATGTCTCTGTAGTTTTATGTGTTTTGTGTTCTTGTATTTTCCGCATATTTTATGTGTTGCATTGCTCCATAATTATATAATTTTCTAACAACTGGTATCAGAGCCGAAGGTATATTTGGCTGATAAACTCGCAGGAAAGAAGGGTTCCTGGTTCGAGTGGGAGCAATGGCGGACGATGGTAAGTTTAGGGTCGAGAAATTTAACGGCCAAAACTTTGCACTGTGGAAGATGCAGATGGAAGATTATTTGTATCAGAAAGATCTGTACCTACCATTGAGTGGAAAAACAAAGAAGCCGGCGGCCATGACAGACGCGGAATGGAACATTCTCGATAGAAAGGCACTTGGAACAATACGGTTGTGTCTTGCGGCATCAGTCGCCTTCAATATTTCGAAGGAAACAACAACAGAGGGTTTGATGCAGACGTTGGAAAAACTATATGAAAAACCCTCGGCCTCAAACAAGGTATTTCTTATGAAACGACTATTTAATATGAATATGTCGGAAGGTGGATCTGTTGCAGACCATTTAAATGAATTTAATACAGTTACCAGTCAGTTAAGTTTTGTAGGGGTAAACTTTGATGATAAAGTTAGAGCTCTGTTATTCTTGTGCTCATTGCCAGAGAGTTGGAATGGTTTAGTAATGGCCATTAGTAACTCTGTCTCTGGATCTAGTACTTTAAAGTTTGATGATGTTTTTGGTGCTATCCTTAGCGAGGAAATGTGATGGAAAAGCTCCGGTGAGACATCAGGTAATGCTTTGAGTGCAGAGTCTAGGGGAAGAAGAATGGAAAGAGGAAAGAGCTCGGGATATCGCAGTAAATCAAGGAAAGGCAGATCCAAGTCCAGATCGGGGATAGTGTGCTAGAATTGTGGAAAGAAAGGACACCTAAAGAAAGACTGTAGATCTCGGAAGGGAAAAGAAGGAGACACACAGCAAGAAAACAATCATGAAGCAAATGTGATAGGTGATGTGTTACAAGATGCTTTGATTCTTTCTTTCGAAAATGTTACCGATTCTTGGGTTGTAGATTCAGGGGCTTCATTCCATGCCACACCTGATAAGAAATATTTTCATGACTATGTTCAAGGAGATTTTGGACAAGTTCGTTTGGGTGATGATAAACACTATAAAATTGTTGGAATGGGTAAATTTCTTGTAAAAGAACAGAATGGAAAAAAATGGCTACTAAAGGAGGTAAGGCATGTTCCAGATTTGAAGAAAAATCTAATTTCAACAGGGCAGTTAGGTAGTGAAGGTTGTGTGACAACTTTCACAGATAAAACTTGGAAGGTCACCAAAGGAGCCCTGGTAATAGCAAAAGGTGAAAAGGTTGGTACATTGTATTTATGCAATGGTATTTCTAACTCTGTTAATGCTTTAACTTCCAAAGGAGCAGATGCAGCATTATGGCATCATAGGCTCGGACACATGAGTGAGAAGGGGATGAAAATTCTTCACTCAAGAAATTTGCTGCCAGGTTTGAAGAATGTTGATTTGGATTTCTGTGAGAATTTCATTTATGGAAAACAAAAGAGAGTCAGATTTCTCAGAGTTGGGAAAGATGGATTCTTTGTCGAAGTGTACGAAAAAGAACCACTTTAGCTACGCATAACTAATAGCCCTAACAACAATAATGGCTGCAAAACATCTTCAGAGCTGCAATTAGTAGTTAAAGTGCTGCAACAAGCAGATCTATAAATGGAAAGATATTAAGCAGTAAAGTAAAGAGTTTGCTCCATGCATCCAACAGACAAGACAAGAACACGATTTTTGAATGAATTTTTATATTACAGGGCACCTGGGAGGAAACAAGAAGGTGTATCCAGATCTTCTCAATGGGATGGGTTCTTTGTAGTCCTCAGCACTTCAGATCTAAGCTTTCTCTCTCTTGTAGATGTAGAAAACCCAATGTAGAAGGTAGAGCTCAATGGGAGCAAAATGGCAGAAATGAGACCAAGTGTATAGATCCAGAGTGATCTTCTATGCAACAAAAGGTGAAGAATGATGGGGAAAACCCTCCTATTTATAACAAAATATTAGGTCTTTCTAGATCTTGGTGCATGATTAAAATAATGTTAATCACAACTAGATCCACCTCTATGGAATATTTTATTATTATTTGTTGGAGGGAAAGGGTGTTTGACTTGGGTCAAATCCCTTGATTAGTGAAAAATAAATAAATAAATGATTTATTTATCTTTTTAAGGAAGTGGTTGGGATATAATCGAATAAATAATGATTTAGTTGATTAATGGTGGTTGATTTGGTCATATTTAACAAGGAATATTATTTAAATAATTATTCCTAGAAAATAATAAGATAACTATGGGTTTATCTCATTAATTTCTTTGTTTTTGGGTTAAACATGACTGGGAATAATAATTAAATTATGGTTTAATTGATTATTCCTTTTGGGGTTTCCTAATTAACATAGTGAAAGCAGTTTTACTTGGGGTAAAACTGGTCTTACATGGTGTACTTGGGTCCATCTAATGATGAAGAGTTAGATGACCAAAAAATGGTGTAACAGATTGCCCCCCAGCGTGCGAGTGTCGGGAGCAAATCGTATGACCGAAGTACGTTGTAAGAAGACAATCACTAGACAACAAAAGGGTATGTCAGAGAGAGAAATATGAGGTAGATAGTGTGCTGAAGGACTAGACCCCGAGGAGACGAGACTCGCAGGTGCAACAAGTCTCTGTTATGAGAGGGTACCTGTGCTGAAGGCGGCGGGGGAGGCATACCTATGCCCGCCGTGACAAAGTACAAAAGAATAGTGTGGCCAGTGAACAAGGGACCGAACCATAGAGTACAGCTGGCATAATCAAGAGCCAGATAAAAATACAATGAATAGTCTCACATACATGCTGTGCCTGGGATAACAGCCAGGACCAGTACAATATCATCTGAGTACATGAGATAAATACAACCCAAATGCCCCCTGTAAATGGGGAAGGGCTCACAAAATCTGACTGATACATGCAAATCATAGAGGTGCTGCAAGTGGCTAAGGCCAACATCATCAAAATCTGGAGGGGCATCAAAGGCTGCAATGAAGAGGTCATCCGGGCATGTGGGGGGCTACCTGCAGGGCCACCCCCTCATGAGGGCTGAGACATCTCACACACGCCCGGGAATCATCAAGAGCTGCTGCTGGGTCACTGGACTATCCAGTATACGAATCTCGATCATGCTGAAAGGAGTTGGAGAAGCAATCAAGTCAAAGGGAGGTAAGAAATCCCCCTGCCTGATCCGAGGCACCGAACAAAAGTGGAAGCTGGAACCAAGGTACACCGCCCTCTAGACCCTGCTTCTGGAATAAATGTGCTGAGGTTGACAGAAGGAGGTCCGCCTTAGGTGAGGCAATGAGAGATCCTCAACTAAGGCACGAGAGAATAGCAAATGGAGCGACGGACAGACTGACACTAATGATGATGGTGGAAATGGGAAGGATGGAGTGGCGAATGGACAACTTCCCTTGTTAGAGCATAAAGGGCATGAATGACATGGCAGCGACTGACACAATATCGAAGGGGACAGGGGACAGTAGGGCTGAAGGTCATGATATGCGACACAAGAGAGGAACCAAGCAAAAAATAATGGAGGGCTATAGTAGGGTGTAAAAGGATGCAGGATAGACTCCATGAATGCAATGATGACTCAACTCGGATGCTCTAAGCAAGGGCGACTAGATAATGCTGCCACATAGTAACGGCCCCAATGGGGGGTCATAGAAACATGAGTACAAGGTGGGCACTCATGACGAAAATCAACACGAACATGGACAAGTAAGGGGGCGATATGGTGCCCCAAGTACAAGTGTCGTAAGTGAGGAAATTCGATTTTAAGGGGCGGTGAAGTGACCCTTTGTGGAAAAAATGTGTGTAGGGGCAAGTGGTGCCCCCCAGAATGTATGGGGGGGGCATATGGTGCCCCCAGTTTTTGGATTTTGTTTGTAACATGCTATGGGCGTGTCGGATGTATATGTATGGGGGGGCGTATGGTGCCCCCAGTTTTTGGAACATGCTATGGGCATGTCGTAAGTATATGTATGGGGGGGCGTATGGTTCCCCCAGTGATGTATGTAGGGGCAGGTGGTGCCCCCATTTTTTGAGTTTGTGTGACATGCTGTGGGCATGCCAAAATGTATTTATAAAAAGGGGAATCTAACCACATTTTAATGATGTGGTGTGCCATTTGTTCTGGTTATGGTTATGCAGTGTGAGAAAGGAAATGGAGTGTTACCAATCTCTTTTGGTACTGCATATAGGGATCAAATGGACTTTAAGTTTCCGAATTGGCATACCTGGTGTCACTATCCCAAAAGGAGGATTTGGAGATAATGAACCGATGCTCTCGTAGAAAAGCTATAGGTTGGTCAACAATAATGTCTAAGAGACTGGGTTGCTGATGTAAGATGAGGGAACGATAAGGGGTATCGTCCCGAGAGTGATCCGAAGTGATATGGGACTCTAGAGGTTCTTCTAAATGTGGAAGAATACTGGGTCTAGAGTCAACACGACCAGATACACTAGGAGAGTGGTGGAGAATGGCGTCTCGTGGTCTCTCAAATGTGGGTGCCCCCTTACCCAAACATTGGGTTTTGATGTAATAGCCACAAGGTGGATGTGGTGTCAACGCATGGGTTCGATGTAAGGGGGAATAGATAAAGTCAGGGGTGGGAATTTCTTCCATAATGTCGTCATCATGATAGAAAATGGGGTGACTGGTGGAAGAAGAACCACCTGACATGGTGAAGTGGCCTGAATCATCATCATGAGAAGAGAGGTTCACATGCGCATCGTCACAATGGGTGACCGAAGAGTAAGTATATAACGGATCTACCGATGTTGAGCCCAAGATGACCGCTGAAGGAAGTTCAAGCGAAACAACAGGGGAGGATTCAGATGGAACGTTCCCCAATGGTCTCATGGATGATGACAGGTACAAAATGGTGACTGAGGGCTCCGTTGGTTTAAAAGCGGGAGGCGGAATGTGAATGTCCTCTGGTCCGATCGAAGCGGCCTTGAATTGGCGGTACAAGTCCAAGGAGGAACGGTACTCGTCAAGACGGGGACAGAGGTGGGTGTAATGGCCGTGAAAATCGCACAAGGCACAAGGGTGGTTTGTGCGCAAGTGTTTGAGTCTTGGGAGGGAGTCGGGGATAGTGACATGGACTTCTGGGAGATCAGAGTCGGGGAATGTCTCATTGACCAGAAGCTTGAGGTGGGGCAATTCAGGACACATGTGAGTGGCATGACCGACGATATCACACAAAGCGCATCGAATGGCGGGCTTTGGTGGGCGTGGGAGGGTAAGGGATGTCGGGGGGGCCGGATCTGGATGGGTTGCCCCCTTTCGGGCTTTTCCGTTCTTCCCGGGAGCCGTCACAACAGGAGAAGGGTCCTGTGGAGGTGCTGGGGGCACAGTGGCTATGGAGGAAGCGAGGGGAACCGGTTGAACCGGTGTCAAAGCCATATAAGGTTTGGGGTGACCAGGGGGGGGGGCGGGTGGTGGGTCGATGTACCAAACCGGAATGCCCAAGGTCAAGTTAGGGAGAGAGAGGGTGGCCATGACGGGGACAGAAAATACTCCGGGAGGGGGAGCCAAGAAGGGGATCTGTCCAGCAGGGTAATGACCAGGAGGTATGGCTCCGAGATGGTTAAGGCCAGGGGGAATCGAGCCTGGAGGATAAAGAGGTTCGGGGATACCAGCTGGAGGGCTAGAAGGAGGAGGTTCGGCTGGCTCAGATGAATGGCTAGGAGCGGGTTGCGGAGGGCAGGGAGGAGGTGGCTGACTAGCCGAGGCAGGCCGTTTATGGGCAGCCTGAGATGATTGCATCATGCAAACATTCGACAAGCTGGGATCAGTAACAGGAGGGGGGGAAAGATGAGGAAAAGTACCAAGCAGGGTGGAATCTTTATAGACGCCAGGGGAGACACTGGTCAAGGAATCGACGGTTTGCTTGTTGGTTACAGAAGAGATGGTGGTCTCGGAGGAGGTCTGAGATGGCGGCTCATGATAAGATAGCTGGTCAATGGTGACTATCTTCCCATTATGTGGAAAAGACATCTTGCGAAAAACCGTGGATGGGACAGCAGACATGGCATAGGTGTAACTTTGCCCCAATAGAATGTTGTAGTCTAGAGGGGCGTCAATGACTTCGCCGTCAACGCAAACAGTCTTACCGGCTAGGGTGATGGGACAGTTACGAAACAGGCCAATAGGCTGGGAGGCATGACCGTCCCACGCTCGAAGGGTGATCGTGGAAGGGGCCAGCTCAGGGGATCCGAGTTGCTTCCAAACCGAAGCGGACATCACGCAGGTGGATGCCCCCTCATCAATTATACACCGGGATACAGTGGCGTTCCGGATTTTGACTAGGATTTGGAAAGCAACGGAAGGAGGAAGAGGAGGGTGGTCCGATTGAGTGGCGTCGAAAACAATCATTTGGTCATCAGCAGGATCAACAGCGCCCACGGCAGATAGTAGAGCCTTCCTTTGGGAAGGGCACGACTGGAGGAGTTCTAGGGTGGAAATGGCGGCAGGGGATTGTGCCAAATCATCTACTATACTGTACGATTGGGTGGCTCGACCAGAAGCAGCATTTCGGCGTAATGGACCCTTTGGAATCTTTGGGTGAACCTCAACTTTGGGTTGAGGGATGTGTAAGGGGCCACTGGGTGTCGAAAGAGGCTCTGTAGAACCTGAAGATGGAGGCTCGGGGGCAGACTGAGCAGGAGGCTTGGGGTACTGGCGAGACCGAGTTTGAAGGTGAAGGTCGATGGAAGGGGACGGATCGGAGCGCATCATAAGGATCTGGTAGTCAGAGGAACCAGAAATGGACGAGGGTGTGGCTGCATGGCTGTCGGGGGGTTGGGTAGCCATGAATCCCTGTTGAGGGAAAGGATCAGTGAACACAGCTGGCGGGGTAGTGGCCACATTAGGAGGAGCGTGAGGGGAGGCGTGTTGTCTGCGCAATGTGGCTTGAGACTCCCATATCTGTCGCATCTGGGGTAAGAGAGGACAATCGTGAGTGTAGTGACCGTAATCACTGCAACACGAACAGGGCTTGTTTGTGCGAAGCGGCCTGTCCGGCCTGGGCGGGATGCCCTGAGGCTGGTTGCTAGTGTTAGGGTCCATACGAGAATTGGGTCCTCGGTTACCGGGGGCAGATGGGTTCTGGTTGCCTCTCCGCCTTCTTTGAGAAGAAGGGGGAATAAACGCACCCTGCTGTGCAAATACTTGCCCTGGAGGGGGTTGTAAGGGCTGTTGGAGGTGGTGAGGAGGCAAGGGAGGCGGAAGCGCATATGCTGGAGGAGTTGGCGCACCAGGCTGCGGATAAAAGTAAGGGTTGGGTTGGGCAGCATTGAGGTAAGCAGGAGGTTGGGCAAAAGGAGGAGGCATGCCGTATCCTGGATACATGTAACCGGGAGGGGGCAGAGTGCTAGAGGTGCTGGCCCCTCCCTGAGGGAGGCCATGGCTCATAGGAGGGTGAGCAGAGGGGTGGGAAAGAGATCCAACAATACCGTCGGCGGAATGAGATGCCCCCGGGGCGTTAGCGCCACCGGGCCTGGGGATGTCGGGAAGAACGGTATAAACATAACCAGATTGAGCGTAGATCAGGTCATATTTTAAAGCTATTTGGAGGGCGGCTTCTTCAGATTGAGGAAAGTGAGAGGCGACATATTTGCCGATGGGAGATGGGAGGGTGCGAAGGAACCAGTCCATGTAAACCCGATCTTCAAAGGGAGGGGCTCGACATAAGCTCCGTCTTCGTCGCCATTCCTGAACATGGGTAGAAAGGCGTGTGGAAGAGGATTGCTTAAATGAAGTAAAGAGCTCCGTACCAGTGTCGTATCGGAGAGGGAGCTGGAAGTACGACAAGAAGGCTTGGGCAAGAGTCTCGAACGTGGTATGGGAGGAAGTGGCCTGTTCGACATACCATTTAGAAGCTTCGCCGGTAAGTGTGCGTTGGAACAAGCGAAGACGGATGGAGTCATAGGTAATGGAGTTGGAGGAACACCACATGTGGAAAGACCGGACGTGATTGGTTGGGTCTTCGCCATTAAGGCCCTCAAACTTAGGGATATCAGAGGGTAGCTTGGTGGGCATAGCGGGCCGGGTAGTATTATGGTGAATGGGGTCATTAATCAACTGATGGAAATCGGGGAGGCTGAGGCCTGCAATGTACGGCAGCACAGGGGTGGCCGGAGTAGTGGTTGTGACAGTTCCGCTAGAAGTAGGGCCGGCATTGGGGCCGGGAGAACCGCTAGCATTAGGCCCTGATCCGGACATGGTGAAGGTAAAAGGGGGAGAACCGGAAGGAGAAGGGGGACCCGATGAATCGGGAGAGGAGTCGGAGTGCGGACTCGAAGGTGGACTGGCTCGACGACGGCGGTGCGGAGCAGGTCGATCAACCGGAAACTGAGGGTGAAGGCCAAGAAGTCTCCGGGAAAGGCGCCTTGGGGGCGCAATGATGACAGGAAGAAGGAAACCGACAAGGGAAGAAAGGGACAAAATCAAGAAGGTCAAGGGCAGATAAGGTGCAGTGACGATTGATTTTAGAGTCTTTGCCAGGCGGTGTAAACCAGGCGCTTCTTCACTTAAGGTCAGTGTGTTGTGTGCGTTAATTTTAATTTTTAAACCCTTTCCGTTGTTGAGAGCAAAAAAGTGTGCAACGTAGCTGAAAATAAACCTACAGAGAACAGAATAAAAATGCTGAAATAACAGAAAAATAACAGCTACATATGCATCTATCCAACCCAAGAAAGTGGGTCTCTCGAAACTATGCTGAAAAGAAAGGGAAAAACTATGGAAACACACACAAAGGAAGCTCAACAGATCTAGGGTCAAAGGGGACAGAGATCCGGAGGATAAAGCTGCAGATAAGGGGTGCAGATCACAGCCAAGAGACAGAGGCAAGGTGGCTGGAAAAAGGGAAATCAGCAAAAAACCGGGGGGAGGCAAGGCAGAGGCCTTTAGAGGAGGTCCAAACAAAACGACAAGAGGTGATTTGAAAGGAAAAGAGGCTGATTTCAAAGGATCTGGAAGTGAGGTCACAGATCTGGAAAAAGAGGGGGCTGAAGCTCTGAAACCGACGGCTGAAACAGCTGAAACTCTTCCACAAAAAGTGGAGGGTACTAAAGCCCTAAAGGGCTGGGTTCCCACTTAGATGAGTAAAAACAGATCAGATCTTGGTCTTGAGCGGGGGTAGAGACGGAGAATTTGAAAACACTGAGGAGAAATTTTATGCAGTGAGACAGAAAAAATTACGAGAAAATCTTGAAAAAAGGCGGTCGCGAGTTCGACCTGATGCGAGTTGAGGAGTCGCGGTTTTGGGTGACCAAAAGGTGTCATAGTCATGAGGTTTGGGCCAAAGGGTGAAGCCCCACGATCAGGCTGACCCGGCGGCGAGATTTTCTGAAAAATTGCGTCTCGAGGTGCGGCCCAGTGTCGCTTACTGCTTGTGATAGGGCCAGAAACACACGGAAGTTAGAAATTTTAGTTTTTTAGGGTTTTATGTGAGAAAAATGACATGAAAAGAGGAAAACTAAGCAGCTAAAAAAGAAGCCCTAGGGCCTGAAGTAGCTGGATATGCAGGAATATGAAAAACGACAGCGGTCGTAATTTAAAACCCGTGTGGAGTCGCCATTTGTTAGTATGAATTCTTTGTCGAAGTGTACGAAAAAGACCCACTTTAGCTACGCATAACTAATAGCCCTAACAACAATAGAGGCTGCAAAACATCTTCAGATCTGCAATTAGTAGTTAAAATGCTGCAACAAACAGATCTCTAAATGGAAAGACATTAAGCAGAAAAGTAAAGAGTTTGCTCCATGCATCCAACAGACAAGACAAGAACACGATTTTTGAATGAATTTTTATATTACGGGGCACCTGGGAGGAAACAAGAAGGTGTATCCAGATCTCCTCAATGGGATGGGTTCTTTGTAGTCCTCAGCACTTCAGATCTAAGCTTTCTCTCTCTTGTAGATGTAGAAAACCAAATGTAGAAGATAGAGCTCAATGGGAGCAAAAATGGTAGAAATGAGACCAAGTGTATAGATCCAGAGTGATCTAATAGGCAACAAAAGGTGAAGAATGATGGGGAAAACCCTCCTATTTATAACAAAATATTGGGTCTTCTAGATCTTGGTGCATGATTAAAATAATGTTAATCACATCTAGATCCACCTCTATGGAATATTTTATTATTATTTGTTGGAGGGAAAGGGTGTTTGACTTGGGTCAAATCCCTTGATTAGTGAAAAATAAATAAATAAATGATTTATTTATCTTTTTAAGGAAGTGGTGGGGATATAATCAAATAAATAATGATTTATTTGATTAATGGTGGTTGATTTGGTCATATTTAACAAGGAATATTATTTAAATAATTATTCCTAGAAAATAATAAAATAACTATGGGTTTATCTCATTAATTTCTTTGTTTTTGGGTTAAACATGACTGGGAATAATAATTAAATTATGGTTTAATTAATTATTCCTTTTGGGGTTTCCTAATTAACATAGTGAAAGCAGTTTTACTTGGGGTAAAACCGGTCTTACATGGTGTACTTGGGTCCATCTAATGATGAAGAGTTAGATGACCAAAAAATGAATATGTGTGAGACGTTGGCGAAACTATATGAAAACCCTCGGCCTCAAACAAGGTATTTCTTATGAAACGACTATTTAATATGAAGATGTCGGAAGGTGGATCTGTTGCAGACCATTTAAATGAATTTAATACAGTTACCAGTCAGTTAAGTTCTGTAGGGGTAAACTTTGATGATGAAGTTAGAGCTCTATTATTCTTGTGCTCATTGCCGGAGAGTTGGAATGGTTTAGTAATGGCCATTAGTAACTCTGTCTCTGGATCTAGTACTTTAAAGTTTGATGATGTTGTTGGTGCTATCCTTAGCGAGGAAATGTGATGGAAAAGCTCCGGTGAGACATCAGGTAATGCTTTGAGTGCAGAGTCTAGGGGAAGAAGAATGGAAAGAGGAAAGAGCTCGGGATATCGCAGTAAATCAAGGAAAGGCAGATCCAAGTCTAGATCAGGGATAGTGTGCTGGAATTGTGGAAAGAAAGGACACCTAAAGAAAGACTGTAGATCTCGGAAGGGAAAAAAAGGAGACACACGGCAAGAAAACAATCATGAAGCAAATGTGACAGGTGATGTGGTACAAGATGCTTTGATTCTTTCTTTCGAAAATGTTACTGATTCTTGGGTTGTAGATTCAGGGGCTTCATTCCATGCCACACCTGATAAGAAATATTTTCATGACTATGTTCAAGGAAATTTTGGACAAGTTCGTTTGGGTGATGATAAACCCTGTAAAATTGTTGGAATGGGTAAATTTCTTGTAAAACAACAGAATGGAAACCAATGGCTACTAAAGGAGGTAAGGCATGTTCCAGATCTGAAGAAAAATCTAATTTCAACAGGGCAGTTAGGTAGTGAAGGTTGTGTGACAACTTTCACAGATAAAACTTGGAAGGTCACCAAAGGAGCGCTGGTAATAGAAAAAGGTGAAAAGGTTGGTACATTTTATTTATGCAATGGTATTTCTAACTATGTTAATGCTTTAACTTCCAAAGGAGCAGATGCAGCATTATGGCATCATAGGCTCGGACACATGAGTGAGAAGGGAATGAAGATTCTTCACTCAAGAAATTTGTTGCCAAGTTTGAAGAATGTTGATTTGGATTTCTGTGAAAATTTCATTTATGGAAAACAAAAGAGAGTCAGATTTCTCAGAGTTGGGAAAGAAAAGAAGAGCGAAAAATTGGAGCTTGTGCATACAGATGTATGGGGACCTGCTCAGGTATCATCTCTCGGTGGCTCTCGTTGTTATGTTACTTTTATTGATGATGCAACTAGAAAAACATGGATTTATTGTATTCAGAATAAATCTGATGTATTTGATACTTTCAAGAAATGGAAAGCTTTGGTTGAGATTGAGACAGGAAAGAAGTTGAAGTGTCTCAGATCAGACAATGGAGGTGAATATTGCGGCAAAGAGTTTGATAGGTACTGTTCAGAGCATGGAATTCGTAGAGAGAAGACAGTTCCAAGAACACCACAAGAAAATGGTGTGTCAGAAAGGATGAACAGAACAATCATGGAGCGTGCAAGGTGCATGAGATTGCATGCGGGATTGCCTTTACAATTTTGGGCAGATGCTGTAGATACTGCTGTTTATCTAATAAACAAAGGGCCTTCAAGTTCCTTGGATGGTGGTATTCCAGAGGAAGCATGGACAGGTAAAAAGGTAAACTACTCTTTTTTAAAGCCTTTCGGTTGTGAGGCCTTTGTCCATATTAATAAAGAAAATAGAACAAAGCTTGAGGCAAAATCAAAGAAATGTAACTTTATTGGATATGGTGCTAATGATTTTGGTTATCGCTTATATGATTATGAAAATCACAAAATCATTAGGAGCAGAGACGTAATATTCAATGAAAAGGTCTTGTATAAGAATCAACTGCAAGAAAAGAAACAGGAAAAAGAAAGCAAGGAATACAGGGTTCTTGATGAGATAAATGAAAAAGTAAAGGGGCCTGAAAATAATAATAATAAACAACCACAGCAGCAGCAACCACCACAACAGCAACAGGCACCTCAAACACTTGAAAGTGGTGTTAGAAGATCTACCAAGATAAGTAGACCCCCTGAACGATACTCTCCTTCATTCTATTATTTATTGCTGACTGGTTCTGGTGAACCTAAATGTTATGAAGAAGCAATGCAGGTTGAAAGTAGGAAGAAGTGGGAGCTAGCCATGGAAGAAGAGATGGACTCCTTAATGCATAACCATACTTGGGACTTAGTCAAGTTGCCTGCAGGTAAAACTACATTGCAGAATAAATGGGTTTACAGGCTAAAGGAAGAAGATGGAGGAAAACAGAGGTACAAAGCTAGACTTGTGGTGAAGGGTTTTGCACAAAAGAAAGGTATTGATTTTGATGAAATATTTTCTCCTGTTGTTAAGATGAATTCAATCAGAACTATTTTAAGTCTTGTAGCAGCGGAAGATTTACATCTTGAACAGTTAGATGTAAAGACAACATTTCTCCATGGAGATTTGGAGGAAAAGATATACATGCAACAACCAGAAGGATATGAGGTAAAAGGGAAAAAGAAAAAAACTGGTATAGGAGTTAAGAGAAAGAGCTTGTATAGCTTAAAAGCAGGAGCAGGCGGTGGTATCTAAAATTTGTGAGTTTATGTTTGAACAAGGTTATATGATGTCACTCGATCATTGTGTTTATACGAAAAGAAACAAAATAGTGGCGGCTATATTATCTTTGTTATTATTGTATGTAGATGACATGCTTGTTAGGGGTCTAACATGCGGAAATAAATGTTCTCAAAAGAAAATTGGCAAATTCATTTGCAATGAAGGATTTGGGAGCAAAAAAATCCTTGTGAGGATAATAGAGATAGGAAAAATCGCAAGTTAGCAAGCATCTCGAGGAATGAGTACATAGAAAAGGTGTTGAAAAGATTTAACAGTAAAGCCGGTTAGTACACCTTTTGCTAGCCATTTCAAACTTAGTAAGGAGATGTGCCCAGACCCGAAGGCATGGTTATATGTCTAAAGTTCCTGCGTAGGCGGTTGGAATTTTAATGTATGCGATAGTGCACGGAACGTGTACATGCGATGGGAGTTGTAAGCGGTATATGAACAATCCGGAAAAGAACATTGGATGGCGGTAAAATGGATTCTCGGATATTTGAGAGGTACCACAAATCCAACATTCTGCTTTGATGGTTCAAACATTTCTCTGAGGATATGTTGATGGCGGTGAGATAATAGGAGGAGGCACTACGGGATATGTATTTGCGCGTTGGGCAGTACAATAGGTTAGGTTTCAAAAATCCAAAGTGTTGTTTCACTTTCAACACTTGAAGCCAAAGTATGTTCTTTCTGAGCTAATGGAGTTGAGTTCTGAAGGTTTATGGATGAATTCGGTAGAAACGCACGATATGGGCACACCTATACGGTGATAGCCAAAGTGCGTATTCATCTTGCAAGAACTCGGCATTTCATTCCGAGGACTAAACACATACATCTCAAGTACCATTTCCATACGGTCGATATTGGAAGATGGAGAGTTGAAGGCTGGAAAAGATACACACTAGCCGAATCCTGCGGATATGCTAACAAAAGTTGTAGCAGGAGCGAACATGCTCGGTTCAATTGGTCTTCAAGGATGACGATGAAGATGACGAACATCCATGTCCAAGAGGAGTCATTGTCCAACAAATGAAGCGACGTGGAGTTACAGTCTCAGTGGGAGATTGTTGGGTGTGGAGCTTTGATTATCTTGTTTACTTTCTATTACGGCTGGACATTGTACCTTAAAGGCGGCAACGCCGCCGAAGTTATCGCTGCCGTGGGGGGTCAGGGGGCGGCGCACCGGGCCCCCTGCGCCGCGCGGGGTTCGGGGGCGGCGCCCACGGATGTAAAATTGCCTTGTAAAAGTATAGTAATTTCTAGTCAATCTTGGCCGTTCATTAGGCAGTAATCGGCGGCGGTAGAAGTTATGTTTTGATTAGGGTTTTTTTGCCTAGAGGCAACCCCTTGTATATATATGAGGGTATTTTATTGCGTACGTATTATAGTCCGGAGCGAGAAACGAGAGAGAGAGCGCGAGAGAGAACGGGGGGATACCGGCGGCGGCGGATACGCGTAGGTTTTGTCTCTTCATTTTGTTCGATAATAAAGGAGAAGAAGGAGCGGGGCATTCGGGGTTGGACGTAGCCCTATTTGGGTGAACCACGTATATATGTGTCTCTCTGGTTTATGTGTTTTGTGTGCCTGTATTTTCATATTTTATGTGTTTCATTTACTTTCATATTATTTAAATTTTCTAACATCTTCTCTCTAGTTGATGTAGAAAACCCAATGCAAAAGTAGAGCTCAGAGAACTTAAGACGAGAAAATGGTGACAGTGTATAGATCTAGAGTGATCTAATGGCAACAAAGGTAGAAGAATGAGAAAAACCTCACTATTTATAACAAAATATTGGAGTCATTCTAGATCTTGGTACATGGGTTTACCGAGATCTCTAGATCCACTTTTTATGGAATATTTTATTATATTGTTGGAAAAGGTATTTGACTTGGTCCAAATCCTTAGTGTTAAAAAATAAATAAATAAATGATTTATTTATCTTTTAAAGACGGTTAGAGAATAATCAAATAAATAATGATTTATTTAATTATTTGAAGTGGTTGAAAGATAATTAAATAAATGATGATTTATTAATTATTTATGGAGTGATTTGGTCATATTTAACAAGAGGAATATCATCTAAATAATGTTTAAATGATTATTCCTAGAAAATAATAAGATAAATAAAGGTTTATCTAATTAATTTCTTTATTTTGGATTAAACATAGTAGGAATAATAATTAAATTATGGTTTAATTAATTATTCAGCAAGGAAAAATCAAACAAATATATGGGTTTGTTTAATATGTGTTCCTTTTGGGTTTTCTTTGTTTAACATAGTGGCAGGTTTACTTAGAGTAAAAGCTTGGTCTTACATATGGTGTACTTGGGTCCATCTAATGATGATAGGTTGAATGACAAAAAATGGTGTAACACTAACTAAGCATGCAATGAGAGGGAAAAAGCTGAAAATTATGGAACCATCATGGATTTTTTTCTAATTATAATAATGGAAAAGAATTACAAGGTGTGTCCTCCAAAACTCTTATGATTGGAGGCAAGGGATCATTCGAAGGTCGAAAGGTTGATTTTGAAAGAAGCGAACTTTTGTTAGTTTGAAGAACTCATGGTTGGCATGGTTCATTGAGAACTATTTTCCTAAGCATTATCCTGTAAGTTTTGAGAAGATAGATCTTGGAGTTGAAATTTGAGGAGGCTTGACCAAAGTATAGGTGTAACTCTTCATTGATATAATAGAGCTGCATGTATTTTGTCTAGTTAATTATCTTATGAATGCATTTATTTCATTATTTATCAAGGATATATGTTATAAGTATTTCTAGACTTATATTGTTTTCATGTTTGATTATATGATTATCTTTGATTTTTGTGATTGTGCTCTGCTTGTGAAAGTGCGATTTGGTTGTTTGTGGGGATTCAACAGGTGGTGAGGTGAACTCATTCACACTACCTTGAGATCTCCAATAGATCGACACTACACATCGAGGTAATCCTTCTTTATTTCATATTTTGATAAAAATACGAGTATTAACATGCGGAAATGTGTGTATTTGTGAATGTTATTGCTTCATCGACTATTTTCCTTGGGTCTAGGGAAGGCACTAGAGGATGCCATGAGCTACCACATTGCATTTACCCCTAAGATGAATTCTTTGAATCCGATTAGAGTTATAGCAATATTCCTAATTAGCCCAGCTAATAGGAATAAATGGGAAACACATTTTTCTTTCTATTTTGATGAATAAGATTGTAAAGGAGGGATACGATAAAACTCCTAAATCAGCAAGGAAATAAATCAATGCCCCATGTGAACAAAGCTAAATACGGTTGGTGTGTACCCATATATGTGTGAAAGGGTTTGAAACATTTGATTGGGTCAATAGGACCAAATCAACAGATTTTTCTATTGTTCACCTCTGATGCACAGCAGATTTTAGTTCAGAGCTACACATGTGAAAAGCCGGCTAAATCATTGAGATGGTTTAGGGTTTGGCAAGGATCCTGTCTTATAAAGGAAGAGAAGGACAGGTTTATGAGAGGGTTGTTGAATATGAATATTTTGAAGAATTTTTTTGTTAGACATATCTTATTCTCTTGGGTTGTTTAATGGAAATAGTGTTGTTAGCACTAGAGTGTTCCGGATACAAATTCCACCTCTTCGTTAGTGGCTCAAGGAGGAGTCTTCATTTCTTGACCCTCTTAGGCATTTGGCCAAGCTCTTCTTCCAACTACAACATAGATGCTGTTGAGGTTTGGTTGTCTGTAATTTGTAGCAAGTGGGAAACAAATTCTCACACATCGTGCATTATAAGTGCCTAGGTGGGAAAGCCTTCTGCCCCCCTAGAAAGAAGTATTGGATGAGGAGAGCCCATTTTTTAGATCTTGGCTTGAGGCCACATCATGTTCTAGAGACCTTGACGCCGGTCTGTCCTTTAGAAGCTATGTTGTTACAAGCATAAAGTTGCGCGGTATTTTGGCACTTCAAGGACGGATCTCTGGTGTTGGGAATCGCCGCCACGTGGTGATCGTGCTGGATTACGGTTATCATGTTCATTCGGATCGATCTAAATGCGGCCGTATTTTCTTCAAAAATCTGAGTCTTACGCGGATCTGCTACATTAGATCTTAGATCTACTCCATGTACTTCACTTTTGCTGAAAACCCCGAGGGCATTTGAAGAGGAGACTTTATAGTGTACATATACGATATATATCTATCTTTTTGTACAAATATCTACTCTAGATTTGAAGTGTAATCTACATCTCTTTTTAAATTTAATAAAATAACGTTGTCAAGCTTGTAAAGTCTTATCATATGAGATTTGTGGCCTCTTATTTTGAGCATTTATTCATGCAATGTCTTCTTCTTCCCATTCTACATTGAAAAGGCTTCTAATATAACTCTAATTTGCTTTCCTAAATGATCATATTGAGCCTCCATATTGCTCTCCTATTTTTATACTTTCCACATTGCGTTATTTTAAAGGCGATATTGTCATATAGTGTTGCGATCCCATTCTTGGAGGCATTTTCAAGTTGTCTTGGGTGTAGGAGACCTATTTACCTCACCTAGAAGGATTTGTTCTGACGTCCTCTTGGATTGAATCATCGGTGTCATATCGAAGTCAGAAGGGTTTGTTTCAATCCTTTAGCATACATTCCTAAAAATGCATTTTCGGACATGCCCTTGCTAATGTTTGTCCCATTTTGGGATACACTACGTGTACTCAGGTATGTCTTAGCACTGACACATGCTTTTCTAGAAGAACCAATATGCATAGAAGATGATCCTCTTAATGATAGAAGAAGAGGTATTTGAATAGAATATAGAAAAGCTGATTACAGCGATGATGATCGAGACAGGGTAAACCCTTGGCCAGATGATGAATAAGGAGAAAGGAGTTTGCAAAACTCTTTTTGAAAACCATCAGATCTGGGAGAGATCGAGGTAAGTGAAATCAATCAAAGAATCTCCTAAGATATTTCATCTTGGAGAAAGCTGCAGCCTCTCACCATGGAATGATCAGCAGTGAATCGACCACAGATTTCCCAACACTCCTTTATGCCTACCTTTTGGGCATGGAAATGAAGAACCCACGAAGCACAATGAAGTTAGTTTATGAAGAATGTGGAGTCTCGGAATCATGGAATTCAAAGATCGATTGAGGATTTTCAAGAGTTAAAATCACTGAAAGATAAGAGAGACCAAGGCATCGACGCATAGATATGGTGGATTCACTCAAAATCATGACCGACATCACTCTGTGGTGAATACCCCACTGAATACAGTAAATTATCAAAGTTGCCTCTTAAACATGTATCAGGTAGAAAGCAGCATCTACTTCAGTTTAAAGAAAAAGTCAAGAAATGGAAGCTATGGGATTGCAGCACTACACTTTGAAGGTGAAGCACATATTTGGTAGTTTCCGCATGGCACCTACGTTGAGTCATGCCGGTGGTAGCAGCCAGAGTTCCTTTAGAAAGGTGATGGAAATATTTGAAGAAGAATCAGAAGCTGCTATGAACCTTGCAAAGTTGAATAAATCGGGTAACACGAGTCTTTACATTTATGAATTTTTGAGATTATCTGACATTATGGTTCACGACTTGTCTGCTTGTGAGAGGGGTGTATATGTTCCGCGATGGTCTATTAGAACCTCTTCATGGGTAGTACAAGTCTACCAAGCCATTGTTGTACATGATGCCATTGAGAGGGCTAGAGACCTTCAAGATGCACGAAAAGAAAAGGAAAACTTCAGAACAAGCCCTCACCTTTCTAAAGGGAAGGAAAGTACTACTCCCTTCCAGGATAGCTCATTCAGAAGCCTCTTGACATTGAAGCTACGAAGGGAGCTAAGGAAGAAGAGGCTATTTTCACTTTCCAAGAATCATGGACACTAGACATAGATGTGCTACTAAGCCATACATTGAGGTCTTCTCGGTTACCAAGGGAGGAAGAAGAAGAAGATGATAGACCAAGAGAGTCCACGGTGCTAAAAATGTTGAGGAGATCCAACACCACCGAGGGATATGAGAATGGAGCATTTTCTCCTATTGGAGGAACTCTTGCATCTTTGACGGGAGTACCTAAGTATGACCTTAATATTTCGTGGTTCAATCATGAATCGAGTTATCTGTTCTTATTGACGGTGGGTCCACCCACAACTTTATTGATGCTCATCTTGTCTAGAAGGAGGAAATACCCATAGATAATTTTGAGGGATTCTGTTTTCGAGGGTCCCGGAGATAGAAGAATCTTCGATGCATGCATTATGTCCCATCACTTTCGATCACCATGGGATCCTGCTCCTTTGGTGGATCACTTGCTAGGTTGACATACAGGGCACAGTGTTGTTTTCGGTGTTCAATGGTGAATACATTAAGGAAAGTCACCAGCGATTGGGAGGAGCTTTACAAATGGAATAAGTGGACAAGAAGAGTGGTGCACCTTAAATGATCGAGCATGCATTCTTACCTCTCACACAGCACTTCCACAGAAAATAGAGATGTGTTCTGTAGCAGCCTTCTCGATCCCATCCATCATGTTCTGTGAGATTTTTGCATGGAGGACCCCATTTATCTAGTGGCAAACCACAGAGCACGGCAGTTATTTTTGTGGGAAATACCTCTGGTCTTTGCTCCAAGCAGATCAGGAAAGGATTGGAGCACTTGAGAAGACGACAAAGCTACGGTGCGGAGGCGGGTAGCTCGAGAAGGAAGGAGATCTTCTTCCCTTCTCATCATCACCCGTCATTTCGGATATGCCTTGTGTGGGAGGAGAAGAAGATGAGACGATCGGCCTTACAACACACCTTTGTATGGGAGTCATGAAGATCAAAAACTTGACATACATTTACATTGACATACCATCATTCTTGTCATTGATAGGCAGTCTTAGTTGTATTGGAAATCCCAACTTCAGTGGATTATTCAGATCTTATGAGATATGATGATAATTGGTGGTACATGAAGAAGAGGATACTTAGTCAAGGAGGAGTCATCTATAATCATGGTAGAATATTTTATTCTATGAGCTTCTGGAATTGACAGATCTTGAGAGGTGAGGTTATGTTTCGACCATATGCACTCACGGTCTGTTAACATCATGAAGTTGGTTGGAAGGCAGAAGAGGAACTACATTCAACACATTTTGAAAAGTGTGAGCTATGTGATTGGGTAAAACAAGGGACTCTATGAAGATTCATTTCAGCCATCTCTTCCTTCTTTTGAAAGAGAGGAAGAGATCCATGCACAACTCCATGTGTAGGAGAGACTTGTTAGTAGAAGGCGTGATCACTTCTGATTATATATGCCCTTTTACCATTTTTACATGTGACCATGACAAAGATAATGTATCATCTCAATCTCATGTAAAATTGATGGGCCCACTAAAAATTTTACAGACTGGCCACTCTATGATGTCTGAAAGGAATTTTCTTTCATGATGGGTGATTTCCAAGGCACAAACCTTATCTCACATTTTAACCGTGTTTCAGGATGATACGTGTAGTAGTGGTGGGAAACCCTTTTATTTGCTTGATACAGTCAGGGTAGGAATTACTGCTATCATTTTGACCTTATATATTCTGTTACTTACCTCCTCATTGCTCAAATTTCATTTGTATATCATAATTTCCTTCATACATTGATGATATACTTAGCTATTGTGTTGTTTGGGGACCATTATTGAGAGGATGGGAATATGTCTATATCATGGGATGGAGACTCACTCCATGTACATATATTCCATGTTTTAGGAGAGTATTGGTTCAGGGCCATGTTGTTTCTTAGAGTTCTTGACCTAGTTGTGGGTTAGTTTGTATATCTCATGATGACTTTGGAGGAACAGTTCTGGAAGTTGGTGGTGAACACAGTGTGAAGAAAGCATGGGTATTGGTGGTCATCCCTTGGAGGAGGAGATGAGTTGCATCCCGCTCACATTATCATAGCCCGAGGACAGAGCAACATTTGGAGAATTTGTAATAATTTCCTAAATAGCACGGCTAATAGAATGTTCAATTTCATTTTATTTATAACATGAAAGAATACTATAAAGGAGGATGAAATGAAACTCCTAAGTAGAGAAAAATAAATCAATGTCCCCATGTGAACAAGGCTAAAGCAGTTTATAATAAACACTTATGCGTGAAAGGGTTTGAAGCAAGTATTTGGGTCAATAAGGATAGTCAACAATGTGTCCTTAATGCCTCCTAGATGCAGTGTAATTTTAATTTTGGAGCTACACATGTGAAAGAGCTAAATCATTGAATGTGGTTTAGGGTTGCAGCAAGATCCTATCTTATAAGGAGAGAATAATAGGCATGAGGAAGTTGGTGAATATGGAATTATTTCGAAGATTTTGCATGTTTAGGGAATTTCTTATTCTCTTGGTTGTTTATCATAGAATAGTGTTGTTTTATACGGTGCGATAGAATCCCTGTCTTGTTGGTATCTCAAGGAGTCTTACATTTCTTGACCACTATCGAGCATTTTGACATTGTTCTTCCAACCCAAATCCTGTTGAGGTTTGGTTGTATTTGCTAAGATACAGCAAAGTGACTCAGATCTCTGGATCTAGGCCATTCTAGTACCTCTTCTTAGTGAAACCTTATCACGGCAAAAGTATTGGATGAGGAGAGCCCATTTTTAGGATCTTGGCTTGAGGGCCACATCATGTTCTAGGCTTTATCTGATCTCTCTTCCATAACTATGTTATTTACAAGCGAAAAGTTGCAGGTCTTTTGGCACTTCAAGGAGACAGTCTGGTGGTGAGTCCGCCTTCTTTATGTGATCCATGGATTACGGATCTAATCCATGTTCACAAATCATCTAAGTATTGACATATTTTCTTGGAAAATCCTGAATACGTGCAAGTTCTTTGATGAATCTGAGATCCCTTCATGTACTTCACTTTTATTTGAAAACCCCAGGGGCATTTGAAGAGGAGAGATTCTATAGTTAATAGGATCGGTATGAGTCTCTTTTTGTAAGTGTGCTCTATATCTGAAGTGTAATCTCTGACTCTTTCGGATAATAAAATAATGTTGTCATTAACATCTCTGGGTCTTATCCAAATGGTTGCAACCTCTTATTTTGAGCATTTCTTCATGTAATGTCTTCTTCTTCTGTTGTTATACAAATGAAAGGGCTTCATGTAACTCCGATTTTATAAATGATCATTGAACCTCATATTGAATTATCTACCTATTCTTTTACCGGAACTACATTATTTTCTTATAGCAGGTATTGTCTGTATAGTGTTCTTGGAGTCCAATTCAGCATTTTCAGGTGTGGAGGTGGTTGCCTCACCTAGAAGGATTTGTTTTGAACTCCTCTTGGGATTCAAGTCTTAGATTTTCAGATCTAAGGGATGCCTTTAGCCTTGTTCTAAAAAATGTATTTTTTTTCGAACATGCCTTACTATTTGTCTAATTTTGGGATACTAGATAATCTTACAGTTGTTTTCATTTCGAGCACTTTTTTTATTTCCTTCTATCACTTCAAAACTCTCTCATATCCCTTTATGACCATTTTTTGTACTTTTTAACCATCTCATATGCTCACAATTTTCATAACATACCATACTTGACCATATTTTACAATTTAGCTCATATTTTTATGTGTGCACTCAGGAGGCAATTGGAATTGATCTTGTGTGAAAAATACATTAGTAAAGATATTAATTCACTATAATATATGTTGAGCGTATTACCCATCCAAAACCTTGCTATTTCACCTATCACTAGCTGTGTGATTTCCTTGCTGATTGTTTTAATTTCTTTGGCTCTGAGTTCTTCTGTGTGATCTCTATACTTCATTTCTTGTTGGAATATTAGTTTTATTTTTTTGAAAATTTAGCCTACAGTCTGCATTTAATTTTAGAAAATCAAAAAAAAAAAAAAATCATTTTAATTTTGTGATATAGATGTTTACATTCTATGGGATTTTGAGTTAAATAGTTGTTAGAGAATTGGTATCTTGTATCTTTCATAGGTTGAATTTGTATTATTGGATGTGTTGTTGCATGGATGTATAAATAAATTTATCCTTGTAGAGGTAACTCTTTCATCGAACTAGAATTAAAATCATTTTCTACATCGTTTGTGTCAGTCTTTTTATAAATTTCATCTAATCCAGTCCCCTCTCGAGATTTAAATGTAAGTACTCTAAAATAAAAATTCAATAAAATCAATGTCTAACTATTTCTAAAATTACAAATATTAAGTTTAGGCTAGGATCTTGGGATAGGGAAATTAATCAGGAAGTCAGCGGAATCATGAGGGCAGAGACGGGTCTCATTAAGTGAAAATGTCGTGTTGCACTCTATCTTGTCAAGTACTCCCCTCACAAAGTTGAACGCAAGACAACATTGTTGTGTGTGAGATGAAATAGCTTGTCTCCAATCACATATCTAATTAGAATTCTAGGTATTGGAGTTTCTTTGGGAGATATGAAACTAGATCGGGGATAGAGTTGTTCTTCCCATACAATGTGTCCATGAAATCATTCCTAATTATTTAGCTAATTGAATATCTTAATTTATGTATTGATGAATAAAATGGAAAGGAGGACATGAAAAAAATCTAAATTAAGAGACAATCGGTGCCTATGTGAAAAGAGGCATATTTGAGCCTAGCAAAGATAAAAACTTGCGAGGTGAGAAAGTCAAAGGAAGACCACGAAAAGGAGATCTATCGACCAAATCAGCAGTAGCTCTGAGTTGTTAACCTCCTTGATGGTATCTTTGAATTCTATAAAGTTTCAAGTGTGAAAGGGCCAAAGATGAAGTGGTTAAAGGGTTGCCAAGAGACCATAATGTTATATAAAAAAAGGAGGAGAAGGCACATGAAGAAAGTTTGTGATGGTGCAAAGTTAGTTGACCAACTCAAGTTCTCTTGTTGGATTAGCCAAGGAAGGGTCTCTGTTTGGGAATCCTCTATATTGTAGGTACCTCTTTGGAGGAGGATGTGCATTTCTCCACTATCCGGCCATTTTGGACAAGCTCCATCTCAAAATGTGACTTCTGATCTGTTGAGGTTTAGCAGTTGTTCATGAAGTTGCGTGGTGGTGATTCATGTCTAGGGTCTAGATGTTTTGAGGATTTCTCTCAAGGAGGGTGTCTTGTTGTTTTGGAAGAGGATCTTTGTTATATTATTATTTAAATTTGTATATTCATCTATTATAATATTCATGCTCAAGCTACAATGTATTTCTATATATTTATATATTTTATGTCTTGATTTTTCTACGCTGGTTGTATTTCTCTCATTGCCTTTCATTGATTAGGAGGCTTGCCTCTCATCTTAAGATTCATCTTGTAGCTTACTTATATCTATTATATGAATCTGATATAATCTAATGTAATCATCTTTAACAATTTAAGTTTCTGTAGTTTTATGTATTAAAGAAATCGGATCTCTTCTTATGCAATGATACCTTAGTAGGGAACTTGTAGAAGGTGAGTAGTTTTCTAGATCTGATATGGATATGATGTTATAGCCATATATCTACCATATATACGGAGTCCTATCATTTATCTTCGAAGCACACTTAGAGGGATACGGTCAATTCACTGTAATTTTATAAATGTCGAATGTCATTTTAATGGATTACACCTTATTATTCCTTCCTGATTTCTTTGTATGTTCATGGATATTTAATAATGCTGATATGATGTTATATGGCTGAATTCGAGCCTTATGGCTGGTCTCCGATGATTTCTGGGAAAAGCTGCACAGTCTGGTTGCTAGGTTTCCTTGTGCAACTCTTCTCATTGTTAGTGATTTTTAATTTACTTGTAGCTTGATGGAAGTCACTAAAGGGTATTAAAATTACTTGTTTTTCCTAAATTCATCTCATAAGTCCATAATAGCCTAAGATAGAGACTTTTGTTATTCTTGCACCCATTTTGGTTCTTGATGTCTTGTGCCTCTTGTTGAATTTCTTGAAGTGGGAAATCTCCATACTTACTTATTTTACAGTTTTTGCTCCTCTTTGGATCCCTTTTCTTTATATCTGAAAGTCTAAGAATCACAAAGGCTGAAAACTCTATTTGGAGTGTTTTATTTTCACCCTTGCTATTTGCCTATTTCTATAGGCAGAGTGGAGCAGGCCCAAGCCTCAGAAGTTTCTCACCCTCTCTTTAGAGGTGATATAATGAGTATTACTACAGGTCTATCATTTGGTTAGATATATTAGTATGAATGCCACATATTCTGTGATTCAATGATGGAATATCTTAAGATATTCCCTGATCCTATTTTGTTTAATATTACGGTGGTATCGAGGCATGATCTCTAGCTCGGCTTGTGAAGTCAGCTATTGAAAGTGGAAAATGAAAGCGAGAAAGTATGGAGAGGATGGGATTACTCTTATCTCTTTTCATATCTAAGAAGAACCTCTCAAAGTTTGTGTGCAAGAAGAAAGAAAGAAAGAAGCAGGTGAAGCTCCAAAGTTGGGAAAATATTTTGAGTGGATACGCAAGATGTACATGAGAGGAACATCAGGGAATCCTCATCCTGCCCATGGATATGTGTCCCTGACCCATATCATGGGAGAATCATAATTTTGTTAGTGACTCTTCCATGAAGAGGGAAAGAGAAGAGTGAGGTTATGGAGATGTCTGCTGCCAGAGGTTAGATCTCATGCAGGTGAAGGGTCCTCTTCCTGAGAAGAGAACATGATGCGTGAGGTTTCAGAAGAAGAAGACATGGGGATCCCTCTAAACAGAAGACCAATATCAGATCTCTGTGGGGATGAGGCATGTTCCATCTCTGAAGAAAAGGCTCGAGGTGATAGCGCTTGGAGACATAGCGGAAGGGACCCCTAGTGCGCGGATAGAAGAAGGAATAGCTGCTCAGGAAGCTCTTGCATTTTTGGGGTTCCTAAGAGTCTCACCTTGGGTCTTAACACAATCCATGAACTCATGTGACATACTTGTCGGATAGTGGGGAGATGCGAAAGATTGTAAGAGAGACGGAGGGAAGGGGCAAGCAGAATGGTGAGAAACACCTCATGTTGAGAAACATGTTGCCTGGAGAGGCTGAAGGTCATGCAAGAAAAGAAAGGACTTATGTCAGTCCTACATCCTTCTCATGATCGCCTTGATTTCTCACTGTTGAAGATTCCACCAGGAGGTTTCCCATGATGAAATGAGAAGAAAAGAAAGTGTTCCCCTCAACCTTGTTATCAATGTCATCTCTTTAAAGGAGAGCTATGCAATGCTAGAGACTTTGGGTAAGATACATGCTTATGAGAATCACATTCTGTTTTACATGGTTACATGTACATTCTCTTACTTCATATTTTTGAGCCATGGCTCTAAGAGGAGTGTTCTTCTTGGCCAACTGGAGCGGGTGTGCAGATCTGGCCACCTCCCTTGATGGGTGAGGAGGTGATACGTGGTGGTGCTTTCCTTAGACAAATACATTTCACTTTCAGCCATGGTGGAATGATGAGGGAAGAAATGTCAGTGGCTTATACAGACCCTTACAACATTGATTTGAAGTGGAAAGGAACCTTTGCTGCTGGGTTTGTTGAGTGTGAACAACTCCCCAAATCTTTGATTTTTAACCTTCTTGTCTGCATGCCTTGTATCTCTCAAAGGCTGCATGGAAAGGCATGTGAGGGTTTGGTTTTAATGATAGAAGAATATGGTTACCACATGATAAATTCCATGTCAATACATTTACTTTACCTACAATGTATATCTGAGTGTTTTCCTTTAGATGCATTTCAAAATATTGTATGTACTTGGGCAGAGAGAAATTGCAATATTATATTTATACAGGGTGGCATAGAGAGATTGTTCATATCATGATATTTATTTTATATGAGAGGAGGGATGAAACATTGCATGAATAGTTTTAAACGATGGATGAATCTCTATATCATTGTGTAGAGGAGGATAAAGACTCTTTTTTGTAGTTTGCTTCATTATGTATCTTGTTTCTTTTGAAATAATAGTATATCAAAGTTATATACATCATGGAAAGAAGGAAAGTCCCTAGCATGGAAGAATTTAAAAACATGTGTGTGTTTTTTGAATCATATTCTTCCATTATCCTCCACTATTCTCAGCTTTGAAGAAGCACACATGTAAAGAAAATTATTGGATGGCCACCTATGTGTACTATGGTTTGGAGCAGCATGGGGAGTGCTTTGAAAGAAAGTACATCCAGTATAAAAGGAAGCATGAGGCCATGTAGAGAGATGGATCAACGGCATGACTCTTTGGGAGGGTTGAATCAACCCACCTTCCTTCTCTTGAGGAAGAAATGGAACATGCATCCTACCATGATTGGAGAAGAATTGGTGAAGGTTATATGATCATGTATTATATATGTTTTATTTCTGATTCATGTTTGCACCTGTACTGCCCGAGCCAAAGGTTCCCAGGATAAAATGGAAAACCATATCCTTGAGCCTCTTGGCCAATTTTGAGCTCAAATTTTCCTGAACATTCCTCCCTTGGAAGGAAAGGGGGATTTTTGCAAGAGGTGCTACCTCGAAGCACCAAGCATGCATCACACTTTCAGCCATGATGATGTGGCATGGGCAGCAAGAATGAAGGATAGCATGTGCCTCATGGGGGACCGCCATGTCCATCTAATGTCTCTATTCCATAGAGAGCATGGGAGTAACCATGCTTGTTTCTGCACTGATATTTTCTCCTTATGGGATGAGCTAATTGCATCTCATGAGAAATATTGGAGGAACAAGGTATGGATGGAGTGGTGACATGGCCCATGGAGGAAACTCCTTTTATGTTGTTTTTCACCAAGGAGGAATTTTGCGGCACTCACCTTGGTTCTTGAGGCAAGCAACAATTTTTGGAGGGAGGGCTGTAATGGTTTCCTAATTAGCCCAAACTAATTGGAACATTTCATTTATCTTAATTTTATGTACTGGAGATAAAATGGAAAGGAGGACATGAAAGACTCTAAAAACTCAAGAATAAATAAGTGCTATGTGAAAGAAATATTTAAGGCTATGAATAAACTTGTAGTGTGAAAATTCAAGACCACGAAGATCTGTTGGCCAAATGAAGCAGTGACTGTCTAGGTTCATTGAACCTCCTTGATGGAGTGCACTATTCTATAAGGGGTTTCAAGTGAAAGGGCAAAGAGATGAAGTGGTTTAGGGTTTTCCAAGAGATCTATGTGTTATAAAATGAAGAAGGCACATGAAGGGTTCTTAAGTGATTTTTATAAGTTGGTTGAACAGCAGAGTTCTCTTGGTAGTTGTAGAAAGAGAATTATCTGTTAGAGATAATCTCTCAACTTCATGGAGTGATAGCTATTTGGAGGAGGATGTGCTTCATTTCTCCTGTCGGCATTTGGCCAAGCTCCATCTCCATTATGGCTTATTTGAGGTGGTAAGTTTCTGGAGTTGTTGTGAGTTGCGTAGTGGTGATTCATATACTATAGTCTAGTGGTACAGAAGTTTCTCTCAGGGAGGTGTCTGTGACCACCGAAGAGGATATCATATTATATTCTTATTTCAAATCATATATTCATCTCTTTTAATATTGTTATCAGAAACTCTGACGTTGTTTCTCTAGTGACTATGTTATATATTATATGCTGATTTCTTTTGCTAGTTGTATTTCTCTCATTGTACTTAGTTTCTAATGATTGAGGCATCTCATAATATTAAAGATTCATTTTGTATATTGATGATATCTATTTTATAGATCTGATATCTTTGTAATAATCATCTTCAACAATTTACAGAGTTTCTGCGGTTTGTATGTAAGTCGGATCTACATCTTCTTGTGCAATAATGAAAACCCCAAAGGGACTTAGAAGGGGTTGAGTGGTTTCAGATCTGGTATGGATCTGATCTAAATTGTGATCTTCCTTTCATCTTAGTCCCATGAGCTATGCATTGAATCACTTAGAGGGACACGGCCATACTTTCTGGTGCCTTTATAAATGCCGGAGATATCATTTAATGGATTTTATATTATTTCATCGTTCTTTAAGAGTATGTTCATGGGAAGATCTTTCCCCAATGCTGATTTGATGATTTCCCTTGGTTCCAGACTGACTTTCTGTCTGGTAATAATAATGATTGCAGACAGCGTACGATCTGGTTGCTTGGTTTCCTTGATATGCATGACTCTTCTCATTCGTGATTGCCAGCTAGTCAGCTTAAGTGGGGATCTTTTAAGGTCTAAACTTATTTTTTTCTTGAAATTCATCACACCAGTCCCTCCATAGCCCTGACTGGGGAGAAAAGGCCACGACCTGCGTTATTCTTGCACCCATTTTCTTATACAACGTTCTCCTTGACTTCTTCTTCCAAGATTTCACGTGGAAACCTCTTGCTCCTTCTTGTTTGGTTTTTTTCTCCTCTTTGGATCCTTCTAGATCTGAAGATATAAAGAATCCCAAACACTGAAAATCCATTTGTGTGTCTCTTTCCACCCTTTTTATTTTCTATAGATGAGGAGTTTGGGACGCGGCAGGAAGCCTCACACTCTAGTTTTCACGCTCTCTTTGAGGGTGATATAATGATAAATGCCCTACCCCAGTCTGTCTGGTTTATATCTATTCGTGTGATTCCATATTGTGCCCTTAGTGGAATATCAAATCTTCCCCTCTAGAATATTTTTCCCCATTTGGAATATTACAATGTCGTCCATGATTAAATACGATAATGTGTGGTTGTGAGAATTGATGTCGTAGTGGCCATCGTTACGGATGAACACAAGGAGTAGTAGACGGAATCTCATGGTACTTGGTAAGACAATTCTCTGTATTTCATTTTTTGAGGTTAATTGTCTTAACAAAGAGTGTTTGGCCCCATTATGGGGTTAGGAGAAAGTCAAAGGTAGCAGCGAAATATACATATGGCCAGCCTCTCTTTTTTCTATTATTGCTTTGATACTAGGTTTCATATTAGTGAATGATGAGTTCTCAAACAAGGTCTTTCCCTTCTATATTCTAACACATTGAGTTTTATGTTCTTTTACATTTTGGGTGCTACTTAGGTGTATCACTCGGACTTAATAATATATCCACATTAAAATATTAGATAATTTGATGGTCACATTGTGGCGTCTAGCCTTTGACCCTGCTCGTCACACATCTAGATGGAAAAGAGGCCTTCCTACAGCAGACTGGAGGATTTATCGAGTCTAGGTGGCCAAGGTTCTTCTTCAAAGAATATTATCTGTCATTCCTTTCTCTGCGATTTACCCAAACATTATCACTGCGAGGATCATTTTCATTAAAGGAGTTTTATCATTGAGGCCTCAATCATTAAAAAACGCTGCTGAGATAACCTGGGTCCCGGACACTTAAAAGCAGTTCCCTTTTCCATTTCGTGTGTGCAGTGGCTCCGGTAGGTGTGATGGGAATAGTTTCCAAAATTTGGGTTTTTAGCAGATAATTTAGAGGTTGCTTTAGTATTTTTCTGAGTCTTGTTACTACAAACTAGATAAATTTGTTCTAAGTGAAAACTGAATTAATTAATCTAACGAGATCATAATAATTTAATGTAGTCTAAAAGATATATGATGTCATGATGAAATCATACGGATCTAATAAATTATTATGTGTAAGATGATTCTTTTGAAAATAGTTAATCAAAAGAAAATGAAAGATATATTACTATCCATTATTATCTATATTAAATAACTAATTTGTATCTTTATCACATTAATGAGTGCAACGGATATTTGGACATAAATAATTAATTCATATATAATTGATAGTTGAGTTCATCACTAACATTCGAAACAAAAATAATAACATACATGATAGTAGTACACAGTGTATAACCTTGCAACCCATCGGATTAGTGATAATAGGCTATATCATTCTAATCAAATTCATTAAAGAATAATATAGAAGTGCATAACTTGATGATTCAACAAATGATATTTATAAAGCAGAAAATATAATATATTGTTTAATCAGGCATTCTAACACATGGAAATAAACATTCTTTGAAAATATTATTAACAAAATCTTGGATATAACAAATGCATGAAAGTTTAAATATAAATAACTAAAAACCATTCAAATGATTTACAAAGAAATGTAGAGGAGGAGAATTCCAATAATAGCATATAAAACTTAACTTGAGCAAATCTAGAATTTGAACTAATAATCTTAACTTCATGGATCATGCTGGCCATTATAAATAACAGTCACAGGATTAAAATGAGATATCTAGCATTGTCTTAGAATTGGTGGCTGAGATCATTAATGGTCAGATTTGGATCCTCCAGATAGCATTTGAAGTTGTTGGTAGAAAATTTTTGGCTAATTAAATGAGGAAATATAGAAAGTTTCTTCTTGATGATAGGTTTAGTGGAAAATTCAATAAATTTTCTTTGATGATCAAACCCTCCAAACTTTCTTATTTCTTCCTATTGTTCTACTCTCATGTGCTGTTCTCCTTCTTTGTTATTGAAAACACATCAAACGTGATTTCTTCAGAATATCTTGTTTTAAGCAATTGGTCACAAAGGTTATATAACCTCACTTGATTTGTTGGATGTAGTCAACATCTTTCTGTTCGGATGATCTGGCTAGCTACATTTTAAATGTCTAATTCTTTATTTGACTTATCTATTGTGGTAGATTAACACTTATATATTTAAGGTCTCTTTCCAACTGAATGTGTTCTTCAATTCTCTCTTTTGGGTCCACATTCTAGTTTTTGGATTACAATTTATTGAATCATTATTTTATTGGAATCACACAATAGGAATCAATGTGCTTGACTTTATGACAAATATTTTTTGTTTCTTATCAAGGAAATTTATCCTACGTGCTTCTTTAATGAACTTTTAGTTACTTGAATTGATTTTTAACCTTTCTTGCTTTTTTAGTTGTGTATGTTTCTCTTTAACGGCTATGATGTTTCTAACTTAATATTTCAATATCTTGTAGGTGTATTAAAATTTCCTGGTTGTTAGTAATGTTGACTTTTCTTTGTATAACATCTAGTTCTAATTCCTGTATTAGGATACTTTCTCATTTCAGAAGGGTTCTAACTTGATTGCATATCTAAAGTGGCTATGAATGTCACCATGTTGTAGTTTAGTCGAATTGATCAATGGGATCTTCTAATGAATCCTTCGGACATCAGCTGATTCATCTTCATTGTTTATGAGTTGTCTCATCAAATTCTTTTCTCTTATTCTTTGCTTCTTCAATGGCTAGGTAGAAATATCCAATGATGGTCTTCAATCTGTGTAGGATGATTTGATGCAGCCAAGAGTAAGCAGGAATGATTTCTTTATCATGTTCTTCAGGATTCTGTGTAGAGTTGTGAGTTTTAACTATTTTCTCATTTCTGACATTTGAAAACATTTCTTAGTCGGTATTGACTTTGTCCTTTAGTCTGGCTATTTGGGAAAATTTTTCCCATTGTCATTTCACAGTCTTTACCTTGAGATAGCTGGGCTGATCTACCAGCCTCGTCCTTTTGGCCACTCTCAAATTTGATTGATGCCTGTTGTTCTTTGTTTTCTCTTTTGAACTCTATTTCTTGAAAATTTGGACGCTTCTAAGATTTGATTTTTTAGATTCAAATTCATCCTCAGATTGATCTAACTTATCGAGTCTTTGTTGAGACTTAGATTCATTTTTCGAGCCATCTTCATTTCCTCATTGAGAACAACACTTGGGTATGCTTTTCTTCTTGATAACTAACAAATTCAAAGGGACATTTTTAAATCTCTCATTTCTATATACACAGAAACTGTCTCTTGACTTGATTGACTGAAAATCCTTTTAACAATATCATAAAAATCTTCGACTCCTTGGAATATGTCATCAAATTTATATTCTTCCTTTATGAAGAGCTTTGTTTTGAGCTTTACCATGTAATTTTAATTACATCGTCGAGAGTCATATAATTTTCTAGGCATGAATGCTATATTTTAACATCTAAATATTAGAACCACTCTTTGTATGTATGGCCAATATTAATAAAGTAAATTTTATATTTATTGAGAAAGAAGCCAAATGAATTACATCATATTTTAAGCATTTTTTTGACACCATTGATAAAGTGACTATCTCTCCCAAAGCAATTGATCTGTCTGGGCATATGTAAAAAACATCTTGGAAGAAGCGAACTTCAAATACTCGAAACATATGTAGATCTCTTCAACAAGCAATCTGTACTGTGGAAGATATATTTACTAAAGTTATTTTGGAAACCCTAGGGATATTTTCATTGAAAATCATTTGATACATAATTGTATGACTCCATAACGAATTTGTAGAAATGTAGGTGGAATTTAGAGTCCGGAGTTCTTCATAGTATATATGATTGGGGTAGGGTTTTTAATGGTCCATTTCCAACCCATGATTGGAAATGTGAAGTGGCTAAATGGAATCCATAACACAGAGGAACTGTGTGAAAGGGTGAATTTTCTTGGGTCTGGTACTCCTTTATTCCTATTCGGCAATATGTTTGGCTAATGAAAAGGTCCGCTGATTCAAGATGGATGGTGTGGTGCTGATAATCAGTCAAGGGCCCAATCTCTAGCGAACCTAGTAGTATCGGAGTTTGGAAAATACCCTACACATACCGGCAACATGTGATAGGGGATAAGGGTGCAAACCCTTAGTAGGTGTCTGATTGTCATATTGATTTCCCTTCATTGTCTTTCCATTCATGGATGACTTTGTCAAGATCTAGATGTTTAGCTCGAAAATTTGCACATATCTATTATCATGCTTATTTTTTGGAGGTAGTAGAGAATACATGGTTGAAATGTGCGTCCTTTGGAAGAGCCCAAATCTCTTCTGGAATTAGTAGAAAACTACACATCTTCAATATTTAAGTTCTCATTGCCCACTTAATCATATCCATATGAGGCATAATCTTTAGTCTCACAACTATTCTGCGAATAAACAAGCATGCAACATCGAAAAGGGTTGCATCGGAGGTGGAATCTAAATCTATCGTAGATTTTTTTTGTTATCATATTTTGGTCCTTCATTTGTACATAGCTTCCCATGAGAAGAAATGCCACGATCCTTAGTATAGACAATGTGAAAATAACGAAGGCATATTTGTATCCTCGAAGATGATGCTTGAGACACCTCTTTACCATTTTCTATCTCTGACTTTCTTAACTCGATAATTGATTTCTTGAGAGAAAGTGAAATATATCATAAAGATATATCGAGTTGTATTCAAATTCATTGAAAAATTCATCAATCTTTATCAATCATCTCTTCATAATTTCTTATGATTTCAAAATCTAATGCTTGACATATTGCCTTGACTTAGCTCACAATACTTATTATCAATGGTTTTGGCCGTTAAGATCACAAATCAATTTGATAAATAAGTTTCTTACTACATCTTTGATATGTTCAATGCACAAATCACTGTAATGATTATATAATGTATTTAGTGATTGTATCATAAATGTTGTGTAGAAATCACGATCTCATAAAATTTTTGTTTGCAAAAGAATTAAAAATAATTAAAGTCTATATTATAATTAAGTAAGTGATTTTAGCTTAGAAGTCAGATGAATAACGAAAAGGATTTATATTTTTGAGTTTTACAAACCAGCATTAAGATCATGACAGTACTAACTTATATTGCACATTTCGCCAAGTCTTAACTAAATTCAGTAGAATGAAAAGGAAAGTAAATGATTTATTTCTTTGATATTTTCTAAAGAAGCGCATTGCGCAAGATTATTAGATTATAGGATCCTTTTTGAAGGATAAATAATAGCGATAAAATGACGTTGATAACTTTAGGCTTGTAAAATTCTTACCTCTAAATCTTTTAAAAGAAATATTAAAATGGATTTTCCTATTTATTTCTAAAAGAGATCCCTATTTATGAAAAATGTCGTGGGGGTTGTTCTATAGCACAACTATTGGCCGATTCACTTAATGACAGATCATCTCTGGTATTTTTTTAAAAAGAAATCTTAATCATTTATACAAAAAATAGAAATAGTTAAGAAGAAAACGAAATTTCAAATAAATAATACTATTTTTTTTTTTTCTGAAATAAAAAATTTCATTTATTACTTATTAGGAAGATTCTCTCAAAAAAAGACCTAAGTATAAAAATCGTATGGAGTCTTTATAGTTAAAAATAAATAGCAAATATCTTATTTTTTATACACTCTTTTATAAGCGATTGAGCTATAAATATTCGTAAATGAGTTTTAGCTTTTGGCAGGTTTACCTAACCCATTTATAGGCAATTTTCCATCACAATTATTCTCTTCATTTCATAAGTAAATTATATATATATATATATATATATATATATATTATATTTTATCTACTTAAAGCCATTGTCTTGGCTAGGTAACCAAATAAATATATTACTACAGATAGTAATTAAGTGATCAAGCTAATCTTGATGAAGACCCCTTATTTATGATATAATCTCAGTCAAGTCATTACAGCATTTTGACCTGCAATATTAGTAATGTTAGTTCAACTATTTCTTTATGGACATGGTAAACAGATGATGAGACTTAATATCTTTTAAAGTTTTCTCCAAAACCTTTCTTCCTTCTTTGTCTACTTTTTGAAAGTCTGGAGATTACGGATGGGATGAATAATATTTCTTTTAAGATGCTAGATGATAATTTGAGTTGTTAGTTGCTTTTCTATGAAAAATATTTCTATAATATATTTTCTTTTTTTCTTGGTAATGAAAAATCTTCATACTACGTCAAAATGAAGTTCTTCAAACAAAAATAAGTGTTTTAGATTTGGTTTTCTAGAAAGATAATTATAATTTTTTTTCTATGCAAAGTATTTTAATTTTATTTCTTTAACAATTCTATTTTTTAACAATGTAAAGAAAGTGCAAAAGGGAATTTCTAAGACTTACTTTTAAAGGTCAATGCTCGATTACTAAACATGTTCTTATTTCATATGAAAGAAAAAAATTTAAATACAAGATAGAAAGTTTCACCTTCATAAAAATATTTTTTCAAAACTTATACATCATGGTAAAATATTTCTTACACGATAAATCATATATAACGAGAAATGTTGATGGTGGGTACCAATTATTTGAAATGGTCTAGCGGAGATTTTTTGAAACTTTTGTATGTTTACCCTTTTCTTCATGAGTTTTGTCCCATTTAATACCAAATAACCGGTGAAAATATCTTGAACTAATAGATATTATTTATTTGATGATGGATATGAGTTTGTTCTTTTCTCTTTCTTCTTCTAACCAGGATTTGATCTTGTTTGATTGAAGAGAGAATAAGATTTTCATCAAGGTACTAAATAAAATGATGGTATTCAGTTTGAGGTAGGTACTTTGCTTTGCCATATACTGTTAGAATGGTGGGCTATTGAAGCTTTTAGGTGATTCTATCTACCGGAAACCATGATAAATCTTTGTTTTGATTCTTATGATTTTCTCTCTGATTCTTTGATGATTGATAAGGTTTTTTTGTTTGTAGATTAATCTAATCCATTTCCTTGTGGGTAATAATTAAGTGATGTTTTAGCAGCTCCACTGAAAAATTCAATCATAGCATTTCTAAATAGAATGTGTATCAATATAAGCGATGGAAGCCAAACCTAGTAATTATGATTGGTCATCAAAATTTGTAATATTCATGTATTGACCACCTTTAATGGGATAGCTTCTACCCATTTTGTGAAATGTCCATTTCTGATTAAAATATATCTACTGTTGTTTTGATGAGTTAGGAATTATTTCACTATAATATCTAACCCCATTATTCGAATGGTTGTTATGAATATACTTGTTATGTAATGGGAATGTTGCTTTACTCTTTCATTGTACTGACATGTTTGTTCTCTTTATTATTGCATCTTTAATAACGTTAGCCAATAACTAGCCTCGTGTCTTCACAGCATTCTTCCTCCCAAATGACCTCATTTGGTCTCATCGTTCATAGTTCTTCGTACAGGCTTAGGCACCAACATCTTAATAATAGAATCATAATTCCTCCTAAATAAGACATTATTTACAAGTTGATATTGATTTTTCTTTAAGTCTCAAAGCACGCTTTGCTGTATAATTGAGATATGATGAAGTATATGTCATTTTTAAGTAATTGGAATCAATCAGTATATTGTGATTGGAAAATTATTTGAGCTTAACTCGGATAGTTGTATTTCACGAGTTGATGATATTATACTGACAAATGACTCTGATTCAACATTTTAGACTGTGTCCTTTAACAATTGTTCGTGGATGTATTTCTACATCTCATTATTGAGATGTGTCTTAAATTTTCTCTTTTTTCTCTACTTCTCATTGTATTAATAATTTCCTTACTGCGGTAATTTTCTATCTTAATTGTGTTGTCTGTTTAGAAAGATTATTTCAAAGATTTAAATACAACATAGGCTTGTTTTTCTCTCTTTGAATAATTTAACTGGACCTTGAAGTTAAAAGAATACATGGTTCTTGATGTTTTGATCATTCAACTATGTTAAAAATATGCATATGATGTATCAAAGAAAATGTTAACATAAATGATTTGACAAAATCAGGGAGTTGTCAAGGAGCTTCAACAATAGTTTTTAATTAACAAAATAATTTATTCTTCTTTTATCTAAATGTTAGATTTTTCTTAATCATTGTTGTAGGGGTAGGACAATTTGAAGTAAGACAAATAGTTTTCAAAAAAGTCATTGTCCTAAAAATGATTGCATTGTTTTTTGTTATGTGGTAGAGGAATATTTTCAATTTCTTGAATTCTATGAAGTCTATATGAATTCCTTTTAAACGATGAATCCCAATATTTAACTTCAGATAAGGAAAAATAACATTTTTAGGATTAAGGAAAATACCATATTTTGTATCTTTTGTGAAAATGTTTTTAAATGATTAATATGATTTTCTAATGCTTAGAATAAACATTAATGTCATCTAAGTATACCATAAAAAGCTGAGATATTGATTGATCCTCTGCGTATCTCCTTAACCACCTTTAAAATGGCACCATCATTAATGGAGTCAAAGACATTTTTGATATCCATGTCTTCCCCATTTTGTTCTAAAGATTGTTTTAATCTATCGTTAGGATGTACCATGATACGATTATACCACAAAAATAGTCTAGAAAAGACATGAATTGATTCTGCAAATTAGTTACAATATTCATGGTGTTAAAGGAAAATTATCTTTGACAGAGTTTATTCAGTTTCTAAAGTCTATACAAATTCTAATGTATCCATTCTTTTTTTCCTAGCTAAGACATACATGTTTGACACCATTTAATTTCTAATAGGAAGATGACTTTAACACCCAGACATTTTATTCGGTTAGTTTAATTTGACTTTCTAAATTTGGATGAATTTTTCTAAGTTTTTGTTGAATGAGTTTATCATTTGAGATCAGGAATGGTATCTTTAAATTATGGAAGTATCATATGTTTCAGATCTGAATAATCCCCATGCAAGACCTCTTATACTTTGCATTAATTTAATAAATGATATCCTTTCTTCATTTTTTAGGCTGAACCTAAGTTGATGTTTGAGAACTTGCAGGGTACAGGGTTAATCAATTCAAAATTTAAAGTATAAAATTTGAGTTTTGAATTAGTCACTTTTTTAAATATATATTTCAAATCCTTAAAGGTCCTCCATTTTTTGACTACGATTTGGGAATTATTATTGTTTGTTTTATCCTCAATGCGGCTCTCATGTTGTCACTCATCTGGGTTGACCTTAATAGCTCTATCGGTATAAAGTATACCCTATCATCATCGTTAAATACTCTGCAATTCGTTATATTTCTTGGAATAGATGGTGTAAAAAATTAATTCAATCAAAATCTATACGGGTTAAATTCTTGGGTAAGTATAAGTCTAGATACTCACATTATGATAAATCAACTTACTCGCATTTTGTAATCTAGGAATTGTAGAGATATGTTAAGATACTATAAAATGAGAAATAATATTTTTGAGCTAAATTTTGATAAAAAATGTTTCAAGTTAATGTAGAAATAAAATGAATCATATTTCTAATTTGTTTAACTATTATTTAGATCCCCATATGATATTTTAACATTAAATCCTATATCTTTATACATACCTTTATATCGATGGCAATATTTAGCCAATTATTATTCATGCCTTTGAAACTCGAGTCTACAAGCTATCATCGTTTTCTCTCCTTGTGGATTGATTAAAATGCAACCTACTCTACTACTGCATTACCGATTTCGAACCATCAAAATAGAGTCCAAAATAAAGATTGTTTTGGAATCTTATTGCTAAATTAACACATCTAGAGAAGAATCTGTTGAGAAAAGTTTTCAACTTAGAAGAAATAGCAATGTTTGTTGAAAAAGTGAGACTGAAACATTGAATGATCAAAATGACTGAGTTGAATAATTTCTATGATGTTATTAGTAAACTCTGTGAGTTCATTTGGTCCTTCCAATTCGATGAATTGTATGTTTCTTTTTTTATAAATTTCTCACGTTCAATTCGATTTGATTTGGTTTGCCATTATATAGTAACTCACATATTGTAGATCAGTATTGTAAAATATCCATGTAACATTTAGACCAATCTCTGCTTAAAGATAAGATGTGTCATAAGAATTCATGTTACGCAGCAAAATATCAATCACTTGTAAATGTCTTTGGATTAGATGATAACTTTGATGGATATTTGACAAAATTCTCCAATAACTTCAACTTTTGTTCTATCATTCTGAACTATAATGAGATGTTTGAGGAGTGATATTTAGTATGCATAATCTTCTTGGCATAATTTTTGAAGAAGCCCTACTGAATCCAATGGACAATTCTGAATGAAACATTCGAAAATTTCATAGTCAAAGGAAAGTTTGGGAGATGAATCTATCACCAATTAAGCTCGTCATTGGAATTTACTTTATTGGTATATGATGGAGTTTTCCCCATATCTTTTTTTGACTTGTGCCATAGCGGTGGTTTTATAGGTTCTACGGGAATTTCTTTTGAGTTCTCTAAGCGAAGATTTTAATTGTTGTTTGGTTACAGTCATTCATTATATTGAAATTTTCTTTTAACTCTTTTCATGTCTTCAACTATGTTATATTTAACTATATTTGAAACAATCAAAGTTTTGAAGTTGTACAAAGGATCTGAAAAAATCGGATGCATGCTGCAATGAGTTTTAGATTTTTATTTTTTTCTTTCGTGGAAACGATTATTTTTTGGGATTTGACACGAATTGAATGCGAAGAATGTTGCTTCTTGTAGATACGGGCCTTGATTGTTCTTCTTGGTAAAATCCCATAAACCATTTAATTCGACTTCTTCTTCAAACTCTAATTCATTTTCGAAGGTGAGGGATCTTGAGTATCTTGATCGGATTGACATTTGAAATCTCATTTGGAGGTTGAGATGTTGAAGGAGGACTTTTAAATGAATGAAATGATTTTTTAAACGTGAAGTTTCGGCAACTTGTTTCTTTATATCAATCATGTCATTTGACATGATCTTTTGCTTTTTTGAAGACCTTCAATATCTGATGAATCTTTGAAACTTTCTTTCGATCTTGACTAAAATGTCACTTTCTTTGTTTTCCTTTCTTTTGTCTCTGGTCGTTTTTCTAATGCTAAGATTATTTTCTCTATTGCGAAATGCTTTCAAGTTTTCTAAAGAGTAGATTTATTAGCTGTCACAAAAATAGCTATATTAGAAGGCAAAGAAGAAATGTACCCATTCTATTTGTACTTCAACGAGCGAGGTTTAGAAGAATTTGGGATTTTAATAACACGGTAAATATGGAGTTAAAATCTTTGATACCTCATTAATTTCAAGTGGAAAAGGCGTGAGTAAGGATGCAATCCTATCATCTCCAAATTTTTGCAAGGAAAAATTGTTGGAAGGTTTCCTAATTTGAAATCCATGAATCCTTGTAAAGTTATGAAATAATCCTTACAACATCTTCATGAGTGATTCATTTGAAATTCATGGCTAACATAAAATTATTGATGTGTTCTTCAACAGAGATACCATTATACGAATAATATTTAGGTAACCATTTTGGATAATGCGGAAAGTTAAATTTTCTATTAATACATCACCGAGGATTTGTCAAGGTTGATTAACCTGCTTGTATTTCAATTTTGTGATGATGTAAAAGTAGATCTAGAAGTAGGGGTAATGAATGAATAACTGTTGGAACAATACTGTATGATATGTGATTGTTTGAGTAGAAGAAATGGAAAGAAAGTGGGGATGTAAGATTGATTAAAAAATGCGGAGGAATTCTTGGAGAAAATTTGATGTGACTTCACTTGTTTCTAACTTAGATCTAGATATAGAAACTTTTTGCAATGAAATTCTAATGGAAAAATCAAAGGAAATTTAGCTTACCATTTAGATCGAGTTAAATCTAGGTTCTCTAAATAAAAGTAACACTTTCCTCATAAGTTTCTCTACATTAACATGTTTTTAATTGGAAATAGATATTCCTTCTAATTGCTGAATTAAAGACTAAACTTCGGGATATTCGGGAATGAATTCTGAAGTAGGTGGATAACGTGATACTTCGGAGATGAGTGGAAAGGTTTCTACTACTTCGATTTCGAGTTGGTGATCTAGATTGTGATCGGGAAATCCTTAATTCTTTTGAGGAGATCGAGATCTTATGAGGTTTTGATTTTTAGACTTATCTGCATTCCATATTCGGCCCTCCTTCTTAAAAATATTGAGGCCTCTGGTCGTGGCAACAAAAAAGGGGATAACTACCCATTAGAACCTTAAATAAGTTCCTTTTAGGTTGGGTAGTGGCTCACAGTGATGTGATGGGATTAGTTTCCAGTTTGGTTTTAAGATAATTTGGGGGATTTCTTTTCAAAAAATTATATTGATGATTACCACAAACTAGATAAATTCATTCTAAATGAAAACTTTTGAATTAGATTTAAAATGTAGGAGGATATCATTGTCTAGAGATTAAAAATATATCTAGTCAATCATGATGATGAAATCACTCCACGGATTTAATAAATTAATGCATGTAAGATGATTCTTTTGAAAAATAGTTAATCGAAAATGAAAGATATATCGCATTTATACGTATACTATGAAATAACTAATTGTATCTTTATACGTACAATAACGAAGGATATTTTAGATATATTAATTAATTCATATAATTCACTGAAGACGAGTTCATCACTAACATTTAGAAACAAAATAGCATACATGATATGTGCAGGATGTGTATTAATTCTTGTATCGGATTAGTGATAATAGGTCGTATCCGATTCTTCCAATCAAAAGAATATTGAAGAATATGAAGTGCACCCATGACCAGTTCAACAAAATGATATTTTACCTCTTCAAAAAAGACAGTGTTCCATTACTTCATCAGGCATTCACAAACTTCTAGGAAATAAGCATTCTTTGTAAATGTTCTTAAAGAAATCTTGGACCTTATATAAATGCATGAGAAGAAGGTTAAAATACAAAACTAACTACAAAATAATTAAATTATTTTAAAGATATGAGTTTCAACCTTTCTCTACAACAACAGACAACAATATGAATTTGGAAATACAGTAATCCGAGACTTTATGGATCATGCATTTGTGTGAATCGCAGTTGGCATATATCAAAGGTATGTATTGAAATTTGACCAAGTGAGATAATAGTGATTAATTTGATACTTGAAAGATAGCATTTGAGATTTCGTAAAACTTTCTGCTAGTGTGAAAATAGAAAAGGATTTCTTCTGGCAGCGACAAGGTTTGATGAAAATTCAATAATTTTCTGATCAAACTTAACTATTATTTCTTCTATTCATTACTGCTCTACGTATTCATTTTAATTATACTTCTTTTATTATTGAAAACACATCAAGCGATTATTTCTTGAGAAGTCATGTTTTAAGCAATTGGTCATAAGGTTGCCATAAACTCTTGATTTGTGGATGTCTTGGTCGATTGCTCGTTTCATTGGATAGTCGTGCTTACCGTGTAATTCTTCTTGAAGCTTGTCTATTTGTGATAGATTAACTTGCTTTCCCATATATAAAGTCTTGAATTTTTTCAATTCTTTTGAAGTTCTCACATTCCTTTTTGGATTGCAATTTCTTGAGTCATTATTTTATTGAATCACAATAGGAATCAATCATGTCCTTTATGACTAAATATTTTTTGTTTTTTTCCTTATCAAAGAATTTATCTCAAGTGTCTTTAATGAACTTTTCGGTGTGATTGACTCTGTATTAACTACTGCCATGGCTTCCGATTGTGTCTGCATTTCTTTTAAACTCTGCATGATTTTCTTAATATTTTCAATATATTTATGAGCTGTGTTGTTTCTCTGATTTTTTTTAGTAGTATTGACTTTCTGCACATCTAACATCCGTTCTAATTCTTTGTATTCTTGATTTTTCTATTTCAGCAGAGTTCTAAATTAGGTTTCCTTATCTACGGTGGTTGTGTATAGCTCCTGCATATTGTGACAATTTAGTCAAGTGATCGGTGGTATATTCTAATGAATCCTTCAAAGGACATCGGCGGATTCATCTGTCATTTAGGAGTTGTCTCATCGGTTCTTTTCTCTTATTCCTTTTAACCTTGCAGCTGTGGCTAGGATAGTAGTATCAAATGGAATGTCTTCAATACGTAGGTGATTTGATTTGTAGAGTAAGCGGGAATGATTTCTTTTCTGTGTTGTTGGGATTCTCTGTATCACGTGTTGATTTCTAGCTATTTAGAGAATAGCGTTGAAAACTTCTTCTTGGTTAGTATTGAAATTTTCTTTGGTCTTTATTGCTTGAAAATTGTTTCCATTCATTCACGAGTCTTTACCTTGAGATGATTTAGACTAATGCATACAACTCACAAATCACTTTTGAGGACTGCCTCTAAATTTGATTTGGTACATTTGTTCTTTTTTTCTCTTTCAACTCTATTTCTTGAAGAATTTGGTCGACTTCCAAATTTTCTTTTGTAGACAGAGTCATCTCAGATTGATCGACTTATTAAGAATGTTACATTGAGGCCCGGCTTGAGATTCATTTTTAGAGGCCATCTTCATTTCTTCATCGAAGTGACACTTGGAGTATGTTTTTCTTCTTGATAAGCTAAGCAATTCAAAGGGACATTTTTAAATCTCTCATTTCCATATACGAAGGAGCTTCGGCCTCTTCTTGACTTGATTGACTAGAAATCCTTTTAACAATATTAGAAAATCTTTCTTGACTCCATACTTGGAATAAGTCATCAGAATTTATCTTCTTCCTTTATGAAAGGCTTTTGTTTTGAGCTTTTCCATGTATTTTCTAATTACGTCATTGAGATCCTCTCTTAAAGACATGAATGCTAGATTTAACATCTAAATATTAGGAGCCTCTTTGTATGTATGGTTGATGATAGCCAAAGTAGAGTGCCACACTATAGAGGGAAAGAAGGCCAAATATCCTTTTTATCATCTTTTAAGCTGTTTTGTGACACCATTGATATGGTGATAAGCTATCTCTCTCTCCCAAATAATCTGTCTAGGACATAATATGGAAAAACATGTGGAAGAAAGAACTTGAAATACTCGAACATATGTGAATCTCTCTTTGTCAAACTATCTAATTTGTGGGAAAATCATCTTTTCTTGCTTGACTTCCTTTGTAGAAACCCTAGGGATATTTTCATTGAAAATAATTTGATACATAAGGAACATGACTCCATAAAAGACTTTGTAGAAATGTAGGTGGAATTTGGGGTCTAGATTTCTTCAAGATATATGTAAATTGGGGTAGGGTTTTTAATGGTCATTTCCAACCGGTGGAAATGTAGAAGTGAATAAGATGGAATCCATGAACACATAAGAAAACATGTAAAAGGTGAATTTTCTTGGGATGGAGCACTCATTTTTATTCCTATATTCGTGACTTATGTTTGGCTAAATAATTGGATAAAAGGTACGCCCAATTAAAAATGGATGAATTGACGATTGCATTAATTAAAGGGCCAATGCAGCGAACCTAGTCTTGCATCGGGGTTTAGAAAATAGCCTACACAACATACAAAACATAACATAATAAGGATGAGGTTGTGTAATGGATATAATACCCGATTTTCTACTTCAATTTCATTGTCTTTCCATTCATGGATGACTTTGATAAGATCTGGTTACAGCTGCGAAAATTTTGTACATATATATTATCTCATATACATTGTGGGTAGTAAATGATACATGGCTATCAAATCTTTGGCTGAAAAGAGCCCATAATCTCTGTGGAATTCTTGAAAACTCTGTCTTCAATATTTAAGTTCTCAAGCTTTGCCCTTAATCATAGTATGTAGGCATAATCTTGATCTTGCGGCCCCAATACATCAATAAATGAACGTGGCAATCGAAAAGGGTTGTTTATCAGTGGAATCAATACATCGTAGATGTTTTTTATTATCACCTTTGGTCCTTCATCCTCTGTGTACATAGCTTCCCATGAAGAATTGCCAAAATCCTTGTTATAGACGAGTTTTTATTGCCTAAATCTACCTCGGCGAGGGTGAAGGAAGAAGTTGAGGTAACATCAAACCACGCTCGGTCTAAGTAGCTAGCCCCGGAAGGCAGGAGGGCTCTCTCTGGAGTCAATCTCAGAAAAAAACAATCTGTCAAGATGACTTGAAATAAAAGCTAATTTTAGGCTAGGTATATAGTGAGGTTTGATTTTTTTGTTTTTGAGGGTTTTTTTTTTGGATCAAGGGAAAGGCGAGTTTTGGGTGCGGGGAGTTAGGCCTAGATTTTGCGAGTTTGATTGGGGGCAAGGAAGGAAATTGTTTTGATGCTTTAGATTTAATGAGTGGATGGATCGGTAGTGAGGATACGAAGAGGAAAAGGGTCTCAAGAGTCCTCCTCAAACAAATGAAAACATAGAAAAATAAACAAACTAAAGGCGATGAGAGAAATCAAATGCATTCCACCTTTAACACTGATTTGTTTAAATCAGAAGAAAACGAGCTGAGTGATGCGAGGGCATTGGAAGTCTTGTAATCAATGTAGGAATTTGTCCACATGTTGTGACGGCTAGGAGGGTTGAAAAACAGTCAAATTATCACAGCTAGGTGTCAATGCCTTAGCTGATTGTATTAATTGATCAGTTGGAGTCGTAGAAGTTGAATAGCCGTTATTCTAACAATCATATTTCAGTTAGTTGAATAGTTGTAATTAGGCTTTTGGTTTTTAGAACGGTCCTCACAGAGGATCCGAAGAGTCACATTGTAATGTATATAATTGTATTCTTTCAGATGTAAGAATAGAGGAGGATAGAGGAGAGATTTTCGATAATAAACTCTGTGTGTTGTGCAATTGCTTCCGGTTGAATTTCTATTCCCATTTGATTATCAATTTGTCTTGAATTGGTGTTTGTGAGTAAATTTGTTTAATCGTGAAGCGATTGTAGTCTGTGCGTGTATAGTCTGTGCGTGTATATTTCCTGAATGGAACTGTCGTACAGTCCCGCACTCCCTGTTTGCTGTTTCTCCCAGTTTGTTTGAATGATCCATGTGGATTACATCCCAACCGCAAGCGAAGTCTGTATGGAGAAGCATGGTCGTGGAACTCTGCTTAGGGTAATGGAATCCCGCGTAACACAGAAATTTGTTTTTGTTTGTGTTAATTGAATCCCCCCCAACCGGAGACTTAACTCTGAGTTAACGAACACGAGGGACCACACAAACCGACACATTAACCCGAGTCAAGTACTGTACCCAAAACCATAAGCGGTTTTGCAGAGGCGGTTTGCCCCTTTCCGGACCACTTTCCGACCATAAGCAGTATTTCCCTGGACGCGAGCGATTCCATACAAGAATCGGCACGTGGCAGAGGAAATGTTTGAAAACCGCTCATTAACTTGCGATTTCGCGCGTTAACGTCAATACCAGGACGCCGAGCGGAAATTCTCAGGACCGTTGATTTGAAAAGGGGACATCCGACGGTGACTATTCGACGAAGATACGCGAATTTTAATAAAAGTGCGTGGAGGATAAGCGAGGTACGGTGCATAGGTGGGGCCGGTCCGAAGTTTTATTATAAAGTGTGTCCAAAGCATAGAATATTAATATAAAGCCCGAGGTTTAATATCTGTTATAACGTGGCAGGATATTACATAACGCACGGAGGCTAATTAAACACAAAGGTTCTTGTAATCGTGGAATATTTATATAAAGATAAAAGGGTCGAGCAATTATAAAATTCAGGGAGTTATAACTTTGATTATAACGTTGGTAATATATATATAAGCCGAGATTACAATATACCATTCTAAAGTTTCCAATTATATTTATTTATCAATTTTTCTAAAATTGATAAATAACATTGTCGAGAGAAAAAAAAAAGACCTTGTTGACTGAGCCACATCATCGTTGATCGGTTCTAGTTGGACGAAATTTCAGTCGTTACTGCACCATTTGTGGTATCAGAGCGGGTAGGTTAAGTTGTTTGCTGACATGGCAATCCGACTTGGTAGAGGTGCTGGCAGAAGGAGACCTGTAGCCAACGTAGAAGTGTTGGAGGTTTTGTAGAGGGTCGAGGCCAGAATGGATGCCATCGAGTGAAGACAGACCAGAGATCCTGAAGACATCAGCGAACCTGAAACAGAAGCAGCTGAAGAAAATGTTGAAATTCCTCCTGACATGAGGCTCCTTAGGACTATTCTGGGGTCTGCAGTTAAGCCCAGAATTGAAGTGTCAAGCTATGCAGGGGGACTGAATCCAGAAGAGCTGGTGGACTGGATAAATGAATCAAACAAGTTCTTCGATTATGAAGAAATAAGTGAAGATAAAAAGGTCAAGTTTGTAGTGACAAAGCTGAAGGGACATGCTGCACTTTGGTGGGATGGAGTGCAGGCAGAAAGGAGGAGAGTTGGCAAAAAAACTATCAAGAGCTAGACCAGAATGATGGCCAAGTTGAAAGGTAAATTCCTGCCTAGTGATTACCAGCTGGCATTGTATAGACAAATGCAGAACCTGAGACAGAGGTTGCTGACAGTAAAAGAATACACAGAGGAGTTCTACAGAGTGAGCATAAGAGCTGGGAAATTCCAAGATACACCAGAAAAGACTGCCAGATATGTGAATGGTATCAAGCTAGAGATCCAAGATGAGATTGCTCTCTTGTCTCCCAAGACAGTAGAAGAGGCGTACCAGATGGCCTTGAAAGCAGAGGAGAAACTCCTGAGGAAACAGTCTGCCAAGAAGAGAGGTACTTTCCGTGGGAAGGGAAGTCAGGGTGGTAGAGGAAAGCCTACACCCAGGGATGGAGCTAATAGTATCTCACCTCAAAATGCATCTACAGAGGAGGATGCAAGTGGCAGAAGGGGTCCTTACAGAAGAAAAGGAAGAGGAGGCAGAGACAGAGGCAGAGGTAGAGAGTTGAGGTGTTATAGATGTCAGGGAGTGGGACATAAGCACTATGAGTGTCCAGAGAATGTGGGTGTTGGTCCAAGAAATGATGTTGTTGCCCAGGTTGAAGAAGAAGCAGAAATTGAAGAAAAATTTCTTCCAGAGAGGGGAGAGTCCTTGGTGGTTAATAAGGTCCTATTGAAACAAACCAAAGAAGTCACTGAACCTGCACAAAGGAAGACTTTGTTTAGGAGCATATGCAAAGTCCAAGGGAAATGCTGCCAGCTAATCATTGATAGTGGCAGCACATAAAATTTGGTTTCCACTAAGGTGATAGAAAAACTGAAGCTGAAGACTAGGGAGCACCCGACTCCCTACAGGGTGTCCTGGCTGCATAAAGGGCACCAGTTGGTTGTGAAAGAACAGTGTGAGATAGAGCTGCAAATGGGAAAATACAAGGACAAGGTTTTGTGTGATGTAATGCCCATGGATGTGTGTCATATACTGCTGGGTAGACCTTGGCAGTTTGACAGAGCAGCAGTGCACGATGGCAAGAAGAACACTTACAAGTTCTTCAAAGATGGGGTACATCATATATTGATTCCCATGGAAGAAGGAGAGCCATCCAACAGAGTGATTGATCCAAAGACCTTGTTGCTGAGCGGGAAGGAATATCTGCAGCAGATAGAAGAAGAAGAGGTAAGCTTTGCTTTAGTTTGCAAACCAAAATTAGTTCTTACTTCTACAAAGATTTCTGATTTGCCAATAGAAATCCAAGAGATGTTAGATGATTACTGTGACATTGTTGTGGATGATTTACCTGATGAGCTGCCACCTGTGAGAAAGATCAGCCATCAGATAGATTTTATCCCTGGTTCAAATCTGCCAAATAAGGCAGCCTACAGAATGACCCCCAAGGAAAATGAAGAAATCACGAGACAAGTACAGGAACCGGTGGACAAAGGACTAATCAGAGAAAGTTTGAGTCCATGTGCAGTACCAGCAGTATTGAGCCCAAAGAAAGATGGAGGCTAGAGGATGTGTACTGATTCCAGAGCAATTAATAAGATCACAATCAGGTAGAGATTCCCTTTACCCAGAATTGAGGATTTGATGGACTGTTTGAGTGGTGCTAAATATTTCTCAAAGATAGATTTGAAGAGTGGATACCATCAGATTAGGATAAGAGAGGGTGATGAGTGGAAAACTGCCTTTAAAACAAATGAAGGGCTGTATGAATGGATGGTAATGCCTTTTGGGTTGTCAAATGCACGTAGCAATTTTATGAGACTTATGAATGAAGTATTGAAAGAGTTCATTGGTAAATTTGTGATAGTATATCTGGATGATATATTAGTTTTCAGCAGAACTAAAGAGGAACATTTAAGGCATCTTAATCATGTTTTGAAGAAGCTGCACCAAGAGAAACTGCTGATAAATTTGAAGAAATGCTCATTCATGAAGGAAGAGTTGGTGTATTTGGGGTTTTTTGTTTCTGCAGAAGGATTAAAGATGGACCCAGAGAAAGTCAAGGCAATTATGGAGTGGCCTTCACCCAAGAATGTTTTTGAGGTAAGAAGTTTCCATGGACTTTCTAGTTTTTACATAAAGTTTATAAGAAACTTCAGTAAGATCAATGCACCCATAGTTGAGACAATAAAGAAGAACAAACAGCCATTTAGGTGGACTGCTGAAGCAGAAAGAAACTTTAAAGTTTTGAAGCAAAAGATAACAGAGAAGCCTGTTTTGATCCTGCCTGATTTTACTAAACCATTTCAAGTAAAATGTGATGCCAGTGGGGAAGCCATTGGAGCTGTGTTGAGTCAGGATGATAGGCCTATAGCCTATTTTAGTGAAAAGCTGAATGACACCAGGAGAAAGTATTCCTCTTATGAGAAGGAATTCTATGCAATTGTTCAAGCATTGAAGAAGTGGAGGCACTATTTGATGTCCACAGAATTTGTATTGTATTCTGATAATCATGCTTTGCAGTATATTGTGCAGTAGCCCAAGTTGAAACATAAGCATGCTAAATGGGTTGAGTATCTCCAAAGTTTTAATTTTGTTTTGAAACATATAAGTGGCCAAGCTAATAAAGTAGTTGATGCTTTGAGTAGGAGACACATGCTTGTTCAAGGAACTAATTTTGAAGTTGCAGGATTTGATTTTCTCAAAGAATTGTATAAAACAGATCCAGATTTTAAAGAAGCATTTGAAGCATGTAGTAACCCTGTTCTAATAGATAGAAGTCAGTGGCTGGATTATTTCCTGTAGGAGGACTTGTTATTCAGAAGAAGCCAACTATGTGTACCAAAATGTTCCATGAGAGAAAATTTGATCAAAGAAAAGCATAGTGGAGGACTTGCTGGACACTTTGGTACTGACAAGACTTATGAGCAGCTGAGTTGCTTTTATTTATGGCCCAAGATGAGAACAGAAGTGGACAAGGTTGTGAAGAACTGCAAGATTTGTCAATATGCTAAAGGAAGGAGCTAGAATGCAGGATTGTACACTCCCTTGCCTATTCCAGACAGGCCTTGGGACATGGTGAGTATGGATTTTGTTCTAGGATTTCCCAAGACTCAGAGAGGGAATGATGCAGTCTTTGTTGTGGTGGACAGATTCTCCAAAATGGCACATTTCATTCCATGCTATAAAACTAGTGATGCCACCCATGTTGCTAACTTGTTTTTCAAAGAAGTTGTTAGATTGCATGGGTTACCCACGAGTATTGTTTCAAACCGAGACACCAGATTTGTGGGGCACTTTTGGAGGACATTGTGGAAGAAACTTGGTACCAAAATAAGTTTCAGCTCAGCTTATCATCCCCAGACTGATGGACAAACTGAGGTTGTGAATAGAAGTCTGGGAAATTTGTTGAGGAGTCTTGCAGGAGAGCATCCCAAGCAATGGGACCATATTTTTCCCCAAGCAGAATATGCATATAATGATTCACCAAACAGGAGCACAGGGCAGAGTCCATTCCATATTGTTTATGGAATGCATCCCAGAGGAATATCAGAGTTAAGAAATCTAGGAAGGGCAGAGCTGAGAAGTGCAGATGGTGAGGAATTTTCTTCAGAGATCCAGGCCATACATGAACAAGTGAAACAACAACTACAAGGCAGCAGCATCAAATACAAAAGCAGAGCAGACTTGAGCAGAAAGGAAGTTCATTTTGAAGTAGGAGATCAGGTTTTGGCACACTTGAGAAAGGAAAGGTTCCCAAAGAAGCAGTACAACAAATTGAAGTTCAAAAAGATTGGGCCATGCAAGATACTTAGGAAGTTTTCTGCAAATGCTTATGAGATTGAATTGCCACCTGATGTTGGAATATCTCCCATTTTTAATGTTGCAGATTTATACAAGTATGAAGATGATGGTGCAGAGGACAGATCAGCAGACAAGGAACAGATTGAGTGGAAAGAGCAGCTACCTCCAGCACAGCCATTGCAACCAGAGAAGATATTGGACAAAAGAGTATTCAGGAAGACCAGAGGACAAGAGTACTTCCTGTACTTGATCAAATGGAGGGATAAACCAGAGGAAGATGCCACTTGGATGACGGAAGAGTTGTTGCAGAAGATAGGCGGATCAGTGGAAAAGCTCATGGACAGGAGCCATGAAGAAGATTGCCCTCGGGAGTCTGATGCAGGGGCATTGGACACTGGCCAGCAATGTAGGAATTTTTTCCACATGTTGTGGCCAGGAGGGTTCGAGAACAGTTGAATTGTAACAGCTAGGTGTCAATACCCAGCTGATTGTATTAATTGATCATTTGGAGTCGTAGAAGTTGAATAGCCGTTATTCTAACCTGGCCATATTTCGCTAGTTGAATAGTTGTAATTAGGCTTTTGTTTTAGAACTATTTCACGGTGAGGATCCAAGAGTCACATTGTACGTATAACTGTATTCTTTCTGGATGTAAGAATAGAGAGGATAGAGGAGAGATTTTCGATAATAAACTCTGTGTGTTGTGCAATTGCTTCCGGCTGAATGAATTTCTGTTCCCATTTGATTATCAATTTGTCTCGAATTGGTGTTTGTGAGTAAATTTGTTTAATCGTGAAGCGATTGTAGTCTGTGCGTGTATATTTCCTGAATGGAACTGTCGTACAGTCCCGCACTCCCTGTTTGCTGTGTCTCCTAGTTTGTTTGAATGATCCCTGTGGATTACATCCCAACCGCAAGCGAAGTCTGTATGGAGAAGCATGGTCGTGGAACTCTGCTTAGAGCAATGGAATCCCGCGTAACACAGAAATTTGCGTTTGTTTGTGTTAATTGAATCCCCCCAACCGGAGACTTAACTCTGAGTTAACGAACACGAAGGACCACACAAACCGACACATTAACCCGGGTCAAGTACTGTACCAAAACCATAAGCGGTTTCGCAGAGGTGGTTTGCCCCTTTCCGCACCACTTTCCGACCATAAGCGGTATTTCCCTGGACGCGAGCGATTCCATACAAGAATCGGCACGTGGCAGAGGAACTGTTTGAAAACCGCTCATTAACTTGTGATTTCGCGCATTAACGTCAATACCAGGATGCCGAGCGGAAATTCTCAGGACCGTTGATTTGAAAAGGGGACATCCGACGGTGACTATTCGACGAAGATACGCGAAGTTTAATAAAAATGCGTGGAGGATAAGCGAGGTACGGTGCATAGGTGGGGCCAGTCCGAAGTTTTATTATAAAGTGTGTCCAAAGCATAGAATATTAATATAAAGCCCGAGGTTTAATATCTGTTATAACGTGGCGGGATATTACATAACGCGCGGAGGCTAATTAAACACAAAGGTTCTTGTAATCGTGGGATATTTATATAAAGATAAAAGGGCCGAACAATTATAAAAGTATGGGAGTTATAACTTTGATTATAACATTGGTAATATATATATAAGCCGAGATTACAATATACCATTCTAAAGTTGCCAATTATATTTATTTATCAATTTTTCTAAAATTGATAAATAACATTGCCGAGAGAACAAAAAAAAGACCTTGTTGACTGAGCCACGTCATCGTTGACCGGTTCTAGTTGGACGGGATTCTCGCCGTTATCGCACCAATTTTCCCTCAGCATTCGCCCTTAGCTCTTGCAGAATAGCATTCGCCCTTAGCTCTTGCAAAACAACATTCACCCTCGGCATTCGCCTTGAGCTCTTGTAGAACAGCATTCGCCCTCAGCTCTTGTAGAACAGTATTCACCCTGCATTCGCCCTTAGCGTTCGCCCTCATCTCTTGCAGAACAGCATTCGCCCTCAGCATTCACCCTCAGCTCTTGCAGAACAGAATTCGCCCTCAACTCTTGCAAAATGGTAAGTTCTTACTGCAGGCCCTTCCTCCTATAGTAGGGTTGACTCTATTTGGGTTTTTTTGGTCAATTCCATTGGATTGTGTTAGGCTATAGGGTTCTCTCTAGATGTCTTCCAATGTTCTTTTAGATGAGTTTCAAAGAGGATGTGTAAGATGTGTTTGTGCTTGCATGAATTTGACTCCACCAGTTTCATGAAGTTTAAGCTATGGATTTTAGTTCGAAAAACTCATCCATCTCAACACCCAATAACAAATTGCCCTTGGTCTAGTCTATATTGAAGGTGAAGTGCAAAGTGGTAGAGAATGGGAGATCGAAAGTCATCAACTTTATCATAAGGGTAGTACTCCAGATCGAAAGTGATGAGCTTTAGTTCTCCATATTCGGGGATTTTCTAATATTTGGGGATTTTCTGATGACATACCAAAGGTCATATCCATACAACCATATCAACGTCAATGTTGAGATCATTCTCATATAGATATAGGTCACTGATATATAGGGTTAATATCATCATCACTATCCATGGAAACTGAATGGTTACAAAATCTGTGATTGTGGTTGGCTCATTTATAATTATTACCCATTTACAGTAGAGCACAGAAACACTAAATATGGCCCGAGCAGAGCCTTTACAACAGGCAATGGAATTACAGCTGCTTCATCAATAACCAATAGCTCCACTTGAGAAAATTTTCATAATCTTGGGGCTGGATATACTGCAGAGCAAACAATTGTAGTTATCATTCGTGCTCCAATATATTAATATACTTTTTACATTGAACTGAAGAAAGGGAAACAAGCAAATGCTAGCCATCATACAATGCTTTGACATAAGAGTTTTGAGTGACATACTTGAAAAAAGAACTCATCGATTGATATTTATAATCATATTGTTGGAAATGTTGTCATTGATGGCAAAGGAATTGGAAAAGACAGGAGCAGCATTTAAACTATCTTTGAGGCAGCAGATGAAACAGAGGAAGAGTGCAACTACAGAGAGTAGTATCGGTCAAGAAACAGATTCAAGCAGTGAATTGAAGCAGAGTTGTCCAGAGACAGAGGTGATAGAAAACCTGGCAAATTGAGAAGAATGAGTGAAACACTTATTCATTCGTATATGGTGATGAGGGATTGGTTCTATATTCTTCATGACTTATATATTCAACAGAGTATTTGAGTTCCTGTGGACATTTGTGAAATCATGTGTTACTGACAGATGGAATTTTTCCCATATAGACAGCTTGAATTGTGAAAGCATGAGTGTGTTACTCAGAACATCTAGATTCTGTGAAAGGAGGAGATTTGTGAAGTTGTATACGATATTGGGTTGCTAAGGCCACGGTACAGTGAGCCACGAACGGGTTCTATATGTACAGGGCTCATTACATATATATAACCTGAGTTTCATACATTAACATAATCACGGAGGAAGATCAATTAAATCAAAGTTATGCTTTAAAGAATTTCGTGCGGAATGAACAGTGAAAGCGGTTTATGGTTTTCATCGCACCACCTATGCGGAGCAAGCGGTATTTCCTGGTTGAGGAGAGATCCCATAGAGTACTTGACACGCGTCCCTGTACGACGTCACAAAACCACTTTTCACTATGCGCCATCGCGTGTTATAGTTCGACCCAGGATGCCCAGCGATATCGTTGAGCACCGTTGATCTAGGAAGGGGTCATCGGACAGTCATCATTTGTTGAAGGTGCGCAAAGTTTAACACAGGTACGACGAACCATCGCACGTTAACGTTTGGCATCAGAAGTCGAGAAATTTTCATATACGTCGTTAATCTGGAAGCTTGCTAATCTAACGGTGATCGGACGTTGGACTTGCACGAAGTTTACCTACGGTACCATGCACGTATTTGATTGGATATTGACTATATTTGTGGGCCCGGGGTCAAAGGTTTACCATGTTATTTGAAAGCGTTAAAATGCGAAGGGTTAACTTTAATCCTAAAGTTCTGTTTAAAATTGTAAATATATTTATTTATCAAGTTCTTCAAATTGATAAATAAATTAAAAAGAAATCAAAAGGAACGTAAGGGGGCTAAAGGAAATACCGTCCAGGAATACCATTAGTAATTAAATGGTTTTGACTCATGGTTTTAATAAAGGCAAAACTATATAAGGAGAAGAAAAATAGAGAACGGTGATTGTGTATCGCAAGGGTGGTGAATAAAATTTCTAAAAAGAATATCTGTATGGGTGAGCTCTGTTCTTAACTGATAAATCCGACACCACGATGCACCCATGAATGTAATTATCTGACGATGATAAATATCTGATTTGAATGACGGACGAAATCATGAAGAACTAGTGTGAGTATACAGAAAATACATAAATCTGGTGACCGGCAAGGTTTGTCGTATGAAAAGTGGTGGATCCAGTAGGAAAATTGATGAAACGTGATCCGCAGTAGTGCTGAGGGTCGAAGCTTTCAGAGAGAGGGGGTTGTAGCTCCCTTCCAGTGGTAGCTGGTAAATGAGAGCAGGGGGTAGTAGCTCCCTTCCAGTGGTGGCTGGTAAACGAGAGAAGGTTGTAGCTTTCTGCAGGTGGGTGCCTGCGTGCTGGTATAAGTCTGCACCAGCATATATATTGTAAGAAGTTTTTCTCTATTATAAATATTGAAGACTGAGGTTACAGCAGCGGTGGTTTTCTCCCAAATTGGGTTTCCACCTTAAATCCTGGTGTTCATATGTGTGGTTTATGTTTGATGGTTTGTTCTGTTATTTCTGTTCATGCTCAATGATGCAATACTCTAAGTAATGACATAATAAGATATCTCGATATACATGTTGGATGCTATACTGTAACATATGGTTTTAAGAGAAAGGAAAGAAAAATTGTTCAGCCCAAAATACTGATTCACCCCTCCCCTCTCAGTATTTTTCCCATCACAGTAGATTATTCAAGTTAAACACAATGTCAAGAATCCAGATTCAATACCCTCTATTATCTTCATCACCCAATACAAGATTTAAATTTTTCCCAAAGAAACGCTTATTAATTTGGCAGCCATTATTTCTCCCTGCTTTAAAAACCCTACATTTTAATGAAAACAAGCATTGCATTTCAACTACAAAAATCTATTAGTGTTCAAATGTACATGTGTGCATCACTTGTGTAGGGTATTCCTTTTCCACTTTCACATTATCCAAGAATGTGTGCGGTATAGTTCATATTTTTTGTGATTTAGATTATCTTGAAAAAGGAAAGGTAAATTATTTCCCATGGAAAAAGAAGGTTTTCCCTTTTTACTACTGGAAATGGTACAACAAAGTTCCATTTCTACTAGAAACTCCTATGAAACAAGAACCAAATAAAGGTCATGTCCTCAATGGACATCATTTGGCTTTGAAAATGGCCATTGCACCGTGTTGTTTCTTATATTACATCACGATATTTTCTTAGGTCATTTCTTGTTTCTTGAGATGAAAAACAACCAAAGAAATTGTGAAGATCCTTTCAATAAATAAATGACCATTTCTCAATCATATCTCAACTATTTTTTATTTTATTCAGTGGTTGCTTACTTTGAGAGAAATTTGACACTTTTATAAGGAATATAACATAAAACCACAAAATGGGAAGGAATTGATGAGGTAGATGACCTTTAGTTGTTGTCAATTAAGAATTGATAATACACGATGCATGTTATGTACTACAAACTAGATTCCTTCCTGGAGTTAGGACACAGAGTATTGAATCAAAGTTGTAGTTTCTAACTTCTTGTATTAGTTCATCAATCTTGAAATTCGGACATTGCATGTCTTCATTGCTTCATGTTTGAATAATTTGCATCATATCGTACAATAGGAAATTAGGAATTATGATTATTATTACTTTATGGATTTGTTAAGTTACTTTTAAGTTTGCATGGTTTAGTGTGAAATTATTCTAGTGTGCCCCTAGGCCCAGGTGAAGGAATGCCAAGGACTGAGAACCCTAGTTTTTAAATGGTATTGTTTCTTATACCCCAAAACCCCTCAACATCACTTCTTATTAGTTCTTAACAATAGTGTTGTAAACAATTTGAGAATTGATATAGCAAAATCTCACACTTCTCAAGATAAATTCCTAAAGCTAAAGTGTGATACCATGTGTAATTCAATAGCCCCATTGTCACCTCACCAACCTATTTTCACTTCGGGCTAGCTCTCCTCCAACTCAAGGGGGGTTCTCCCTAGTAGATGTTAGGGATATAATGGCCCAACCAAACCAAGTCAAGAGCCCCCTAACTCTCTATGTTTACTACTATCAATAAAAATATTGAACAATAGGGTCAGACATGCATCCTGAAGATAAAATTGCCAGGGTATTTTTGGGTAATTTCAAAGGGAAAGTCCCCAAACACATATAATCAAGGAATTATAACTTGATTTCAAACATTAAATATCAACAAAATCGTTTAAAGGATATTGAAAGGAAAAAGGTGATGGAAGATAGAAAGTGCCTTACTTAAATTCTCTAAGGATTTTTCAATAGTTGCTCCAAAAGCTTCACTTCAAGGCCCTTCAAGATCGTCTCCAACGATGCTATACCATCAGCTTCAACAATGTTGCTCCAAAAATGTCCTCAAGGTCTTCACAACAAGTTTACTAGAAGTTGCTCCAACAATATATTCAATAAGGTGTTCATTGTCAACTCGTCTCTTGTTTGGGTGCCTTAATGTGCAATGACATGTTTCCAGGATTGAATTCAATGCAAGGCATATTTGAAACTCTAACTCTGTCTTTCGGTGTCTTATTAAAAATTATTTCAGTTTTCATTTTGTGTTTTCAAGTTTTTACATTTATAATTTTATTGCAATGTGGAAAACTGATTAGGGAAGTACAGGAACAACCCCGAGATGGGATGATCGCGGAAAGAGGCCAGTGGAAGAACATGTAAAGTGCCGGCATTGCTCTATCTTTAGGTATTTTAGTTATTTACATAATTGAAATAATATTAATTTTGTTCAAATATGCAGACACCTAGCCATGGTACGCCTGATGATTCCCTCTTTGAGGAAGAGCTTTCTTCATCCCTATCTCCAGCGCTCTTGTTGCGAAAAAAGGCACGAGATGCAAGGTTGGAATTTAATACTTTGATAGACGCGCCTCAAACACCTGAAATAGAAGAGAGGATAAAAAAACTTATGACCCAGCTAGAAACATATCAGGTAATAATAAAAAATCAAAAGGATATTTTTTTTTTCTGTATGAGATGAGTTGTGATAGTTTGATTTTTAATTTTTACATTGACTAAACTAACAAAACGTTCTTTTGTATGTAGCGTTTTATGGCACTTGCTGAACCCGGTGTTGGTGGTAGTGGGACACAAGGGCAAGAGATTGCCCAGCAACCCTCTCATACACCTTCTACTCCTTTAGGTGCCAGCCAAGAAACACACCCTGCCCAAGCAGACACCCAGCCAACCGTTGAACGTGTTGGCAGTGATGAGGCTGATATGGCCAACTACATTATTGTGTTTCCTGGAGCTACATGTGTTAGCTCCACAGGGACCATTAATGGCACGTTGTTGGTGAACGATGAAGGTGTCCCTATAAAGCACATACAACTCCTAGGTAAATTTTAATATTTTAACTATTTCATGTACTCTATCTAAAACATATTTATCATGATTTTTATTTTTAAATTAATGATAATATCTTTTTTTTTTGTAGGAAAAAATGAGTTCTACAGGTTTTTGGAGAGCCATGTGTTGGTAATTTTTGGCCCAACCATACACACAAGGTGGAATTCCCAGAATTCCAACCTGAAAAAAGAACTTCTAGATTATCTAGAAGCCCTTTTTGGGGTCGGCACATTTGACAGAACAGCGATGGCTCGGGTAGCCGGCAAATATTTGAAATATACTAGGGACACCTATAGGATGCAATTGCAATTTAACCCTAGATATGAGCGTCCTCTCACAGTTCCAGAGAGTGAGTGGAGAGCACTCATCCATGACGGAAAAGAGAAAAGGGCAAAGAAAGAAGGAAAAATGCCAACTGAACCCGCAAGGTAAATTACAACTTTAATTCAATAGCTTTAATTTTCTCTATGTCTAAAATAAAAGTGTGCTACGTCATATCTGAATTCAATATTTTGATGCTAGGTTGCCTAACACCTCAAAGGCAACCAAAGCTAGGATTGAAAAAAAGGGCCATCACAAGCTAGGCCAGGGCGGCTACTTGAAATTAGCTGCAAGAATTGTAATTAAGTAGCTAAACATCTTATAATTAATTGTATCGTCTTCCAACATTTTTGTAATCCTATCAAATATGATTAAAAATACACAATCATATGTAATGTAGGGTGATGACTTCGGAACAGAAACTACAGAGGAAGATAAAAATATCGCTTTCCATTTCGGCTATCAAACCGTAGTTGAACGTCGCAGAAGCTTGGGGCAGGTCCCAAGATCCAGAATGCCTGATAAGGTAAAACATTAACCTTTCAATATGTTTGTTTTCGTCCATAAATTTAATTTCTAACAAATTTGTTTAAATCAGGGGAGCAGCACTACCGACGAGGCAAAGAACCCAGTTTTATAGCCAGATGTAGATGATCCTCACATGCAACCTGATCATTGTAGTGGGGACCAGGCCGACAATGCTACTATCAGTGAGGGCCGTGACGGTAATTAATTTCCACTTATAATTTTTTTCTAATTATACCTTGATGGTTGTCCTTATAACGTTTTTTGTTTAAATGACAGAGAATGTTTCCCTTGAGGATCTTACCACCAGAGAGGAAGACAGGGCAACAGTCCCAACGGCGACAACTGGTGCACCAGTTAAATAATCTCATTGCAATTTTTTTTATTAATATTACCGAACTAGTTCAATGATATTTAAAAACTGACAATTAAAATTTAATATTATCTGTTTTTGTAGGCGATGCCCCGTCACTGGATGAGACCGGACATCGTGACTACGCAACTAGGTCAGCAGTGCGGGTCGAAAGGCACGAAACAGGAGCAGAGCATGATGATATTGATGATGTAATTAGGAGCTTTAGAAATAGGAAGAAGAAAAAGAAAATTCGATAATGTAAAATATTGTATTATTATAAGACAAACGTTACCATACTTGGAACGTTTTTTGCGTTATATAAAAAATTCATTTATCATACTATTTTTATGTCAAGCATTAATTGCAATGTTTCCTTGCGTACTTTTTGTTGAATTGTTTTTTTATTAGTTATTGAATATTTTTTTTTATGCTCATGAAAGTAAAAAATGAAATATAGATTGGGTATTGGGGAGTTGAGAGTGATGTGAGGGGGGGGGGGAGGGGCCATAAGAGCTTCCACCTTCACGTGGTTGGCCCTGTTTAGTAGAGAATAATTTATTGGAGCAATTTAATCTTGGAGAAAACCTCCCTCGATCCAGCGTAGCAACAAAAAAGTCACTTTTGACTTAGTTGCTACTCTTTCAGATCGTGGGAGGCTTGTTCCAAGTTCATGCGACTCCAATAAATTGTTCTTGAAACGAAGAGGAGCTTATTCAGGTATTTTTTGACATTTTCAACATATGTTCTAACATTATCATAAGAATGCATCTTAGAGTAAAAAATACATCAATTACTTTTATTTATTGTATAGATAATGATGGATTTTGATTGACTTGGCAGTGCAGGTACAAATCCTCTTGCATCATGAGCAATACAACTTGTCAACTAGGGTCATGTCTAGGATATTTTTGCTTGTGCGCTTGACCAGGTTCGTAATGTCACATTTTGTAAGTTCCTTTACAGTTCATAATTCAATATTAAGCTTGTTCATGTTTATTATCTAGGTTTTTTGTATGTGTTTTTTCATCTATTTGATTGTAAGCAACTATGCATGTTTCCTGTTGTTCACTATGATTTCTCCCATTACCACTCCCAGGATGAATCCAACTTTATTGTTACATAGGTTACTTTATTGTTACTATGATTTCTCCACTTACGATTTCATAGGTTACATCATGTAAAGTTGTCAATCTCAGGTTGGTGATGAGCTTTAGTTCTCCAGATTTGGGGCTTTTCTGATATTTTCTCCCTCATGTCATTCTTGCATCACCTCGTTGTTTGAGCATGCCAATTCTTCCCAAATATCTTTATATGTCTGTAATTTTGGAATTTGATTTAAAAAACTAGTACCCAACTTTGAGTTCAACTGGTGTTCGTGTAAGGCTGTTTGGGCTTTGGGAAATATTGCTGGAGACTCTGCAACATTTAGGGATATTTCCCTCAGTCATGGAGCTCTGAGGCAGGTGCTTGCCCAGTTGAATGATACTGCCAGAATTTCAATGATAAGAAATGCTACATGGGCTCTGTCAAATTTTTTTCGTGACGTAAACCCCAACCACTATTCGAACAGGTAAGCAGAATACATTTTCTGCCTCTTCTTCTTAGTTCGCAGATACTGTGGATTTTTTTATAGATCTTGGTGCTTGGTAGATTTGGACGTAATATGGACCTAGGCGCTTGTTCATTACAATGACTCTGTCATCAGGTTTTAGAAAATGCTCAGAAATTTGGGTTTCACAAGGGGATTACCCTTGCTTGCAATTATCGATTATCAATCACATTCAAAAAAAGTATTTCGTAGCATTGTTGAGCTCTTTGTAGGTGAATTTCTGAGGCAATTTCACAATATCTGAACTAAATTTGTCTGTCCTTTTCAATACTCTGTGCTTGTAACAGAACCAGACAAACAATCTAGTGGCCAATGCAACAACAACAACACCTCCTGTTGCAATGCCTGCAATTCACCCTCTCTGCACGCATGAATGACTATGGCACCCTCTTTTTTGAATAGGTACTGGAGCTGAAGGTACTGGTTTCCATTAGGATCGTGGAATTCAACATCCAAAATAGTATCAAATTCCACTGCAATAGTATTCCCCGGCGAGGGCAACAGTTCATTGAGACCTATTGGACTCATCACCCCCAAATAGCCTCTAGGGCTACCCAGAGTGTGATCATCTTTGTTGCTGAGTATATTTTTATTTTTTCAGTGAGAGTTTAGGGTTTCTCTAACATAGCTTCAGAAATATGATTCAGTGCCTGCTTGAATATTGTCACATAATACTCATGGTTTGGATTGATGAGCATGCTCTGAATGGTTGGTTGATTCATAAGAACCACCCATATATTCATCTTGAGATATTTCAGAAGTTTTCTCGGGTTTCCTTTTTCACCGTTTCTAGTGGGTGGGATGGTGTGGGGTGATCCATCAATACTAGTGCTCTTGTAGTAGGGAATTTGTTTTTGGGGATATAAAGGAGCATTTGATGTAGATATCCCATTGGATACATTCATAGATGGGCACGAGAGGTCAAGAATTTAAATTAAAAATATGCAACCTCTAGCATGGCAACCTGAAGGCCGCGAGAGACACTGGTTAAAGATTGTTTTGTGCTGGCCTTAATATAGTCGTGATTTCTTTCTATTATATTAATGCAAATATATAGTCCGGTCTCATTAAAATGAGGATTGTGGTTGTATTTATCTTTGGTTGTTTCTCTCTTAATGCTCCAGAAGTTGCCAAAAGTTGCGATAATTGTTTAGTTTTCCTGTTACAACTTAAAAGTGGTTTTTAGCAATGGGAGTCATGTTTTTTAAGGTTCATACTAATATGAAGATCTTGTAATTCTATATTCAGCATAAGAGAAGATGGCCTTTGCTTTGGGAAGTATGACAACAATTGCCACATCTACCTCATTGGGTAACAATGGAAAGGGGAAGAAGTTGGGTGCAATGTTTGATAATTATGGCAGACAATTGTCTTCTCTTTCAATTTTTTCACCCATTTCCTTTAATCACTCAAGCAGAAGAGGGACTCTGAGATTACGCGACAGAGAGAAGGTAGTTAATACAAGAGCTATGGAAAAGGAGTTGTACTTCAACAAGGATGGCTCAATGACAAAAAATTTGCAGGTCAGAGAAAAAATTATGTTTAAAGGAAGGTCACCTGCACGTGAAACTTCACTGCGGTGGATCTTTCCTTGTCCACTTATATTCGATTTTAATGTGTTATTTTAATTTTTCATGGAGGGTTGTTTTGGCATATGGTCTGGCATTCAATTGCACACTTACTGAAAGCATTGTCAATTTGTCTTGCGGGCGGTGTGAACAAACTTGCTGATCTTGTTGGAGTCACCCTTGGGGCGAAGGGAAAAATGTTGTCTTGGAGAGCAAGCATGGTTCTCCGAAAATAGTTAATGATAGTGTGACAGTAGCTAAGGAGGTAATTTGTAGATGTGTGCTCTGGTTTTCTTTTTAACGTTGTATTAGTTCCCCCTCTTAAATGTCTTAGATTTGGTAGGCATAATTTGAAAACTCAAAGGTGAAAGGAAACATATTTGTTACCCGGTGGTCTACTTGGCCTATGGACTAGCCACATTAGAGTAATGCATAAAGCTTTTCACAACAATAAAAGGAAAGGGTTATGGCTGAGTCAAATTTTATTGTTATTGACAATGTAATGAAATGTATCTCAATGCTATGGTTTTGGCCTTTTTATTGGTTGAATTAGAGGACCCAGTTGAAAATATTAGGGCCAAGTTGGTAAGGCAAGCTGCGGCAAAGACAAATGATTTAGCTGGGGATGGAACCACAACATCTGTTGTTCTTGCACATGTTGGAATATTGAAAAATTCCAGAGCAATGAATGGAGAATAAATCTCCCTTCTTTTAACACAGAGAAAATAAAAATTTCTTTGACAGGAGACAGAGTTTCAATACTTTGAAAACAAACTTCTATTCCCTTCAATAACGCAAAAAAAAACTATTACACTTCTTCCTCACTGAGAGGGATTACAAAATTATGACTGCTACAAAACGCAGTGCATAAAACCAACTCACTGTCTGTTCAAAACAAACATACTCTGTCTCTAAAACACTCTGTTGTGTTTTTCACTTTCGCACTGCTGTGCATACACACTTAAAAAGTTACACTCGATCTTTCACTTTTTACACACTGCTGTGTAATAAAAATTTTACATACTGTCTATAAAAAAAACTACCAAGATTTTTTGTCCTTTTTATTTTTATATGCCGTAACATATAAAACATATTATAATAAACCCTCTTTTAAAAAAATAAAATTAAAACTAAATTCTATGGCCCACCTTTCATTTTGCATATGATATATATATATATATATATATATATATATATATATATATATATATATATATATGATATATATATATAACATATGTTTAAAACATATGTATATATTAAAGCATACATAAAATTAAACTATCGAAACATTAAAGAACCCTTTCCGTCGGACTTCAAAAGTCTGAATAGATTGAATTTCAAACCAAATTCGTGTTCCAAAATGGGATGCTGACGTCTGCCTAATTTGTAACGCAAATTCTCAATCCAATGTGCCTTATAAAAAATTCAGGTCCGATTTTTAGGCTTTCAGATTCCCTTCAATTTCATGTGATCCAATATTAATGCTCCACGTGTCCTCCTTTTGAATTTACAAAACTGGGGGTAAATTTATGTTTGTTTAATTTCTGGTTGGTGAATTGCGTTAATGCTGGTTGTTGTGTTTAAATAAAATCATGTACAGAAATATGGCTACGGCCGTCTACAAAAAAATGCAGAATTTTAAATATGAATTAAATTTAGAGATGAGGCGTGCAAGCAACCGCAAAAAAAAAAAATGTTCTTTGCTACATCCGTCATACCAACTGCCGCTTGATTGAAGTTAAAATTCAACGGCACAGGGTTTAATAAGTGAGGGTGTAAAGGTAACTTTTTGTCGATAGTACTGGATTAAGATCATCTATTCATTTTTGTAGGGTCTTATGGTGTTTGGTTTTTTAGTTTTGGGTTGGGCTTATTGAGTCTAAGATAGTTTTTGAGTGAAAAAATTGTTATCAGGTATTAAAAAATTTTGGTTCTTTTGTCAAATTTTATGAGCTTGTTAGGAAATACAAAACTGACAATGGTTGTATCTTAAATTTGTGGAAAATAATTTGAAATGAAACCTTTTTGTTTAGGTTGTTGCAGCAGGTGCAAACCCCATTCAAATTACTAGGGGCATTGACAAGACGATAAAGGCCCTTGTTTCAGAACTCAAAATTTTGTCAAAGGAGGTAAACGCTTGCCTTTTGAGTAGGCTGGTTTTCCTTTTTGCTGATGGTTTGGTGTATCTAATTGAATTAGTTGCCTAAGGTATTTTTGGTTGCAAACTCCTTTTCATTTTTCATACGGTATTGGCCTTGTGGAATACATTTGATTGTGTGGTCTTGTTAGATCTACAACATTTGTAGTTGTTTAGTCTTATGGCCGAGGTGCACTTTTATTATGGAAATAGTTGATGCAATATTGTCATTTAATCCTTATTGTAGGGTAGCATGTTGAGAAGTTTCTTGTGAAACATTTGGTATTCAAAATGACACTTGATCCTATACAGCATCATGCACTTGACTTCAAAATTCATATTCAAAGTGTGCCATACAATTCTTGCAAAATTTCAAATATTTATGTTGTTTTAAACCATTATCTTTTTCATGTATTGGATGCTGAAAATGTGAAAAAGACTTTGGTATGAAACCAACTGGTGAATAATTTCCAGCAAAAAAACCACTTCCAAGACATGATTTAGAAGTAGAACATATGTACTTATGTAGCATAGAAATATATCCTTGATGCATTGTCGATGTTTGGCTAGGGTTATTTTTGGAGAAAATAACTCCTTATTCCTAGAATAGTGATCTTCAATACAAGTAAATGCCAGAGAAGAGAGATCATTGTGTGACATAAACCTATTAACAAAAGTGAACAGGGAATGATTATTAATTATGGCATACTAAGTTGTCAGTGATTTTGACTATTTGTCTTTAACATGTAAAAATGGTAAATTCCAAACTTACATCATCATGGTTTGGCATCATGAGCTTGACTAATTGTCCACCATGCTCATAATTTCATTGTTGTATTCATATCTATAAACAACGTTTCAAATAATAATAAAAAATTTCTATAAGAAAAATCCAGACCTCCATGCTGCTGCTCCTTATGAGACAAAGTCAAAATTGCATTACACAATCCGACACATAAGAATCTCCTATATCCCGGTGGTATGTATCCAAACTCTTATAATAGTGTCTTCAAGACTTATGTTGACATTGCCAATGAGATATTTAAGCAATGAAATATGGAGCCTTCTTCATTGTTGTATATGTAATAGTATTTTATTAATATAAAGATTGATGGTTTTGTATTTCTGAAAATGAAATGTAAAAATAATTTATTGTGGTCAATTGAAAAGTTTTTTTTTAAAGCTTTTCATTATGGAAGGGCGACATAGATATATGCCCTTCTAATTGAAATTCGGACCTGCCCTTCAAATTTGATCACTGTGTGGAACCTTAACAAACAATAAAACTATTCTGTCGCGCGTTATATAAAACATATAACAAAACCTTTGTCAAAACTTCAAACGAACCCTTTAGCCGTGGGTATTTCATCACGAATTGATCATTTTACCATGTACCTTCTTCTAAAGGAATATTCTTCCACTTGATTAGGTACTTCATAATGGTTATATGTCAAAGAGATACATAATGTTTATCTATAAATTTTTGTGGTTCAAGAATCAACTTTCATTCTTCATCTAATTTTGGAAGTTCTATTTACATTGGCATATTTTTTCCCAAAACCTTTTTTAGGCAAGATACATGAAAAAACTTATGAATGCAAGAAGAAGGAAAATATAACTTCTATACCACTTGTGCAATCCTATGAATAATTATTTAGGGCCATAACATTTTTGAGCTAATTCTTTATTCTTATTTTTCTTGAATGAAGATTGCTTATAATGCTATAATCTAAAAAATACACAATTACCCTCCTCAAATTATCTTTCACTTCAATGTTGTTCCCCTTGTTTTTTATCATGTTTCATGTCATTTGAAGGTTTTCCATAATAATTTTCAAAGTTTCTTTAGTATTTTCCATATGTGACTCTGTTTCCTATACTTTGGACTTATCTTGCAAAAGTATGAGATACTAGGAGTTGGATATCCATAAAGGGCCTTAAATGGGGAAATTTTAGTAGATGTGTGATAGGTAGTATCATATTACCATTCTTCCTTGAAGAACCCACTTCATCCATTAATATTGCTTTTCTAAATAGTAACATTGTAGATAACCTTAAAAACATTTGTTAACTATTTTTGTTTGACCATTTGATTGTGTTTGATATGTAGAACTCATGGCAGCTAGTGTTTCTCCACTCATATTAAATAATTATTTCCAAAGTTTCTTGTTACTATTACTTTAGGAAAACCATGAAGACTATGAATTTCTTTCACGGACACTTCTGCCACTTGGCTTGTTGTTTATGTACTTTGAGCTCTACAAAAAAAATCTACAAAATTTGTCTATATAAATGACCACAAAATGTAATACTTACCTTTATATTTCAGTAACCCTGTAATAAAGTCTATTGATATATCTTCTAGTCTTTGAATATGTATGTGGAATGGTTGAAGTAACCCTAGAGATTTTACTATCTCTCTTTTATTTATTATGCAAACCTGACCTTCTCTTACAAAATTTTGAATATCTTTCTTCATTCCTTCCAAAAATATATTTTTTTGATCCTTTGAGATGTTTTAAGGAACCCTACGTCCTACCATCAGAGAGACATGGGACTCCCTTAATATTTTTTTATTCAAATATGCTTGCGTGCACAAAAATATTCTACATTTGCACCAAAGTATATCTCTCTTTCACTCCCAATGCTCCATAGAGTTCATCCCATCCTTTATAAATTTTAGTTTTTGTTTAGTACTATTGTAATTTTTCCATTATGGCAAGCTTCTTCTAGCCACCTAGGAATATAAAATGTAATTGGATATAAATTTGGGGCCTCTTCTATTTTAGAAAGAGCATCATGTACTAAATTTTCCTTACCCTTTTTGCAGATTATCTCAAAATTAAAACTTTGCATTTTTTTCTCCTCATTTTTGTTAATCTTCCAATGAAATCCATAGCTTCAAAAAATACTTTATGCTATCATGGTATATATTGACTTTAAAGTACCTCCCAGTGATATACTATCCCCATTTTTATTGCATGTAATATTGCTTCCATTTATTTTTCATACGTAGATTTCACCAAATATTTTCTTTGAATTCCTTGCTTTTAAAAGCCAATGATATCCCTTATTATGTTAATGTTATGTAAATTCCTTGTCCTAGTGCCTCACACTCTACTATGAATGTTTTACCAAAATTAGGTGCAACCGATGTTGGTGTAGAAGACATGGCATCCATTAAAAGAGAGAATGCAAAAGTAGCCTCATCATTCCATATAAATGATATTTTCTTCAAGAGATATGTGAGTGGACTTGAAATGCATGCATAATTCTTAACAAATTATCAATAATATCATGTAATTCTAAAAAATCTTCTAAGAACCTTGATTTTCTTAGGAATAGGTCATTTTGTAATAGCTTGCATCTTTTGAGGCTCCAACTTCACTCCTTCCTTTAAAACAATATGAACCAAATACTCGAATTCTTATTTCCCAAAAGCACATTTGGATATTTTTACATAGAAATGATTGTTCTCAATAATTATTTATATAACTTTTCCACATGTTTAGTGTGGTATTCCCATGATTTATTATAAATATGTGTATTATCAAAGAAAACCAACAAAAAATTTATAAGATGGGATCAAACAAAATTGTTCTTAAGTTGAGCCCGCCGGACTTCAAATGGCGATAAACCATAATTCAAACCAAATTCGCGTTCCAAAATAGCCTGCTGACGTCGGCCAATTTTGTGACGCGAAAACCAAATGAATTCCGCCCTAATATTTTTCGGGTCCGAAGTTGGGTTGGGCGTACTTGAGGGGGAGTTGTGACGCGAATTTTATCAAATTCACCCAATCTTTTTTCGGGTCCGGATTTCCATTGTAGCAAGAAAGCAAGCCCAAAAAAAGATCCGCTTCCAATCAATTTCTCGCTACGTGTCCTCAATCAAAATTTGCTCTATTCCCTGATGCGGTGGCATTCGATGGCGTTTAAGGCGATGGGACATGGATGTGGCGATTTCATATCAATCGCATTAAGTTTTAACGCTGTTCAATTAGCCGATATTTAAGTTCCAAGGTTTTCACATCAAATCGCATTAAGTTTTAACACTGTTCAAGATCGGACCTCCACTCCTGTTAGCGATTCTGCATGCTCCAATATGATCCAGCCTTCGGCTCTCATTAATGAGAGATTAATTATGATGGCCGTTCTTCGATTGCATTGCAGTCGGGTCGATAAAATGGCGTTTCGCTATGGTTTTTCAGACGAGCCGGTTGTTGGGATACACTGCCTGCTCACTGTGACGAGAAGGAGAAGTGGCCAGCTGAACTGCTGCTTAGACCTTGGTGCATATCTGCATTTCTCTCGGTCTGGTCTATGTCTGTCTTCCTCGGTTTCTTGGAATTCTGCTTCTTCATCTCGTCTTGTGCCCACTGCTGAGACTGCACCCATGCCTCACCTGCGTCAAAGGATGTGTTACCGCAGGGGAACCACTAGAGGTCAACCCCTGCGCGCTCCCTCCAGCCCCTCAACCAAGTCGTCTTCCCAGTCCAGTGATTATTACGCAGGTCGTTATCCAAACACTAGGAGTGGGCGGGGTCAGGTTCTAGGATCTGGCCACCGTATGGGCTCCCCTGCTCCTCCTTTCCCCACCGCTTCACCTTCTCCCACAACGCGTACTGCACTTTTTTCCTTTAATTTCTCTCTGAACCGCCCACGAATCACAGCTTCAATCACCGTGGTTTTCCGTGAGGAGGCCCAAATGGAGGAACAATGCACCCGTCCGGCAGGTTTGAGCTCAAAAAAAGCCGACCAGCATTCGGGCCTTCAGGAGGGGAGCAGTGTCGCGAATGTGGAGATAGCACCTAGGAATCCTGGACCTTCCGAAGGATGGTGCCGAATCGTCGAGGAACCACCGGAGGAGTAGTTTGGTTAATTTGGTTTTCTTGCTTCGCAGGCCCACTTAATTGGGCATGTTTTAGATTATATTACTGTGCTGGACCTCTGTAATATTTTTGAATTCTGTAAACGTTCAAGACTGGTTTCCCCGTATGAGGGCAGTCTTCTTTTTGATTTTTTGATGACAAATTTGCCATAAGTCTGGGCAATGTTTTTGACTAAAGTCATGTTGTAATTTTATTCCCACTGTTAATAGATTAACTTTACTTAGAAAAAAAAATGTTTCCCTGTTTCTATTTTAAACCTGTTTTTTGAAATACAGAGCCATGTTTATATGATTTTTTATAGTCGAAGCGCTGCGGGGTGGTTTATTATATTAATATTTCACGGTTGAATTATGTTCATAACAATTGGAAAAAAAAATGTTGCCCTGTTTCTATTTTAAACCTGTTTTTTGAAATACAGAGCCATGTTTATATGATTGTTTATAGTCGAAGCGCTGTGGGGTGGTTTATTATATTAATATTTCACGGTCGAATTATGTTCATAACAATTGGAAAAAAAAAATGTTGCCTTGTTTCTATTTTAAACCTGTTTTTTGAAATACAAAGCCATGTTTATATGGTCTACGTATTATACTCTTTCTCTGTATATCTACAGGAACCTTTTTGCTATGAACAAGGTGGATGTTGTAGCGGGCTACTAATGGAAACAAGCGAGCCTGAACCTTACATCTCAGATGCAACAGATGGTTACCAATTTTGGAATCAAGCGAGCCTGATCTTACAAGCGAGCCTGGGTTTCTGCAGATGGTTTTTATTTACGGGAACAAGCGAGCCAGAACATACAATCGACCCTGGGTTTATAAATATTTTTGCTCTATCATGGATGCTTTTTGTGTGAGGCGTATATCAACAGTACATGTCTCTGCACATTTCCTGTATCCGCTTTATGATACTATTTTATGTGTTGACAGGTTATCACTCTGCCTTCAAAACTAGCTATGCTGGTCTATGTTGCTGGTTTATTGATATGGTATGATGGTCTTTTTATATTTTGGACATATCACACTCCTCACATGATTAATGTTTTTCTCTATTCAAGGATTTTGGGTACTTTAATTTGTATTTGGAACAATGGACGTCGGTACTCTATCTATTGCTTTACTATTCTACATACTGCTATTTCACTTTCTTATAGATGCCTCGGGCATATTTGGATGCTTTCTCAGATTGTCGATAATCTCCATGTGGACCGTTACTGGGTTTTATATCATGTCCCTGTATGTGACATGGGGTATTTTTCTATCATTGTCTGGGGTGGGACTTCCACTTTTCTGGATGGATATTTGGGTTCCAATCTTCAGATGTGAAAATGTGATGACGTCATGGACTGTTTTACTTCATATAATATATTCAAAACAACTTTTTTTCTCTTGTGAAAAAAAATTATTGTTTATAGTCGAAGCGTTGCGGGGTGGTTTATTATATTAATATTTCACGGTCGAATTATGTTCATAACAATTGGAAAAAAAAAATGTTGCCCTGTTTCTATTTTAAACCTGTTTTTTGAAATACAGAGCCATGTTTATATGATTTTTTATAGTCGAAGCGCTGCGGGGTGGTTTATTATATTAATATTTCACGGTCGAATTATGTTCATAACAATTGGAAAAAAAAAATGTTGCCCTGTTTCTATTTTAAACCTGTTTTTTGAAATACAGATCCATGTTTATATGGTCTACGTATTATACTCTTTCTTTGTATATCTACGGTGAACCTTTTTGCTATGAACAGATGATGTAGTGGGCTACTAAACAAGGTCCACTCATCATCATATCCTGGATGCAATGTATGGCTGCCAATTTTGAATACAAGCCTGGGTTTCTGCAGATGGTTTTTATTTTCAGGAACAAGAAAGCCAAAACATACAATCGACCCTGGGTTTATACATATTTTTTCTCTATCATGGATTCTTTCTGTGTGAGGCATATATCAACAATACATGTCTCTGCACATTTCTTGTATCCACTTTATGATACTATTTTATGTGTTGACAGGTTATCACTCTGCCTTCAAAACTAGCGATGCTGGTCTATGTTGCTGGTTTATTGATATGGTCTGATGGTATTTTTATATTTTGGACATATCACACTCCTCACATGATTAGCGTTTTTCTCTGTTCAAGGATTTTGGGTACTTTAATTTGTATTTGGAACAATGGACGTCGGTACTCTATCTGTTGCTTTACTATTCTACATACTGCTATTTCATTTTCTTATAGATGCCTCGGGCATATTTGGATGCTTTCTCAGATTGTCGATAATCTCCATGTGGACCGTTACTGGGTTTTATATCATGTCCCTGTATGTGACATGGGGTATTTTTCTATCATTGTCTGGGGTGGGACTTCCCCTTTTCTGGATGGATATTTGGGTTCCAATCTTCAGATGTGAAAATGTAATGACTTCATGGACTGTTTTTCTTCATATAATATATTCAAAGTAGCGTTTTTTCTCTTGTGAAAAAAAAATGATTGTTTATAGTCGAAGCGCTGCGGGGTGGTTTATTATATTAATATTTCGCGGTCGAATTATGTTCATAAAAATTGGAAAAAAAAATGTTGCCCTGTTTCTATTTTAAACCTGTTTTTGGAAATACAGAGCCATGTTTATATGATTGTTTATAGTCGAAGCACTGCGGGGTGGTTTATTATATTAATATTTCATGGTCATTGGAACGCCCACAATTCATAACAAATATTGGAGATTTACTGTCCTGTTTTAAAGTTTCATTTTTTTTTTTAAATTGAACCCGACGTCGGTATACCGACGCTTTGTAAGCGTCGGTCTTCTGATGTCTTGAACGATTACCGTCGGTCTTGTGACATCCGTCGATATTGCGACAGTTCTTCCTAGGGTCGGTATTGCGACGCTTTTGGAATGCGTCGGTATTGCGACACCTATGGGACACGTCGGTCTTGCGACACTTTTGCAATGCGTCGGTCTTGCGACACTTTTGTATGGCGTCGGAATTGCGACAGCTTAAACACGTCGGAAGAGCGACAGTATAAAAACGTCGAAAGAGCGACGTTCAAAACGTCGGACCACATTTCGTCAGAATTGCGATAGTTTACAAACGTCAGAAGAGCGACATTCAAAACGTCGAATACATCCTTCTCGGAATTATGGCTAGCTTAATAACGTCGAAGTGCGACGGTTTCAGAAACATCAAAAGAGTGACACTTGTTTGGAAGCGATGGAAAAGGTGTCGATAGTGTGACACTTTTTAATTTCATCGGAACTGCGATAGTATGGTAAACCACGTTTTGCCCGCCCTCGAACTGTCGCTCTTGCGACGACTATGTGTCGGAATACCGACGAATTGGCCATCGGAATTTCCGCCAAATTTTCTAGTGTAAAAATTGAGCTATTCTCAAGTAAATTTCTCCAAATGAATTTCCAAATTTGAATGCAGACACCAAAAAGTGTAAATTATGTGACATATTGACACTCAATTATATATAAAAAAACTTGACCTATTGTTGTTGAAACTCGAACCACTAACATTGGCCTACCATGCACACTCCACTACCAACTACTTTTATGTGGTGTTGCTCAATATATCATACTCTGCAATTAGTTTTGATGTGAAATATGAATGATGGATTTTCTCCATTCGACGTCTTAAGTCACGAGGCTACGTGGCTACACAGTATCACCCCACATGGTGATCCTCCGTTGTTTAACAATCTAAACCCTATGTTTATTTGGTCATAGCCTAGGTTGTGTATATAGGCCTCACCATATATGTCAACATTTACGCCTGTTTATGCTAAATGTAGACACTGCTACGATATATATATATGTTGGATGGAGTTATATATTAAAATAGGAGTTAGACACATGCTAGTCAATACTCGTCACAAAATCGTCCACCAGAGCATAATGATAAATAAATAAAATTCATCAAACTAAGATTATGGTTGAACCTCCATTGCAATCAAAACCAAATCATTAGAGCTACAACAAAAAATCCAAATCAAACCAAATTCACAAACTTTAACCAAAATCCTAAGTGGTACTTGCATCTAAACCAAACGAAAACCATTGATCACAAAATGTAACCCCCTTTGACTTCATAGTAGGCTAACTACGATGTAACTAGAACATGCCACAATGATATCGAAACAAGAACATAAACAATACTTCCTCTTCACAATTATGAACTAGAATAAAAAAAGTGTGCATACCTCGAATTGCAAACCAACCCCTCATATATTTATACTAATCGAGAGGTCTAATGGTTGGGATAAGTCGACCAATTTTTATAAATTTAGGGCCCAAATGACCATGTGATGTATCAAGAGCTGACATGTAATCCATAATAAGTGGATATAAAAACCAAGTGAATGTGCCCATATGACCAGGACCCAAGGGTTATTTCTCATCCTTGTGATGATGTCATCATGCCACATGGTGGTCATTGTGGGGTGCCACATGTCACCCGTTTTCAATATTTTGACCAATATGAAGCCAAAAATTGTCACTATAATGTGGTGGCCCCAGGCAGTGCCATGTCATCATGATTATATCAATGTTAACATGTTTTCCCATGTGTCATGCCACACTGTCGTTTCTATCACATCAGACCCTGTAGATTTCTTAGACTTGTCTGAGATGTTGCATCAATATTGAATGTGCACATAAGCTACATGTCACTCATTCGAAGGCACTACATCATTATCCACGTGTGGCTATTTTGTTGGTCCAAACGGGGCATTTAAACTCCATGCAACTTTCTTTCATCCAACCGTTGACCTATTGTTGATGCCATTGATTGAACTAAGACTTGAACACCCTTTTGATGGTGTTAAATGGTGTGAAACTCCATGCGCTCGTGGCCATTTTTATGTATGTTCAATGGTGGCCATTTTTCTGTGTGTTTATGCTTCTTTGATCATTAAGGATGGTCCTATTTTTGTTGTCCCATAATTCCCTTTTGTTGTTGGAAAGTGTAACAAGGTTCGGTCTTCATAATGACTTGTAAATATGAATTTATGTAATGAAGAATACAAAGATAATAAAACGTATTTTGTAAATGCTTGACTCATGGGTTTCATGAGAAAGGAGTTTTTATTATAGGTCAAAGAATTCTTCCTGATGTATTTAGGGTTTTTTCATATTGTCATAAATGTATAATTTAGATTCATGTATATGAAGTGTTGTTACACTTGTTAAAAAAAAAATTGATGTAAAATTATACTCCAAAATGTTGTCACTATGCTCCATCAATTCTACTACAATATATTATGAGAATTCTCCTTGATCATTTCGGCCTACACACAGATAGACATGTCGACCTAAAGGAGGGAGATGGTCCCTATATATAGAAGAACTGTGGCTCCATTTGAAGCAAGTATCTCATATAAGTATGTGATAAGAGAGAGAAGGTTGGGTCTGCAATTGGAGCGAAGAAAGAGGCCAGTCAATGAAGGAAGAAATACATATATACATACTTCGGTTTAGGGTACATCACACCTTTCATATCCAAGAATATTAAGACCTATTACAGTGAAGGAGAAGTCGAATATATAGTACGTAGTAAAATATTGAAGGAGAAGAATATATAGCAAAGAAGAGGACTATTTTAAGATCAAGAAAAGAGGTATACTATCCCTGTTTTGGGAAAACAACTATATCTAGCATATCTATGAAAAGGGTCGAAGTTGTCTGTAGTACAAATGAAGGGTCACTAAAGTGTGAAAGAGATCTCAAACTAAGGCATAAAGGATGAAACAAGAATATCAAGGAGGAGTTCCTAAGACACCGAGGCTAGATCAAAGGAAGACAAAGGAGAAGCACATTGTTTGGGACTACTAAAATAGGGACCAAGCTTCCCTAGTGCAAGTGCAGTGAAGTGAAAAAAATAAGGCCATGATAAGGAGAAGAGAAGAACAATGACAAGGGTCTTGGAGGTATATTGGTGTCAAGGGTCTGTGTCATATTCATGGTACTCATAAATTGAAGATCTATAAGAAGAATTTCTTTCGGGTTTTGCTCTCCAAGAGGGAGAGGTTTTGGTCCTGGCCCGCTAACCTAAATATTTATGTCTCTTGTGCATTTTCTAATTGATTTGATGAAGAAATAAGCGAAAGAAGAATAACAAAATCACAAGTAATTATCATGAAAGAGAAATTTTAATAAAAGCCCTAATTTCTCAATATTTGTCATCAATGACAACACTATGTCCAACCGTCAACTCAATTAACATAAATAAAAACAATATGGAGGAGATGTTATAGTGTAAAAATTTAAATGTTGACTCAATAAAAATTTCTTTCAAAGAATATATAAGTCCATATCCATATAATAATTCTTTATATCACATGGATTAATATAAACAAGTAAATATATACTCATATAATTAAATATATTTACCTAGAGTTACTACCTACCATAATTTAAGCAAGTCCTTCACCAAAATATGTATGATTCGTATGTAATTAAGCATACTTAAGAGGAGTTACTACTCACCATTATTTATGCATTTCTTAACACAAAAATAGATAGAAGTAAAAATTTGATGGTTGCTTCACTTAACATCCATTTTAATAGTAAAAAAATTGTATATAAAATACATATAGCATATAAAAATAATAATTATTGATTTGAGGAAATAGAACTTCAATACCATAAGCAAAGCTTCGCTGCTAGTAGGTGTCCAATATAGCCTTGACAGAGTTTCTTTTTAACCCATGTGAGCGAAGATCCTCAATTTATAATTGAAATTTTTCATTGTTGTTTCTACGAAGAGATCAGTGTCTTTGGCGTGGTAACTAGATAACCATATCGCCATTCACTAGGAAGTAGAAAAAGTGAGCAGAGTCGACTCGTGATGAGACCTCCTATTCCAAGGATGTTTTAGCCATCCAATGGATCATAACCCCGGGTGTGGTGGCCATGGTGGGAATGTCACATTGCTCCCTCCTTATGAACATGGTAGGATGGCTCTTAATGAGACCCCCCATCCTCTATCTCGTAGATAAAATTTAGTTGTAATTACATATTTTTATGATAAATAGAGGGAGGATCAAGTACTCCTTAAGAGTAGGGATGGTGTAAGAAGTTGAAATATGTCAATAATAAGAAAAAATTATACCCATAATCCCATTGATAATAGACGAGAGAGAATTATAACCAGGGAAGAGTAGAACCAACATGGTAAAGATAATCAATCAATATCATATACGATAGATATACGTATAGTAAAGTGAAATATAAATAATTGTGTCCCTTTCAATTGAATTAAGTCTATCATCAAGAAGTTGTCTTTGTCAAAGATCGTAATGTTAAAAGTATTCACCTACTTAAATAAAATCCATAATTCTTATCCGCATGAAGGTACCGTACTTCGGGCCATAAAAGAAATAAAATAAATGAAGGTCGAAATGAGCTAGGAATAAGTCCATGAGAGGAAAGAGGTGTTTGTAAAATATATAAAAAAGGTGTTGTTCGAAAACACATAAAAAATTGTACAAGAAAACAAAAAGTGTTGTTCCTAAAATTGGAACAAAGAAAAAAACAAAAGAGAGTGTTGTTCGAAGATGGAACAACAAAACCAAAAAGTGTTGTTCGAAGATGGAACAACAAAGCCAAAAAAGTGTTGTTCGAAGATGGAATAGCAAAATCAAAAAGTGTTGTTCCAAAGATGGAACAACAAAATCAAAAAAGTGTTGTTCCAAATATGGAACAAAAAAACCAAAAAGTGTTGTTCCGAAGATGGAACATCAAAGCCAAAAAATGTTGTTCCGAAGATGGAAAAAACAAAATAAAAAAAGTGTTGTTCAGAAGATGGAACAACAAAACCAAAAAGTGTTGTTCGAAGATGGAACAACAAAACCAAAAAAGTGTTGTTCGAGGATGGAGCGATGGAACATCAAAACCAACAAGTGTTGTTTTGAATATGGAACAAAAAAATAAAAAAGTGTTGTTCCAGTAGATGGAACAACAAAACCAAAAAAGTGTTTTTTCGAAGGAACAACAAAATAAAAAAAGTGTTTTTTCGAAGGAACAACAAAATAAAAAAGTGTTGTTCCGAAGATGGAACAATAAAACCAAAAAGTGTTGTTCGAAGATGGAACAACAAAATAGGTAGAGAAAAAAAACAAATTGAATCAGCAATCCTATTTACAATTTATTATTTTTTTTAGATAGAAAAATAAATTTTTACAAAGATTAATTTGTCGAAGGATTATATTCATGCACTAAAATTTGCATGGTGGAGTCCTTGTGTATTTGTTGAAAAAAATATTCTCTTGTGAGTGGTCTTTGGTATAGGCGCACCCGATGCCCATTTTCTTTAAAGGAACAATCATGACTGTCAATGGTGGTCAACGTAAGAGTGCCATTGTCATGTACTTCCTTTATTTCATAGGGACCTAACCACCTAGTCCGTAATTTACCAGGGAAGTCTTGAAAACTGGAATAGTAGAGAAGTGCCCGATTGCCCTCATGAAATGTCTTTTTCTTGATCGAGAGAGTCGTGCCATTTGGCTCTTTTGTTGTTGAATAAGTGTAGTATGTTGTAGAGCCAAAAGCTAGATTTCATCTAATTCATTTATTTGTTGTAATCTATTAATCGGGCTTCGATTGAATCCAGTCCCACTTCACTGGGATGTCCTTAGTGTTCGTATCTCAAACTCTATGGGAAAAATAGGTTCCTTACCAAATACCGGTTGATATGGGGAGTATCCAGTAGTATTTCTCCAAGTTGTGCGATATGCCCACAAGGCTTCTAGCGGTCGAGTAGCCCTAGTATCTTACGTGTGATGAGAATGTCTTTGTTAGAATAGCTTCAATTACTTTGTTGGTGCTTTTTACCCGACCATTCACTTGCGAGTGGTATGGAGAGGTAATTCCGTGAATAACATGATGAGTTTTTAGTGTAGCAAGTGATCTTGTGGCCTACAAATTGTGGCCCTCCATCGGTGATTACTTCTCTGGGTAACCCATATCATACAAAAATTTCAAAAAGGAAGTTTATCACGCTTTCTTTTGTGGCTCTTGGTAATGCTACTGCTTCTACCCACTTAGTTACATATTACGTTGCAACCAATATATATGATTTCTGGTTGCATGATGGAGTTGATTGGCCCAAAAAAATCTAATGCCCAATGCACAAAAAGGTTCTATGACCAGTCGTGGATGTAAGGGCATCTCATCATATTTTCCAGGGGTGGCCCATCCTTTGAAAACTATCGCGATTCTGAACAAATTTCTTAGCATCTTTAAAAATCGTGGGCCAATAGTAGCCCATTTGTAAAATTTTATGTCCGATTCTGCGGTTTGCAAAATTTCCACCACAAGGTCCATCGTGGCGAGATTTTTAAGATATCATAAATTTTTCTTTCCATGATACACCCTGTGGATGTGCATATCGGCCCTACTGTATGAAAAATGTATCCTCCAATCCAAGAGAACCGAGTGCTACATCGTACTATCGATTTACTTTCTCTGGGTGTCGGATGTTTAGGTAGATTTCCCACTTGCTAAATAATTCACCACATCTCGCGTACCATGGTGTTTTCATGGTTACAACAAACAGTGTTCATCCGTGAAACTAATCCTCTCTCGCTATTGCATCATCTGTTCTTGGCACTCCGGGGAGAGGAAATGCACACAAGGTTTTCCTTCCCCGGTCTATCCCTTATAGTTATATCAAATTCTGAAAAAAGTAACAACCAACGTGTCACTCTTCCATTCGTAATGGGTTTATTAGCTAAGTATTTAATAACGAGTGATCCGTATATATAATTATAGGTATCCGAGTTATATAGTGTTTGAATTTGTTAATAGCATAAATAATGGCTAAAAACTCCTTCTCTCGTATTGTGTAATTCAATTCGATAGGGGTTAGGTTTTTTGCTCATGTAATATATAGCATAGGGTTTCTTGTCTTCTTCTTGGCCAAGAACTTCTTCAATGGGCATGTCTCGATGCATTCGATGAAATATGGAATGGTATATCCCGAGTTTGGGCCTCGTAATATTGGTGATGTTGATAGTAGCCGTTTTAAATCTGTAAAGGCAGTATCACATTTGTTAGTCCATATGAAATCACTGTTTCTTGTTAAGGCATATAATGGTGCAACAATATGTGAAAAATTCTTGATAAATCTACGATAATATCCAACAAATACCGAGAAAAATAGCTACCTCTGTTTGAGTGAAGGAAGTAGCTAGTAAGATAATTACCCTGTATTTTTGCTCGGATCTACCTGAATTCCAGTTTGTTGAAATGTAATGACCCAATATCAAGCCTTCGTCATCATCATATGGCACTTTTCGTGACTTAAACATAGGTCGGTAGCAATGCACGTTTCCGGAAATTTTTCCAATGTTTGTAATGCTTGCTCGAAGTCATCTCCATAGGGTGTTAAATCATCCATGTATACTTCCAATCCTTCATTTATCAATTTTGCAAAAAATGCTCGAGTATGGCTCTTCGTTGGGCGGATTAATCAATCTTGTGGACAAGACCGATCTCCCTAGTACCAAAAGGTAATCTAGGAACAAACAACCAAAAAATCCTATCTTTCTCTAAGCATATACGATTTACAAAACACACTATAGAGGTGTCGGAGACTTACCGTAGGTCCAATGCTTGTTTGAAGTAGTTGTTGTCCCTCGTGCACTTGAAGGAGTTATCTTCGTAAACTGTAGTCACAAACAAGCAAACATTAAATAGCACTCCGTATAATAAACATCATAAATCATGCTTATCATGGTGATCAAGGAATCCATGAAATAAACGAGTTAACTAACGACTTATTGAGAAAAAATGAACTCATTTGTATTAATTTCAAAAGAAGGAAAAACTTACAACCTTAGCCTTGATGTTGAACAGTGCCTTCCCGGGTCCGAAGCAAGAATCTCCTCTACTGCGATAAGCTTTGCAGTCCTCCAATCGAGACAGGATAGAGGTCTGCGATCTCTCCTCACAAAAATCTCGGTTAAATGAGTCCGAATCCCAACAGACACTTAACCTCAAATAATTCTAAAGCTTGAACTCCCTTTGAGGCTACCCAATGCCTCTTTTTATAGTGGAAAATAGGAGGTTTCGGTTCCAATTATGAAGAGATAGAATCCTCCTTCAAAGGGATAAGCTCCTCACATCAAGGGAGTTAGCTCCATAATGTAAGGGATACATGAACCTCAAAAAGAGCGGTTACGCCACCGCAAGAATATTTCTAGAGGCTTCTAGAATTTGCGAAAGTGAGAATTTTTTAGTTTACTTGCGCCTTTTTTATCTTTACAGGGGGGTACGCACCCATAACATAGAGAAAGTGCATTCAGGTACGCAGAGACATGAAAATTAGGTGCGAGACCGCGGGCAAGATAGAGAGAAAGTGCGACACCAATGTTAAGGAGATTTTTAGGAACTTTTCTCCGATTTTCAAGGCTTGACATGAGGAGCTGATATGTTAGACTTGCAAATAAGGAAGTATGAGTAATAATGAGCTCATACACATAGCGTAATTTCGGGATCACAATTTTTTAGTGCAACAGTTGCCCCCTAAAGTGCAAAGTCCGGAATAGATGAAGCTAAAGTCACGTCATATATGAAGAGTGCGATAATTTATCATTTCAAGGATCATCCCGTGGACACCCCGGTCGGAAACTCGTAAAAACATTCAATGAAAAATATGTATGTATACATATCATCGCCGAGGTAGGCATTCCCATACTCGGATCAAAACTAACTAAAAAACTGATTCAAATTATTCGATACGAGAATGATTTTGAATACATCACGAGTATAGACATGTGTAGACACGAGTATGGACGTGACCATCCGTTTATAAATAGTCCACTCGTATAAATGATAACAAAATTCCTCGTAGCTCTGATGATAGAAACTAGATCCAGGGGTCTTGATTTCCGCATCTTGAGCTAGTACGATTCTATCCATGTGAATGAATGTATCGAAGTCGAACATGGCAAAAACCACTTGATTACCGAGTCAATGATGTAAACTCTTAACAAGTGTGAGAGTAACCACCCGGTAATGTCAATGGTTCTCAAAGTACTCGGTACAATCCATGAAATGTGAATGAATGAGCTAAAGTCGAACATGTCACGGAATCATTCGATCGAAGGTCAATGATGCAACATGTCGTCGAAGGCGAGAAACTCGCCATTGAGGCATGCGAGATTTCAAGGTACTTGACGATTTCTAGACCAAATTCCTAGATAATGAGTAGTCGTCAATAGAAAGTGATCCGTCGTGGTGAGGCCCACAACACGAAATCATAGATCAAGTTTTGAAAATATATTGGCAAGGGATCGACTCAGGGGATGGTCAAAATGGATGACGAGATATTTTGCGGATGAATGGTTTGTTTGAGCTGTCCTCTTGAACACATAACGACATTTGCGAAGGCTTGGTGATAATTGACCCAAAGCTAATACCCGAAACCAGGTTGAAAACTTTCAATATGGTTTGATTAACTATTAGGCAAATGATTTCCCAACCCAGGTGAACAAAAAGTTTCGTGTACAAGAGTGGCTAACTAGATTTTCAAAAAAATAAAAATACAACAAACAAGTCCATTTTTCTCTCTTTTTCCCCCACCATTTCGGCAAGTACCTCTTTATTTTTGACAAGCTTGAGGAGGATAAAATTTGCTTTTTATAAGCTCATCCTTTGGATGAGGCCAACTTAGTTTAAGATTCGAACCCTAAGAAGGAGTGGTTCATTCCCTGTTTAAAATTGAATAGGTCCTTTACTATTAAATTTTAACGAGTTGAGTGTAGGAGAAACTCGATGTTTTTCAATTTTAGGGAGTCGAAGAAAAAACTTAAGAAAACTCCATGGGTGTAATTTTTCGTAAATTTAGTCTCTCGAGCCCGAAAAAGGATAAAATAATGCGGGAGAGAACTCTATTGACCATAATTAGTCAACGTATACCTTTTTTGTAAATAGTCCATTTCAGTCGAAAAAGGGGGTAAACTTATACTTGAAGGGATGATCATTCATTTATTTTAACGAGTTCGAATAATCAAGTGCTCGGCAATATTTTCATGTTTAGAGAATCTGAAAGGGCTTAAAAGAGGACTCTAATGTTTTTCTTTTTCATAAATGTTTGAAAGAGTCCAGAAAAAAGTGATAAAAGTGTGCTCTTTGTTGAAAAATGATCAATTCTCCCGAAAAATCCAATTTTACGCACAAAAACTTGAAACATTACACATACCTATTTAAGATAAATAAAAATGATTTCAAAAACAACCTTTTTAAAGTGAAAAATAAACAAATTAAGAATTTATTTATTCGAAAAAAATTATAAAAAGGACTTTTCTAACTTCATTTTTACCGTTCGAGTTCGAGAGTGAAAAGTAAAAGCTTTTGGGTAAAAGAGTTCTGTGAAGATTACGGAAAATTTGTACGACGAAATCGAGAACCGTTAGCTCCAGAGTAATCCACGACCTCCTAATCTTGCATTTCATACGTTTACATTTCATTTTTAGGCTTTATATTTCATTTTTTAAGAGAAAAAATATGTTTTAAAAAAATCGCTGTAGGGGTCCGGCGGGTGCAACACACGGCCCACTGCGGACCCCGAATTTTTCTTATGTAGAAAAAAGTCGTGGGTCCACACTTATCTCACAAAGCGCTCATGCGTTCCTACGCACTATGTATGAAGACAAAGTGCGGTCCCTCGTGCATTTGAATTTCAAAATAAAATTTCTCATTTGCCACCCAAAAATTTTCAAATTAGATTGTTCTAACATATCTTTTTATGCATTGTAGGATAAACAAGATGCTAATTTGGAGATAACGTGAGCATGAAGACGTAGATGGTGCCGCAATGCTCCATTTTCCCACAATGCAAGCATTAAGAGCATGCGGTTTATATAAATTCTGGGCCATTCGTGGCATGAGGGCATAGGTAGACCTCCTAACATGGTCAGTGAACAGTAGGGAACGTACGGAGACAGTATTTCTTTATTGGCACTACCGGCTCAAAAATTGAGTCGGAGGATATCTATTTTCTAACTGGGTTTTGTCCACGAGAGGGCGAACAAATTTCTTTGTTTGGGACTAGGCAGTGGCTGACTGTCGCTAGTCTTCGACAAGAATTCTGTAATGATCAGGAAGATCCTAGGGACAAACGGATTGACATAAAAACTATCATCCGTCTCGAGCTAAAATTTATTTCATTTACTATTACCGGGACTCGTGTGGGAGTGCAGCGTTGCATGTGGCTACCGGTTTCCAAATACGCATTGTTGTAGACTATTTTCGAGGCACCATTTTCAATCGTGCGAAGCTGTGTTGGCCAATGTAAAAGGCCAACTAACCATAGAAAAGAATGGAAAAATTAATAACTTTGGATATGGATCCATTGTAGTCACCTTTGCTCTAGAGAGGATCCCCATGTTAGCTCCGCAAAACATTCCCTGTTGATGTCGGATGACCTCGAGAACCTAGGATGGTTCGTTGGGTTGCATTGATGGCCCGTCATCTTCGCCGAGGGCGTCGAGATTGTTCGATTTCCTCCTTCATATTTTCGTTGATTGGAACGCCAAATTTTTGTTATAGAGGACTTTCCATACGCCGGGATAGATTTTACTGCGTTGATCGAGAGATAGACTCTCCCGATAGGGTAACAATGGGATGAATCGTAAAATAATTTTCAACAATTTCTAAGTTCTATTTTTTTTTGTATTTTGATTGTCTTAAAACTAATAAACAAAAGTTTTAAATGTAGATGTGGGTCCACAATGACCAACCCATCTCCCGACCTTTATGAAAGAAGACAACTAGTCTGTAGTCTGCACCCGACCCCTAGCGGTGCCAATTAGCGAGAGATCCTATCCGATTTAGAGCATCACCTAGAGCGCTCGAATCTAGACATTCCGAGAGACAGACATAGATGATATTCCACTCAAATTACGGAGATACGTGATTGGTGTCCCGGGTGACCTTTTAGGAGGTTCCTATGTAGGGTGGCCCGGGCGATGGTGTCTTATCGTGATCACCATCGGTGATAGGATGATCATGTCGTAGACTCATGTTTTTGACCTTTTGTATTACCATTTTTCCAATCATAAGGTGTTTCCAACCTATGATCGAAGACGATGTATATTTTTTGAAAACACTTCTATACTATGATATATCACTATTTACCGACTATCCGTGTACATGTTATGAATGTTGTTTGATTTAGTGTTTTGATTATTGCAAATGTCGATTTATCATACTAGAAGCAAGCGCATCTGCTAATATATTTAAATGTCTTGGAATATGTTGATATTCAAAATTTCAATGTAATCAAATTCACGTTCCAAGAGACGAACTCTTAAAAATAACCAGTAATAACATTTGGATTTCTAATGGCATAAACCCCGTTAAGTCGTAATACAACAAGTTCAGAATCCAACCTAACAATCAAACTCCAAATTCAAAATGATATGGATTTAGATAATAACTCAATCACCGCACTATACTCGGTAATGTTAGTCGTTGTTTGACCAAGGCTTACCCCATGCATGGATACTAACTCGTCGAGAGGGTGAATAGATAATCCAAGGCGCGGAAGAAAAGTTCCATGTACTACGACAAGCACCATCGACAAAACCAATGTAGGTTTGAAGAGATGTCGACATCTCGCAATATCAAGAGTAAAACTCGGATAAGCGAGGAATAGCGACAAAACGCACTTCTAAACTAGGCACGCTTTTCTAATCTAAGACACACCAACTAGAGAAATAAATCTAATCTAATAAAAAAATCTTCACACCAAGTTTAAGCATAATATCTCTTCAAATAAAGCCCATTTACGGGTTTATCTAAAGAGACACTCGTCAAAGTCTATCACTCATAGGCCCCTTTTTCCAGCTTTCAGCTTAGCAATGACAGGGACCATGCCACATAGGCACGAATTTTATAGCTCCTAGCTTATCGTTGGCTTGATCATAAACTAAGACTAGGTCTCCTTCTAAAAAAATTTCGAGGGGTAACACTTTCTATCATACCGAGCTTTTATTCGTTTGACATGGGCTTCGTTTGATATTGCGAAAGCATTTCGTCGATTCTCATCTAGACTGAGCCAAGTATAAAAAACGTTTCTCCTCTTCGTACGTGAGCTGGGAGTAATTATATGGCTAATTTCAATAACGGAATTTCACATTCAATCGAGCAACACTACTTCCAAAACCGTAAACCAGTTTGAAAGTGAGTGAAACTAGTTGATGTTTTTACCGAGGTTCGATATGCCGAAAGTGCTGAAAATAACATGGAATTCCACCCGTCTTATGAATACCAATAATTCGTCCGATCATAGTGACTAAGACTTTATTTATAGCTTCAACCGTACCATTGGCTTGCGGATAATACAGAGTGGAACTATCGTGGCGCAAGCCAAGTTCATCCGTCGTTCGATCATCATGATATTCCGAAAATGACTTCCATGATCCGTAATAATGGCTTGAGGAACACCGAACCTAGAAATTATGTGATTGAATACGAAATTTGCGTAGTCTTTCCGTCCGCCGAAAATGTAGGCTTCGCCTCGGCCCACTTAGTAAAATAATCTACCACTAAGATAATATACGCATGCCCCTCGGCCAAGTGAGGGTTACATGTAATAAAGTCAATACCCCATTTCGTGAAAGGGACCGACAATAATTATAGGGCAAAGAGGATCGGGTGGCACACACATCTTACGATCAAAAAGTTGACAATTGTGGCATTTCCGAGCGCATAGATACAATCTTTGAATAATCGACAACCGTGAAATAACCGATGCGCAATATATTTTTAGGGTGTGGCATATCCGGGACACATGACCGCCACATGCTCCCGGGAATGGCGGTCATTTAAAACCTTCTCGACTTCTTCATGAGTAAGATGTCGTCGTGAAAACGTGATCCGCTCCATGACGATAGAGTGTATCACCAATAATATTGTATTGTTGGGATTGGAAACGTATTTTCCATCGACCGAGATCGTGAGATTTCGAGCCGAAAAGATTGGGTTTGGAGATAAACGATAATATCCACATACCATGGATCAAGAGTCACTGGTAAGAAGCAAAGATTCGTCCTCAATGGGCTCCTCCGCCCACGCTCGGTATCGATGAGGGGAAATCACACATCAGTTCCACAAAAATCAAGGATTTCTTTGCCTTGGATTTTTCAAATCTCAAGTCAAATTCCCGTGAGAATAACTATCCATTTGGAATACGTGCCCCCTAGCAATTTTTTGGTTAAAATGTAAATCATAGCGTTATAGTCGGAAATTACTTGTGGTTTTGCATAATAAGATGTAGTGTCTAAATCTTTGGACAACTTGAACAACTCGCCAAGGCCATTTTCTCCACATGTGTGTATTTGATCTCAAACTGGGATGCGATTTCGACTAAGATAGTAAATCACATGTTCAGTTGTTAGATTCATCTTCCCTGAACTAAAACCATCCCAATTGTGGAATGAGAAGCGTACGAGGTACAAAAACGTAGTCCTGGTTGTAGTTGGGAGGATGCGATAACGATTGCATGGGTCAACGCGTGTTTAAATGCATCAAAAGATCAATCGGTGATCTCATCCCCAAAAGAATGGAATGTTCGTTTCAACAACCGGGTAAAACCCTTTGTTAGCTCGTGCCGTAGTTAGGAATGAGACCGACGTAAAATTTTTTCTTTTCCTCATCAAACTTTTGAGTTGGCGTAAAGTCGAAGGAGGAGGTAAATTAACAATAGCTTCGACCTTCGATGGATCAACGTGAATGCCCGCTTTCGAGAACCAAAAATCCCGGTAGGCGACCCGATTCTACATAGAAAACACATTTGTGTGGATTCGACCCTAATTCGATAATGCCTACATCTCATAAAGATAGCTCGTAAGTGAGTGAGATGGTCGCCCCTACGCGATGAATGAGAAGGTAAATCATCGAGATAAGGCTACAAAATGTTCTTAATTTCATGAAATGCGTAAGACATAGCCCTTTGAAAAGTTTCTCCCGCGTTCTTCAATCCAAAGGGTAGTTTGAAATAAGCAAATGTCCCCCACGGGGACAAGTGAAAGCCGTGTTTTTGGGTCGATGAGCAGGAGTATGTTTATTTGATTGTAACCGAAAAACCATCCATAAAGGAAAACATTTCACCTGCCAACACAATCATCAATTATTTGATCGATATAGGTTGGATAATTGTCTTTAGGAAAAGCTCGATTAATATCCCTATAGTCGATACATACTCGTATCGTTCCTTGTTTTTTAGTAACGGGAACAATATTCGATACCCAATCAATTAAAGGAATTGGATAAATGAAACTCGCACAAGTAATTTCTCAACTTCGGCTTTGATAGCGCTGCTTTTTCTAGGATGTATTTGATGCAGACATTGACAGACATGTTTGGAATCCGGGTAAGTCTTGATTTCATGTACGACAATTGAAGATCGATTCCAGCATTTCTTCATAGGACCGGACAAACACATCACGAAATTCTTGAAATAGGGCTTTATAAGTTTGAATTTAACCTTCCGTACGAAAAGCACCTATATGAATGTTTTCAATTATTCTCGGCTTTACTGGAAATGTCAATTGGAATCGTTCGAGAGATATTTTCCAAATTTAACTCGAATCGAGGATTTTGTAATGGGATTCTGTGGTTCTTTGACATATTCAACCGTAAAAATTGAAGCGAAATCATGTTCAAAATGATCCAGCTGTAGGAAAATGAAGATCGGTGATGTAGATCTTCCCATGGTAAATTGTCAACGAGACAAAAGTTCACGAATCTACTCATCGCATGAACAAGATCGAGAAATGTCATTGTGGTTGAACTAAATATAGAAGTGAGTTCCTCATCGATTCCATTCATTGACCGCTCAGTTGAAGAGGGCCTGGAAAGTGACCTGTACAAAGTCGATATGCAATTTCAAATGGACTCAAAGGCATCATGCCATCAAATGAATCTAACTTGGAGTCGGAAGGTACAATCCAAGGATCATCAAACATAACGATGTCCACTTAAATCATATGAATAGTTGCTATAGAAGGCAATACGTTAGGAGGAGGAAAGGAAAAAGTTCCTAGTAAACTAGAATCTTTAATCAAACCTACTATGACATCCTGTAAGGGATAAACGCTTACCAACGTGCTGGATTGTTTCCGCAGAGGCCGGATCGGAAGAAAAATAAGTTAACTCAGATCTATTGTAACGATATTCCTTGATGTGAAATTTTATGAGCCGAAAGACCGAAGAAACAACAATAGTCATAACATAAGACCAAGCTGCGCGGAGAAGGTTGTAATCTAGAGGAGTATCAACCACCTCTATATCTAGATTAATGGTTTTACCTTCGACCCCTATGAGGTAAATCCCCTATATCCAAAAAGGTGGAAACCTCGGCCATCAAAAGCCTTTGAGAATCGTCGGAGACCGATTGAGGTAGGAGAACCAAGTGATTTCCAACACCGGATTGACATAATACACGTTCAAGCTCCCTCATTAATCAAAGTCCGAAAAATCAACTGCTTTTGACTAACACCGGAATTTGGAAAGCCATTTGGTGAGGTAGGGTGAGGTGTACTATTTTCTAAATCGAAGATTATAATGTTCGAATCCCGAATATCATGCAGCTCCTATGGCAGTACAGTAATTTACGCTCGTGTCGGGCATGATTGCACACTTCCAAAGCCGACATTGCTAAAGGGGAAATAGCTAAGTCTTCAACAATGTTGTAATTCCGAGTGCCTCTCGCATGTGGATTGAAAGTCGATTTACGAAGAACACCTTTTAGCAAAGGCGGTTTGATTATTAAGTCTAGATTCGGTTTCTCGATATGTAGTGGACCGGAAATAGGAGGAGGTGTAGTTGATGTGTTTGCATTAGAAGATTCTACTTCTTTACCATCAATAGGATTCTTACTACCATAATCTTGTGATTGTGTCGCAATCCTTACATGAGACATCATCAAAATAGGTTCTTATGAGGTATTCGAGGTAGAACCAATCATCTTACTATCTTGAGTCGGGAAAAGGATCCTTCAAGACAACATGTTGTTGTGAACCTTTAACGAATTTTTTCAATCTTTGCGCGATGTGGGCATTCCTGTAAAATGATCCTCGTCACAAATGTAACAAGGATAGCGAGGTTTGCATTTTTTTGTCATTGGATTCATTTTTTATCAGGCTTTTTTCTTTTGAATTCTTTTTGTTTTTATTCTTCCCTTTCTTTTTACCGCCGGATTTAGATTTGGTCATGATGTCTCTACGACATGAATGTCGCGGAAATTTCTGGGGAAGATTCTCCTTTCCAGGAATCCGGTCAAAAGTTATAATAGGAGAAGAATTATTTGAATATTTCTTCTTGATTTTAGTATTGATCGCTATTAATCATACCATTAGCGGCATGAGACCCCGAAGGAACTAGCAACCTATTTGAGCTTGTTTTGGAAGATCGGGATTTTTTTCATGTAGAGGGTACGATGACCGCGTATAAACGAGGTCAAGGTACCGAGCTTGAGCAATCACTTGCTCTTCGACAGACAACTCCGGCCTTAGCTATGTCTTCGGTGATTTTGGGTAACAATGATTTAACAAACCATTCCGCCCAAATTTTATCCCGACGTAAACTTTCACCAAACGCCTTCTACGTCGCCATTCATGAATATGATCAAAAATACATGTGGATGTGGATTTGTTTTAGTGAAGTTAATAGTTTCGTGCCATTGTCGTATTCGACGAAAGTAAGCGAAAATGAGTCAAGAAGGCGCTTTGCTATCGATTGAAATTATTAAAAAGAGCCTCGTGGTAACTCAATGTACCATTTGGCGAAAGAAGACCAATAAGAGTTCTTTGGAAAAGGCGTAAGTGAATTGAATCATCAATTATTGAATTAGATGCACACCGGAGGTGATAAGTCATAACGTGATTTTATGGATCCTCTCCTGAATTACCTTAAAATTTTGGTATATCACCGGGAAACTTATGCGGCATTGGTGGCCGGTACGGATAATAGAAAATTGGATCATTCATAAGGCGCGTCAAATCGTAAATCCAAAGTTGCAATAAATGGTAATCGACGGCTAGGGTCGCGAAAACTTGAGTAGCCAAAGCAGCTTCTAGGAGGGCGGATACCCAGATAATCGGGAATTGGATTTGCATTAGGAATTGTGTAACCTCTCGGATAACCGGGATTAACAGGACCAAATTGGGGTTGTTGAGGCTATTGAGGTTGTATATCCGCGGCACGGCTGATACCTGATAATTTGGATTTTGTGAAATGGGACCGAATTGAGGCTATCCTCGGTACGGTTGATACATGAATTGCGGTTTACTTGTGACCACCATACTTGTACCCGGCTTGTCCATAGCATCTAGACCAAAGTCCGAACCGAAGGTCCTCGACCGGGGGTATAGATACTTGAGGGATTTGAACGGATGCAAGGATAGAAGAACTCGGAGCTACGGATACTCCGCAAATGAGGTGTTATAGGGTTGAACGACGTTGCTGAAGTTTGGTAGTCTCGAGGTGTACTGAGCCCGCTACGCTGAGATCGCGAACTAGGTGCGGAGTTTGAATAGTAGGTCAGAAAGTTGTCGTTGGACCGAAACTAAAGGTCAGTCTGTGTTGAGAAGGCAATCGCACTATTAGGTTGCATAGGTCGGCTGATATTGGGATGTATCCCACACCATGTTTCATTCCAAGGTATTGTCCGTAGAAGGTTGAACGTAGGGACCCTAACACCGGTTGAATGTAGGGTTGATAAGTAAGTGGTAAATTTCCAGCTCCTTATACAAATGATTGACCGGAGAGGTCGTTGGAAACCTTGAATTGGGCATCGACCTCAAGGGTTGATAACCACGAGGCGCGATCGAAGCTAGGGTTGATAAGGACCCCGAGGAGCATATTGAGTTTGGGGTTGACCTTGGGGTATGTACTATCCCTAAGGTTGATAACTTTGAGGTATGTACCGACCTTGAGGTTGTCCTCCAAAATAATATGATTCCATAGCTTTGTCCGGGAAAAAAATCTACCTCGAGGTTGCACGGCAGCATTGACCGCCCGAAGGCTGCCCCCGTGCGGTAACCGACTATCCCGAGGTTGCCTCCCGTGCGCTAGCCGATTTCCCTAAAATTGTCCTCCGAGTGGTAACTCCACATCTTGAGGTTGAGGATTCGGAATATTACCGTACATCATAAAGATTTGCTCTGCGTTTGACGTTTCGCTTTAACTCCATTAAGACCGGATGATAATACATGTTCAATTGGTTGAGGAGCTGCTCCGCAGAAAGTACTAGACGAGAGCTCCGATATCCCGAAGGAACAAAGGACCACCGTGTAAAAATGCTTCCGTGTCCGGGAAAACATGGATGACTCTCCCCGCCATAATGGATGATGGATAGTAACCTCCGGGTGTAGGATGAAATGGAATTCGAGGTGGAGAAAAAAGCAAGACCCGTATCTCTCAAAAAGTTTGTCAAAGATAGATACCAAGCGTTAGTTCGAATAGGTGCATGAAAATAGATTCACGCTCCCTAAGATTTAAAGACTAAGGAGGTTCGTGAAGAGATAACTCTTCGTCCGGACTAGTAAGTTCTTTAATAGCCATAAGCGCCGGATGGAAGATCTTTCGGTGAAAATATTTCTTACCCAGGTGAACCGGGATCGCTAAGTTGGTGTAATAAATCTTGAGGATGTTTCCAAAACGAGAAGATTTAGTTTCTGAAGTTTAGAGATTTCAGTGTTCGTCGCCTAGTTCATCTGGAAGGAGACTACCGACGCAAATTTCGTGTAGCCAGAAATCGGTTCTTGAAATGTGTTGTTGCGGGTATTTCGATGATCGGGGATGAACAACTATAGATGAAGTTCCAACTTCGTTGATCTAATTCTACCGCTACTAGATGATACTGAGAGCACGCGAGCCTCGGGGCGACTCGTGTATATCTCGCTTTCCCTCGAAGTCGGGATTGTTCCCGACAATTCCGCCACGATTAAATATTAACTAATCACACGCAAACAAAGTACAAATTTCATTAAAAACACCTAAAGTCTCTAAAGAAACAAAAAGCGACCACATCGCCCAAAAATCTAAGATTTCAAACACACACGAAACAGTAATCTCCTCAGGGACTAAAAACACTAGTTGGTGATGAAATCCAACTTAAAGTAGTAAATTTAATCACAGTAAAGGGCGGTTGGAATAGTTACCCCGACAACTCCGCTTAATGAAACAGCGATGGCACTAATTTTCTTTCTCAAAATCATCTCGTGTGAAGAAGAACGGAGAGTCCAAGTGAGTCTGAGTCGACGTTCGCTCTGTGTACGATGGAGATCTTTCCTTCACCCTCACCTTAAAGGAAAATAATCTTAAGCTTATGGACACTAAGGTTACCAACGATATTTTAAATACAGTCGAGCAGTACTCGTCACGATCCCATGCACTAAAGCGCGGGGAGTAAAAGCCTAATCCCTTTGAAGGTTCCTGCAGCTTATGGTCAGTCCGAGGGTTTACCGACATAGTGACCCGGGCTCCTCGAGACAATGGTTGAGGTCGAGGTTTACCATTTGTAATGCGTGCAAAATCTTCTATCTTCCCCAATGAAACGAGAATTGATTGTCTCAAAGGTTCTGGACATGATCTCATGATTGACTTTCTTTAAGAGAAGCTTCCTCGTGTTGTACCATTACAATTGGATTTTATTGTCCTCTGCTGCAGATTTATCTACTTGTTTAGTGCAAAATTTTTGCTATCTTGAGAGGTTAATTACTCCCTACTCCAAGATACTAGCCTAAGATATGTTGGTGATAAGAGCCCTAGAAATAAAAAGAGTATTACTAGATGAATTTTAATTAAGTCGCTACTTTTTATGAGTCATTTGCTCTTAAGTCAATAGGTATGGAAATGAAACTTTGATGGTGTGAAAACTTGACTCCCAAAAACACTAAAAAATGCGCCTTCTAGATGATAATCAAATCTTTTTTCTTTCAATGAAATTCTAGCTAAAGAAAGAGTTCGAGAATGCAATTCTTTGAAGAAACAATTCTTTCTTTGAACATAAAGAATAATCGAAGAAAATATTTTTGTATTTTCAACAATAACTCAAAATGAGACAAATTATAAAAGCCCACAACAAAATCCTTTCACTTTCAAAAATCCTGGAAACTACAAAAACAATTTTTCTTCAAAAATAAATCTACAAATTTTTAAAAGCACTCAAAACTACAAAAACAATTTTGAGATCTACAAACTTTAAAAATCTAATTGAATAAAAGCTTTAATATTTTTTGAAGAATGTTTTAACGTACGTCGTTGAAAGAACTAAGGATCTATTTGTACTAGAATATCAAACGAAATAAAAAACACTCGAGATATGTTTTTTATAAAGCAATTAAATTCAAAACCTATAACAAAGTTTTTTGAAGATTTGCAAAGAAACAAGTAGGATTTGTTTCTCAATAGAGGATAGATTTCTACACCGGGTTAGACTTAGCAAGAAGGAAAAAATACCAATGTAATGCGAGGTATTTCAAAGCTCGCGATGCTTCGAATCACTACAAAGACCAAGTGAAAAACAATCCAAAACGCAAAAATTCTGAAGAAAATCATCAAAACACAAATATCTGTTGGAATTCATTCACAAAAGGCTTTTGACGAAACAACGTCAATGCAGAGGCGGATACTAAAAAATATAAATAAAAAATAAGGATAAGCCGAAGAAATAAATACGGGTTTTTCAAAATTTTAACTTGTCCACGGGCTTCCCGGAAAAGTAACGGTGTGGTCTGCGCACGTTTACTTAAGGAAAAGTGCGGAAATTTCCACAACCTGTGCAAAAGAACAAAGTGCGGTCCCTAGAAAAACTAAAGAAAAACATAAAAGATTTCCAAAACTTTCAAAAACAGAGAAAACCTAAGCTACCCGAGGTAGATATCTATCAATAAAAAACTAGGATAAACTTTTCCACAAATCGAAATAAAAGAGAACCAAAAACAACAAGTTTTTGCGCAGCAGTACGCCTAATTTGTTGGGCGGATTAATCAATCTTGCGGACAAGACCGATCTCCCTAGTACCAAAAGGTAATCTAGCGAAAAACGAGCCAAATAAACCTATCTTTCTCTAAGCATATACGATTTACAAAAGAAACGCACTATAGAGGTGTCCAAAGACTTACCGTAGTTCCAATGCTCGGCTTTGAAGGAAGTTAAGCTGTCCCTCGTGCACTTGAAGGAGTTATCTTCGTAAAACCCGCAGAGATAGAAAACATTAAATAGCACACGTATAGTAAACATCATAAATCATGCTTATCATGGTGATCGAGAATCCATGAAATATGCAGTTTAACTAACAACTTATTGAGAAAACGACCCATTTGTATTAATTTCAAAAAGAAGAAAACACAGCAACCTTGGCTTTGATGTTGAACGGCCTGCCTAGTCCGGCGAGCTATCCTCTACTGCGATAGGCTACGCGCTCCAGCCGGGACTGTCAGGTATAGAGGTATGTGATCTCTCCTCACAAAAAATCTCGAATTGAAATAGGTCCGAATCCCAACAAGTACTTTAATCCTTCAAATACCCTAAAGCTTTGAACTCCCTTTGAGGCTACCCACGCCTCTTTTATGGTGGAAAAGAAGGGAGGTTTCAATTATGAAGAGATAGAATCCTCCTTCAAAGGGATAAGCTCCTCACATCAAGGGGTTAGCTCCATAAGGTAAGGGATACGCTGAACCTCAAAAGAGTGGTTACTGCCACCGCAAGATTCTTTCTAGGAGGCTTCTAGAATTTCGCTGTGCGAGATTTTTGAGTTTACTTGCGCCTCTTTGTCTTTACAAGGGTCTGCACCCACAGTGCAGAAAGTGTGTTCGGATACGCGGGAAACATGAACATTAGGTGTGGGACGCAGAGCGAATAGAGAAGAGAAAGTGCGACACGAAAGTTAAGGAGATTTTTGAGGAACTTTTCTTTGATTTTCAAGGCTTGACGTCATGAGGAACTAACATGTTAGACTTGCAAAGGAGTGGAAGTATGAGTAATAATGAGCTCATACACATAGCGGAGATTTCGAGGATGACACGTGAGGCAGCAGGGCTCTTTGGAATGTGGCAGGTGCGTTACACAATCCAAAAAGGTAATACCCTATAAGCGAATGTTCCCCACGGATAGGTAAAGGTAGTCTTATCCTAGTCTTCAGACAATCGTATTGTGGTTGTAGCCACTCGAAGCCATCCAGGAAAGAAAAAAATTTCTTCTGCCGTTGTATCTCGGACTTGATCAATAAATTGAAGGGGAAATGGTCTTTTTGCGTTGCCTTGTTGGAGTTACTCTATAGTCAACGCATATTCTCTTTTCCCATTACTTTTTTGGGAACCACAACTAATGGAGAGACCCATTTACGCGTCGGATATAGGATAGATAAAATTCACATCTAACGATTTTTGAAGTTCTTCTTTAACAATATCTTTTAGGTGAGGATTTAATCTACGTGCGAGGTTGTTGAATGGTTCTTGCATCCTTTTCAGATGTAGTATGTGATGCATGCATAGCTGAGGGTCAATCCCTTTCATATACGAGTAATCCCCAAGCGAAATCCCCTTTATTTTTCCTAAGGACTTGAAATAAGTTTACGTTGTTGGTCATTACTCGGATTACCGTTAATGTTCAGATCTTTCACCGCTCAATTTTGATAGGTTTGCTATTATAAACAAGTGGTTGTTGGTATTGTTTGATCATCGATATCTCTCAAGGGATCTTCTTCAATTTCATTGTCAAGGACTCCTTTAATCATGTGGCATTTTTGAACTTGATACTCTGTGGTAGGACTGATTGATAAAAGTATTAATGACACTCATCTTCGACTTTGGTTTTTGAATTCAAGGGCATCTACCATAAGTTAATGGTGATCGAATATTTTTCAATTAAGTATGTTGCAAGGTTGCTTCCTAGTTTTCATAATAGTCAAGCTACAGGCTCGAGTAGGAAGGTATAAAGCTAATTTTTTCACATCATTCCCCCTCGGTTATAGTCATCTTGAATGTCCCATAGCAGCTGATATAAGCATCAACAATCGCTAGCGCAAGGCCTTCCTAATATTAAGGGATGCCCATCTAAAGTGGTTCCTAGGATTAATAATCAAGAAATCCGCCGGGTATTCCCTAGTGTCTCGAGAGACCATCACATCTTGTAATGTTCCTTACGGGTCTAATGATTGAGTGGTCGACTAGTTCCGAGTGAAGGTAGTTGTTGGTTCCAAGGTTGTGATGCCAAGAATGTTGCAAGTTGTAGTTGTGAGAATAGTAATGGCTACCTCCTAAGTCAACTAAAGCATTGGGAAAAGAATGGCCATTTATCCGGACCGTGACAATGGGCTTTTCGGGATCCTCATATTTTACATGAGTCTCTTTTCCTAGTAATAAATCGGACAAAGTCCCGACAAAAATGGACTGAGTAGGGATTGTTTTTGTTTTCCTCACGTGACTTATTTATACACAATTCTTTAATAGTTTTGGCATATATTGGAATATCTTGGATAGCCTCGGAGGAGGGGAATTTTTATACAAATATTCTTAAGTTCACCTCGGAAGATCAAAGTCGGGATATTCAATCGGGCGTGGTATCAACAATATTTTCTGGGAATGGGGGGAAGTGGTTATGTTTTGTTCGAGATTTTTTTGTCTGACTGTATCTTCCACTTGTTTTATTTGTTGATCATCTACAACTAGAGGCTTATTTGTGTGCGGTTCTTCCGTTGCAAATATTTATCCTTATCTAGAGTGATTATGTGTCCAGATCTCAACTTAAGCTCGTTTACATTCATTTCAACTGCATCCTTAGGGTCCGACCCTCAATGATTTGTATTGACTGAAACTAGTTTTCTTTGTTAGGATTTGGGTTGGGTTGAGCCGGAAGTTGCTGGCCGTATATTAGATTGAGGATTACTGCCGCAACGTGTAAGGTGCTTGCGGTAGAGTTGGTTGGAGGCAGGAGAGCCGTCCCCATGAGGCCGGTTCGTAGATATTTTCCAATTTGATTGCAGCTCTGATTTTGTGAGGTGGAAGGGACCATTGGGAGAAATAAGGGTTGTTTTTTCGGAAATGTGGTGGGTAAAGGGAATTTGGCCAATTATTATTATTTGGATTTGGTGATTGAGCCATGGTGGCATAAAAAATGCTTGAGGTGGCAAAAAAGGTGGCTGATTTTGCCATTATGCCACCTGAATATTACTTGAGAATTATATTGCGAGGAAGGAAAGAATAGAAGATGGATCGGTAGGCATACCTATAGCGAGCGCGCTGACCATTGATGACGTTGGTTCAACGGATATACTGGTTCCATTTCTTCTTTCGCTTCCTCGAAGACTCGCTTTTAATCCCGGGTGACAGGAAATGTCCGTGGCGTGCTCTTTAGTGCATATGGCACATGTTCGTGTCATATCTAGGGGCATTCTTTATGATCGTGCTTATCGTCTACAACGGGGCAGAAAGCTCAAGTTTCTTTTTCTTTGCTATAGCCTACTTTTTCTTAGCTTGCATGACATCCAATTGTGTTGCCAGGGTCCCTAGGATATCAATCTTGAAATCCTCCAACAGTTGCCGATTTCACCTCGTGTACGCTTCCTCTCGAGGCTTTGCTTGTCTTTCGGGGCTTGCATCGCGTCCGACCGGTTTCGGCCTTGTACTCCCCCCGGAACACGTGATGGACAAATCTATGATATTGTTATAGTTTTCTTGATAAATATCACCTTTACCATTATATTTAGTGTCTCTACCCATTGGTCTTTCATACCTATAATCATCGTGGTTTTTTAGAAACGTTATCGAAAGCAGATTTGTGTAAGGAGATCTTTTGTAGATTATATTGAAAATTATCTACATATTCTTCCCGAGTCTCGTTAGGCTTAGCTACCATTTGAAAAATTTTCATCTTTTAATTCTCTAGTTTCGGAAATAATCTTAGTATTTTTTTAAGGAAAGATGTTTTCATTTGGTCACTGACCATCGATGGTGCCTCCACCAAGTCCCATGAACCAATGCGGGAGCATGCTCCCTTTCAGAGTAGAGGGGAATAGCTTTCATATCTTTGAGGGTCGGTAGTGTAATCATAACCCCTACATAAGACATCAAACTCGAAAAAGGAATGCATCAGGATCTTTCGAAGTTAGCCCATGAAAGGTAGGAATATTTTGTAATGGAACAGCCTTCATGGGGGCATTGATGAGTTGTGTCAACAATAGGATATTTGCAATGTAGAAGTTTGAGGTTGTTGGTTATTAGCCATTTGGTCAAAAATATGCCAATATTCTTTAGGGATCTCCGGGCCGGAGAGTTATTCCTAGGATGTCTACAAGAGGGTTGGAATAGTTCTAACAACACTACCTTCGATCCGGAATACAGGGGTGTCCTTTTGCTCGAGCCACTACTTTAGGAGATCTAGGTTCTGATAATTTAATTTCAAGATTGCTCTGTTTCTCCTTCTCCTTCTCGCAGGTTACAGGAATTTCCTTCTTGTGAAGGGCAAGTTTTGTCAATTTCTCGAGTATCTTGAAAAATCGTACTCAATCCCTTTCAGTTTTACTGTGAATCTCGGTGTTAGCTACGGATGGTGATCCTGCTGGGTTGAAGGAAGTCGGTAGGGTGTCCGGGCAAGAACACGGGTGGTCCCTACCTGATAGACTGAGACTCAACTTTTCTTAAGATTTTTGTCAATAAAATTTGCATCGTCCAAGGGTCACCTGGTCCCTTAGGTTTTTCAGGTTTAGAAAGAGGATTTTTGTGCGAGTCTTTCCCTCTTACGTCATTCATGCAGAAATACAAAACATTCATTCTTACCTTAAACTCTTACGCAATTCCGCTTGAAAGGCAGGCGGGTAAACGAGCATTTTACTCGTTTCTTTACGGAGGTTCTTACCTTCCGTTTTTAATACCCAATTCTCCCTCACAGTAAAAACATCAATCAGACATTACTCTTTACTGAAGTGTGCAACACGCTCCCCCGGACACGACGCCAAAATTTTGGGTGCTAAAAGGTGTCTTTAAAAAACTCCTATTTGCCTCGACATTAATTATCAACCGGGGTAATGTCCTTTTATTCTCAAGTGTGTACAGCAAGATGTGCAAGCTATTCATAGGAAAGAGTAATGCAAAAAACTAATCGTTTAATATAGATACAATCATAAATCTTGAAGCTTAAAAGGAAGTGATTCATCTACACATTAGAACACAAAGCCGTAATTCATTCCTAATTCAACTAATTCAAATGATAATCAGCGAGAGCATTGAAGCATTAACCGAGCTCTTGCGAGTTTGGATCTAAAACTATTGAACAAAAAGGCAAGTATTATAAATAATTGTCTATGCTTTAATTAATCAAAAACCAATTATGTTTTGCTAGCAACTAATTCCTTAAAGAAATAAATTAGAAATGCGTATTCAAAGAAATAAATTAGACATGCGTATTCAAATGGAAACTAGATGCAATGAAATGCGAAATATCAAAAGTATTGAGCCCGTAAAACAAAAAGCGAAAAAAGTAGAATATACTTGCAAATAAACTGTAAAAGTAATAACACAAGGAACAGCAATGAAATTCACCAGAGACTGAGGTCCCTTAGCCACCGGCGAAATACTAGTTAACTACTCAGAATAGTAGAATAAACAACAACGCGAATTATGTATTAATCATCACGATCAATTGACATTGCAAATATGATGTCTATTCGGAACTATGTTCTATGCATTATAATTACAAATTATGCGAGAAAATGAAAGATACATGCTATCGATCATTTGGGAACTAGCTTTTCCCTGTCCTTTTATAGCTAAACAAAGAGAAAGATAAGTGTGATCCCTCGAGATTAGGAGATCCTTAGGGATCCACGACAAAATCCTATCCTTAGACAGCTTCGTTACGTCTCTCCGCTATCCTTACTGATTTATCTTTCGATTCAACCACATTTAACGCGTCCTCTTTGCCGTGATTAGGTCATGTCTGTTCCTTCTATTATTTCCAACATAAAAATCAACGAGAATTAGTTTGGATGGTTAAATCGCATTAGGATCATCTTTTCATTCATTCTTCATCAAAAGTCCTTTCGTTATATTATATATCATGGCACAAAATGGATAAGTAAAGAGGAAAAATGACAAGAATCAAGAGTAAATACATACCTATTGCAAGGCTCAACGGGTCCTACGATGAACAATTGCTTCGCCCCTCACATCTACACTAAATCACTCAAATCTAATCTTCATCCGAGCACTTGCTATGTCAAAAGAATTCAATCTCTAGATTCGTGCTTTGTGTCTACTCTTCAAGCCGACCCTCAAGCATTCCATTACAATTTTCCCGTCGATGAATCAATCGGTTGTGATTTAATCTCTAATCGACAACTAAGATTAAGTTAGACTTGATCCTCGATCACTTAGAAGCTTCTCACCCACATGTTAAATTTATTCAATTTAATTATTTAAATTCCCTAAGTTTTAACCCAGGCTCCATTTCAAAATAATTAATTATTTTAACACTTCTCACTCCTGTGGAATTTCTCAAAACAATTTACGGGTCTTGGAGATCTCATGTGCTCTAGCTCCACAAAGCTCGAGAAGCCAGATTACATCTCGATTCTACCCAAAATCAACACTCCCTCTTAGCGAGGAATGTTCTCTAGCAATACTTCTTCACCAAAAGCATCACCCCGATCCACGACATTGGTCCTCTACGCGCATCTACTGATGGCTCGATTGATGCTTTTCATCAGGCTGCATTGTTGCTATCTAGACTGCCACCCATGTAACCACCACCGACACTTCTACATCTATCACTCGGGCAGCCTTCACTCTCAATATACCGCATCATGTTTCCCATATCACTGCCATCGCTGCTATGTTTCACTACAACTCAATTAACAGAGAGTTAAAAACAACTAAAAGACATCCCAAAACTCGACATAACGTGGCTGCGTGCGATGCACCTCAATGTTGGAACGACCTCCGTTGCTAATATGCACTGCGAGTACGATGCTATTGCGTTGTTGTAGCTGCCGCACCGTGTAAGCATGCTTCATAAGTATTGCTTCGCACCTCGCGTGCATTGCTCGATATTGCTATTGACTCTGCTCTAAGGATGACTCTAGACTTCGGAACTCCGGCTCTTCCATTGTCACTCCATCATCTCTGCGCCATCCGACAACGCCGATTCGCTATTGTCATTAAGGATCTTGTAGCCATATTCGATCCAAGAGTTTGGGCACCTCTGCTGATCTTGTCCCCCTTTTCTCTGCCCGAGCTCAAAGGACTACGGATAAATGTCGCCTCACCTATTCTCTTTGAGGAACATGATCACTCATGGGCACAATGATCATCATCCCCATAATCATCCTTCGTTGTAGTAGCCTTCGAGCTCGACTTCTTCTTTTCCCTTCTTCTTGAGAGGGCATTGTGTGGCGAAATGTCCCCACTCTCCACACACGAAGCACATCACCTTCGAGAGGTCATTCTTCTTCCTTCTCTGTGCCCATGTTTTCCCTTATGTCGCGAGAGCCACATCTTTCTCTTCATCCTTATTGGATTCCTCCGATCCTACGTGTTGCTGCTTCCTGCAGGCCTCTTCAACCTTCCGATCTCTTCTCAGCCAAAGAGCCGCTCACATCTCCTCCCTAGTTTGGAAGAAGCGGCCCCAGCTCAAAATACCTTGGACCACGAGTTTCCTCAGCCTTCAGTGACTCACATTAAGCACAATCTTGACCATAAGTCCATCATCGGTGTAGCCCCTATATTGGCAGTGCCTAATCTCGGATCGCTTTGCAATTTGATAAGGAAGCCGATTTATTCTCCCTTCGCATCCGAAACGGTTCCATCGCTCGATCAAGCCACATCTTCCACTGAACTTGAAATTTCCCCTGCTGCTAGTAGTGGACAAGGCCACCCACATTCCCCTTGCTTTGTTATTCTCAGCAATATGTGGGATCACATAATCCTTGAATTCGTCCACAATGATGCATTTTTCTTTGGCCCGAGCCTCCTGCGTACTTCTTGAGAGGATCAACATCAACTTCGAAACAACAATTGTGTTCAAGGCATGATCCTTGATGTGATGTTCATCCAAAAATTCTAGGATCCGGAGCCTTCCGGATGACAAAGTTGGATGCTCCATCCAACCTATGCTTTGAACCTCAATCCATGTGTTGCCATCTACTCGCGCAATAAGAAAATGTCGAACTAGTTATTTCTCCCTCTTTTGCTGTTGCCCCATCATGTTGGGTTTATTTGGCTCTAGAAATCATCTAGTGAACAAGCTCCCTTCCGAATCTTGATTTCCTTCATGGAAATCCTTCGCGATGTCAAAACAATCCTCTCTAATCTCTCTCTTTCGTCGCTCGATCGCACGGATCTAGAATTTCTTTGGCAATAAGTCTTCTCGGGAGGAACTGCCCTCTACTTTGCCACTATCCCACTAGACATTGTTTTCTGCACCAACATAAACAATTCCCCACCAACAACTCTAGAAAAAAATTGAACTACACCTCTAGCCACGGAAGCGGGAAAAAATTTGAGGCTCAAAATCTCTGTGTTGGCCTAGCAAAGCACTTTGGTGCGCAGCCTACAATGTCACCCTGGATTGGCCGATGCGAGGCTTTGTGAGCCCCCCATGGAGACCGTGTCGCGCTTCTCACCCTCGCTCTTTCTCGGTTTAGCGGCTGTCACTACGGGACAACTTCCTTCCTACAACAAATTTTTCTTCATATTTTTCGCCTGATGCCTCGAACTTTACTTGATACTCGCATCAACTTTTATACCATGTGAAATTTTTGAATCTAAGTTACAAAAAATCCTACCGCAGAAAATCTAATTTACATTACCTACTCATTTTCATGAAAATTAATAATATATTTTTCCGAATGCTTTAGTGAAAATATTATTGTAAATACGTTGTAGCCTACATAAATATACATATAAAAGTACCGAAAAATAAATGAGACAATCGGACAAAGGACACACTTATTTTCGGACACCTCCCACCCGAATGTGGGGAAAACCCGAGTGCAATAGGCTTTTGAGGGTTTTCTATTGATTAGCAGCGAAAGATTATGGGTACAACTAGGGTGCCAAATCCAGCTCACCCGGCGAGAGAAAATAATCGGTAGATAGATGTAAATAGTGAGTTTTACCTCACACTAAAAGTCCCACGCGATGCGTAGTTAGAAATTGTTGAAACAGCCTTTCCTCTCGCACGCGTGTGCGCGTGAGGCGATGGTTCTAGGCTGAGGATGGCTTTCACCCCCTATCTGCACTATTATGCGTCTTAGAAAATAAAGTTTCAAACCTCCCGGCTCGGAAACCGGGATCTCCAATAATTTACGGACTATCCATTGGAGCTCACTGCGTGACCTACGCCGCGTGAGCCCTACGTCACCTCTGGGGTCTTTCGTGCACGTGCATCCGGTGGCTTCTGCGGTCCCTTCTTGTTGTCTTTGATGCCTCTTTGTAATGTACTCTTTGCTCTCGCGACCAACGGTCGCTTCTCGCCCCAAAATGTCAGTGCCTTTGAATCACTCGCGATCTCGATCTTCGTCCGAGACCTCGCTCTCATTAGAAGAATTCTATCTCTAGATTCAGACTTTCGTGTCTATTCTCTAGCTAATCCTCAAGCCTTCCTTATACTTTTCCTATTGAGGAATAAAAAATTGTGGATCTAATCTCCCAATCGACAGCTAAGATTAAATTAGACTAGATCCTCGTCACTTGTGAAGCTTCTCACCCACATGTTAAATTAATTCACTTTAAATATTTAAGTTCCCTAAGTTTTAACTTAGTCTCGATGTAAGTAATTATTATTTGAATAAATTTCACTCCAGGTGGAATTTCTCCAAACGATTTTTGGGTCTTGGATATCTTCATGTGTTCTAGCCCCTCCACAAAGTTTTGGAGCTGGACTCAGCATTCAATGCTACAAAAATCAACAGGCTATGATGTATCATCTTTGGTGCACATCTGCAAATCATTAATCGATGATTCCCATTAAGATTACGAATTTTTTCAATAGACACGCTTGATCGTCTCAACCACGAAGTTGTATATCTAGTTACCATGAGGTTTCTTTCCATACTTTCAACACCTTTAGCAGCTCCGCTTTTCTTACCCATTTTCAATAACCATTCTAGCATGACATTGAGAAACCAAAATTTTGACCTCACTTGAGACAGAAATTCATCTACTCATATTTTTTATCACATTCACGAATGGAAATGTAGATGTCGTGTGGTTAAACGTTTTCGTCCGAGATCATATTACTAGCTAAATGGTTCACCAAGTATTTACTTCCAAAGATTATCGAAAGATGTAGCTGTCGGAAGGTGTTGTAACCGAAAGACAACAAAGTTATCACTGCGTGGACAATATCTAGACATCATTTACACGTAGTACTGGCACTTTCTATGAAAATATCTCTAGATTTACCTCACCCTAGTCAAGTAACAGCAACTCATTTTGGCTCTCATGCCACGGATGGTGTCATCTGTGCATGGTTAATACCTCAAAGAGTAAGAATAATTAATCCAAATCTAACCTCAGCTTATAACCTTACTGTCACCCAAAGGAAACTCTTCTCTCAAAAATACTTTTGAAATTAATGTTGTAGATTCATCTTACCCGATCAGAAATATAAATCAACCGGAGCTAAAAATAAGGAAAGGTAAAGCCAAACAAAACAATTCTTCAAAAGAGAAAAATCGCTAAAACTAAACCATCTCACGACGAAGAGAAACCTTTGTTATCCTTGCTTAATTTGTGATGAATATCATTACAAAAAGGAGGTGCAACGCGGCCGAGGTGTCCTAAAGTTGTCAAGAGGTTCATCGACACACGTTGTTTCTCGAGGATCCATTTCCTTTCCTCGGGGCAGCAAAATGGCCTCCCCATAACACATCCACTCTTCCAACTCGTTGACATATCATGATGATGTCTTCCCAAATTATGGTTGCTACAACATCTCAATATTATGGATCTAAGGGTCCCGTAAACGTAACCAATGATGCTGTACATCGAAGTTCCTCCTCCTTCTGAACTTCATTAAAGTGTGTCAAGAAACCTAGTTAAGACATGGTAATTAAGCCCACCTCCTAAAGGTGTTCTTCGAAAGTCAACTTTCAACCCACATGCGAGAGGCCGCTGAGAATTACAACATTTTCTTTGAAGATATGGCTATGTCACCTTCAGCGAATGTTGGCCCTAGAAGTGTCGTAAAACTTGTCCAACATAGAGGAAAGCTAATTTTTTTCAGCCATAGGGGCTATTTACCCTCAATAATCTAATATAATTATCTTCGATCTAGATAATTTTTTTACCTATACTCTGTATTATCCCAAAAGGGACTACTCGAGCAAAATAGGTCCGTAAAAACACATTTTTCGAGGGGATGTGATGCCTTCAGAAACCAATATAAGCCCTTGTATTCCTTAGATTTGCTAATATAATACCCAATTCCAAGAGGGAGATCGGAAACAAAACAAACTAGGTAGTGGCAAAGCAGTGCCTCACACCTAAGAGATGGCTTGATAAATTATCCAATGAGGGACTGCAACAATATATGAACACTTTGTGTTGGAGTATTAGCAGGGCTACATAGCGCATGGTATATGTTAATAAACACTTTAATATCGGTAATATATGCTGTGACGAAGGAAAGTGATCTGTCCCTTCAACCAAAAGTGGGGAAAGACAATAAGATTTAAGCCCTAAAAAGGTCATTTTCTGAAAAATGCGTAAGAAAAGAGGAGAAGTGATGGATTTGTATCCGTTAGCTTGGGTCATGTGCAGGACTCCCATACAAAATTTCATCTATCATTCTAGCTAAGTTAAATCGGAGTCTCCCACTCCCTATTGATGCATGGCTGGAAAAGGCACTGATCCCCGGGGCTTATCTAGTGCCGAATTTCTTGAAGCTTAAGAAACATGATTTGTATGAAGCCATTAGATTGAATAGGTTATAAAAAATATTAAATCAGGTCTATGATATGGGTCGTCCTGATATTATGAGAAAAACGAGAGGTTTAACATGGACACCCTCAAAATAGAGGTGTTCGCACAATGTATTAAGGCGAAGAGCTTCTGACGAGCTGTAATTTCCAAAGGGATGAAGTAGTGTTTTATTATATCTTATGTCTGAGAGCAGATACATATGAAAAATAGCTAGATCTATTATAGATCTTTAAGCCAAAGAGAGCCCTTATTTACACTCCTCTTGGGGATCCTCTAACAAATTATGAATCTTAGTGAGTAGATTCGAGATCTAAGTCATAGTTCTCCGTAGCATTATTCAGAAATTTTGTAGTATATACAATAGTAATATATCATATATGGAAGAAGGGTACATGGATTGGTTGGCCGTATCCATGGATCACCTCGATGGAAAGGAAGAGGATCCCTTTTCACTTGTGAGATCTCTCCTCGAAGAATTTGCAGAACTAGCAACTACGATCTACAAGGAGGAATCGGCTTTTCTTCATGGAACTATGTAGATGGTGATGTATAGTGCTTTGGCCTGATGCCAAGATCACAAAAAACTGAAGCTCCAACAGTGGATGCACTCGTCCGGAGGTTAAAAGACACACTCACTAAGAAGAGGCTCCACACGCGCTAGATTTGCACCGGATCTGGTATTCCACTTACTACGTGCTTACAAAAGCAAGAAAACACTTTGGATGCTTTGCATTGTATTTAGAAGTAGAAAGCTTTGTCTCCAACCTGATAAAGTGGACAAGCAATACGAGCTCTCCTAAGGAGCTCCTCAATGGGGAAGAGATGGAACCCCTCAGCAGGAAATTCCAATGCTTAAACAACACATGCAATCTAGGCTAGATAGCCAAGAAGATCGTGTGTCTAAATAGACAACAAATCAAAAATAAAACCATGAACAACCTCAACATGTTTCCTTCCTTCCTTTTATAATATGAGAGCTTGCCAAAACCCTAAATCACCTTCATCAACTCATCCCTTTCACACAAGAGACCTTCTTCTAGAGGTGCGTTGTGCCTCATCGATGAGCACTCACTCCCATACTCGCGCTGTGAGATATGGTCAAAGATTAGCGAGTCTAAGTGGATTTTCTTTTCACACTCAAGTGTGATTATTAAAAGTGGCCCAGGTTACCCTTTTTCCACATTGGGCATGTATTTATTCTTTCTATTAGGAGTTTTTGACCCTCCTTTACATAATTATTCTTTGAAAAAAACAAAACAAAATGAAATTGAATATTCCCTATTAAAATAGGAATATTACGAGTCCTCCCCTCAAAAATGTTGCTTGTCTGCTCGAAAGAGCTCACAAGGACTTGCAAAATCTCCAATGGAATTGTCTCCTCCCAAGAATACAAGTTTTGCATTTTTCTGGATGAACCAAATAGTTTTCATCACGAAGTAGTGGGAGATGCATAAAAGAATCATATGTCGTCCATTGGTCCCTTCAAGGCATGAGAGATGGCAGCCATTGGGCACTTCAACCCCCATGAGAAACTCCACCTCCATGCTATCATCCAAACACAGTGAGCCATCCTTGATAGCTCAAAGAAATAGACTACCAATCCCCACCATATGCACGTGTGGGGGCTCCATGGCCGGAAATGAGAGATAAGAATAATCAACTCACTCTATATCTCCCTCCATTTACGATACATATGGAGCCGATGTTCTGAGGCATGACAAATATGAGTCCTCATGAAGCCAAAAAGAAACTTGGAACTTCTTGCATTCATTTCACATGGATCATAGTGAGCCTTTCTTGCCTGTCCATGCTTACAGTGGAATAGGAGTATCTTCACCATATGTGCTCCAAAGAGAAATATGGACCAAGTGTCATATGATATATTGGATGGTAGACAATAGGTCCCTCCCTTTGAGACCAACATTGTTCATCATTTTGTTGCCTCAAATCATAGTGCACAAGTGGTCCATTCCACCACCTCCTTGTGGAAATAAGCTTCTTCAAAGCTTGAAAGTGATGGAGAGTTGGCCAGGTGTTGGCTGAACATGATTCTAAAGCACCACATGCCTTTGCTCCAAGTGCCTCCCTTGTGAGAGATCTCCCGTCATTACATAAGCCCAATACATGACCTTTTGCATAAGAAAACATAGTATAGTAGGTAGTATTCATATAAGGCTCTATCCTCTTCTTGAAGTACAAATAAATATGGGAGATTGCATTCCCAGTGGACACATCCACACAATGTGTCATTCACTCCCCATGTTCATAAAAAATATTGGAGCATTATTAACATCATGATATAAACAAGCTCCCCTTTATGCCACCTCATGAGAAAGGTTGCTACTTTCTCCCAACCCAAAAGTACATACATGTATTTATGTTATCCATCCTAAGCAAATGAAATACATGTACATACATCATGGACATAAGTGGATGTATGGACATGGAATTCATCATGTGATCTGCATACTTTTCTCCTTTTCAACCCAAGTAACCATGCCCTTCTTCTCTGTATGCATTCTTTCCCTTGAGATGCTAGGCATGAGACAAGGAAATCAAAAACCTTTGGGTGGTACCCACACTCACCCAATAGAAACCAAAGCACAAGTCATCTCCCCCGCTTTAGATCTAGATGTGGTAAGTGGTTTATATGCCACTTACTTGCTGCCCTCATCATCACCAAGGCTAAAGGTGAAATGTAGCATGCGTGCTTTAGGGAAGCACCCGATCATGTCACGCATGAACATCCCTTAGCCCATCAAGGGAGTGGCCAAGCTTTAAAAATAGTCCCTGGCCAAAACCATCCCATCCAAAAGGAATGGCACTCTCATCACCATTTGGCATAAAAATCAGAAAAATGCTGATGTTCCCATGACAATCCAATAGTCTATCCAAGGGATACAATGCAATTCTTCCAGCTGGCTTCTTGAGAGTTGTCATGTGCAAGTTTTTCCTCCAACAAGATACTAGTTGTGCATGAGTGCTCATCTACTATGTGGTAGTAAACAACAATATATATCAGCTATACATAATCAAAATAAGAAGACAATGTGCCATACATTCCTTCTCTAAAACATCATGATGAGTATGGAGATATTTCAGCCCATACTCGCGATGACACCCACAACATCAAGGACTCTCGTCTGCCTCACATTTTCAAAATGACGGTCATGGAGCAACAATATAATGATGGACATGTGAGATGCCTCATCAACATAGTACAAACCACAGTCTCCATACATCATAGGAAGATTATCCTCCCTCCAAAAAATTGCACATACATGAAATACATCTCAAGCCTAACATGCACATGTGAGCCCATGAGATATATCTCAAACAAAGGAAAATATATGGACATAAGATTTGACATATGATGATGTCCAAAATCTTCTTCATCACGACCACAACAACCATGCCTTCTTCTTATGCATCATATCAATGAGACTCGGGGAATGAGATAGAGAGAAATAGAAATTTTGGGTAGTGACCAAACTCACCCAAAAACAACCAGCGCAACCATAGCTTCTGTCGTGGCCGTCATCATAGATCCGCAAGGGGTTTGGGAAACCTCTTGCTCCATACTCGCCATCAAGTCATCCCAATGTGGGTGATGGATCTCATTCTCGCCATGGCTTGGCATCCTCCCAAGGTAGGACACCATGCTCCTCCAACTCTTTTGGAAGAACTTTGCACCTCATGAAATTTTGAAGTGCACCTCCAATGGGATCTCCTTTGATGAGACCTCCTCCATGCATGGCTCCGCCCAAACTGGCATGAGGAGGCCTTGGGATCTTCCGCGAGTAGCAGTCTCTCTCTGAGGCGAGGCATGCTAATTGAGAGAGTGCCATGTAGAGAGGAGAAAGAGTTTCTCATCCCAAGATGTCTACCCTTTAACATATCTTCTTCCATGGCTCCTTGAATGAACTCCGACATCTAAATGTTCCCATGAGGAATGGGTCCTTAACTCTCCACCGCTCGCCTTGGATAGCGCGATGGCGCCGCCGCCGTTCTTGCTAGACTTTGGGAACACCTTGCATGGCTACAAGAGTTCTCTCTTTCACAATGTTGACTCCCTCAACTGAACGTGTTGAAGGCTTCTCCTTCAAGGCTGTCATAGTGTTGGTGCAAATCTCCTCAAGAGATAGTAGAGGACTTCCTCTTCCTCAAATCTCTTGATCACCCTTTTGCCGCGAGTGTCTCTCTTTCTCTTTCTTCCTTATCCGGATGAATTGAAAGGAAAAGTTAGAGTCTCCTTGAATGATCTAGAGTGACACTTGTGCTCTGTCAAGTACCTACTTATAATCTCTTGTTCTATGTGATATCCTTGCTCTCCACTCCTCCTATGAGAATAGGAAAGTACCGTCATGTTCTTCTTTCTTCTTGAAACCTTCTAGAGGTCTCGCCGCACAGTCTTTGCTCTTCGTCGTTTAACCTCTTTGGAGAGGCTCTTCTTAGATCTGAAAAATGATGAGAGTAGTGCTCATCCTCTCCATAATTATTAACTCTACTCCTTCTCTTTAGTCTTTTGATAGATACCGGATCTCACAGCCGGGCCGGCGCAGATCATGCTTTGATGCACTCGTAATATCCTAAAAGGTCTTTCGCTTCAACAAAACAGTGCGAGGCACACGCATTTTTTAGGGATGTGTGCTTCAGTAAAAAAATATCAGCTCTTGGATTCCTTATATTTGATAATATAAGACCCAATTCCAAGAGGAGATCAGTAAACCAAACAAACTAGGTGAGTCAAAACGGGCCTCCCACACCTAGTGTAGTTTCGAGAAACGTCCAATGAGGGACTACAACAATATATAAACACCGTATTGGAGTAGTAGTAGGCTAATAATTCGCCGTGGATATGTTAATAAACACCGTACTCTCGAGTAACATATGCAGCAGCAAGGAAAGTGTGATCTATCCCTTCAAACCTAGTGCAAAAGACAAGATTTAAGCCCTAGGTCTTTCTTTCGAAATATGTGTAAAAATAGAGAGAGAGAGTGAAAGTTTTATCCGTTATCGTAGGTCATGCGGACTCCCATACCAAATTTCAGCTAAAAAAAATCATTCAACCTAAGTTAAACGAGGTCTCCCACCACGACATGGCTAGAAAAGGTTCAATCAGTCTTAGCTAGTAATAAACGTTCACCGAAGCTTAAGAATCTTGATTATCCGAAGCTATTAGATGCAATAGGTTATAAAAATCAGTAAATCAGGTCTATGATAAGGGGTAATACAATGTACATGAGAAAAACAGGAGGTTTAACATGAATAAAACCCTCGAGAATGGGAGGTGTTGCACAATGTATTAAGAGCGAAGAACCGCGGCGTAAAATGTATCTCGCAGAGTCTGAAGAAGTGTTTATTATATCTCAGATCTAAGAGCAGATACATATGCAAAATAATAGATCTATTATAGATGCAGTAAGCCAAAGAGGCCCTTATTTACACTCCCCTTGTGGATCTCGACGAAATGATGAATCACATTGAGTGAGATCCGAGATCTAAGTCACTGATTCTCGACGAATATTAAGAAATTGTGCGGTATATACAATAGTAATCGATCAAGATCTAAAGGGTACATGGATTTTTTTGGCTAATCCATGGATCACTCGAGTAGAAAGGAAGAGATCACTTTTCTACTATTGTGATCTCTCCTCCGGAGAATTTGCCAAACCCTCTACAACTCGTTTCAGCACGGGAGGACACAGTTTCTTCGTGGGCGGGTGCAGGATGACGTGATGTAGAATACTTTTTCCCGATGCTAAGATAAAAAACTGAAGCTCCAACAATGGACGCACTCTCTTCTAGGCAGGTTGTACATACACACTCACTATGGGCTAGATACTGAATAGATCTAGTATTCCACTATGGCTGCACGCCTTACAAAAAGCAAGCAAACCCTCACTCTGGATCTACATTGCGGTTGGAAGTAGGAAGCTTGGTCTCCAACTTGATAGTGGACAAGAAATGCGAGCTGCTCCCAAGAGGCTCCTCAATGGGAAGAGATGGAACCCTCAACAGTATGGTCCAATGCTAAACAACATATGCACCTGGGCTAAACAACCAAAGAGGGCCTGGTGTGTCTAAAGCAGAACCAACAACCGTAAATAAAATCATGAACAACCTCAACATGTTACCTTCCCCTACCTTTTATAAGATGAGAGCTTGCTAAAACCCTAAATCACCTTCATCAACTCATCCCTTTCACACAAGAGACTCTCCTTCTAGAATTGCGTATGCAGCCTCACTGATGAGCACTCCTCCCACTACCGTGCCTTGTGAGATATGGTCAAGATTGTCCCGACGAGTGGATTTTTTCTTTCTCACACTCAAGTGTGTTTATTAAAGTGGCCTAGATTTCACCCTTTTTCCACATTTGGCATGTATTTATTCTTTTATTAGTGAGTTTTTGACCCTCACTTTACATAATTATTCGTTGAAAAAAGAAAACAAAATGAAATTGAATATTCCTATTAAAATAGGAATATTACATTACTCCCACATCCAAATGGCTTTCCCGGATACCGCTTTTGTTAAAACGCAGCGAGTTTTTTCAGCACGATAATTGACGATAGTATCATCTACATGTATAATGTATATTTTTGTTGGAATGCCCTTGGTTATCCAATAATAAATCAATCTCCCACAATTTCAAAAGCCTTTGATGGAAGAGGTTTTTCAGCCCATTTTGGAATTCTTCGACATTTTCCACAGAGATAGAAGGTAAAGCGCTTTGGCAGCTTGAGGTCGTAGTTGTTGATGCTCGACTCTGGCTATAGCTTTGCTTAGGACAAATTTGGTATTATGCTATGACGGGTTGTGGTCTCATTAGTTTTTTGAATGATCATGGTCCCCCATAAGGGGAACATTACGGAGTCGACCGCTGTCTTACACTGTCCTTCGGATCCTACCTCTATGGGTAGTGTCCCTTATGTTGGAAAGACGATTACTCCTTATGAAGATGTTGGAGTGGGCTTAATCAAAGATTCATCTCTCATGGGAAACTTTCAGCACTTGCCTCCTCCAGAATTTTCCTCGTAACATTGCCAATGTCAACATGAGTACGTCAAGAATAATGCCATCATATGATCCTCAGACAGTGTGCCTTTATAATCTCTGGGAGTAGACCTATATGGAAGTGATGTGCCTTTAAGCCCATTTGAATTAGCTTATCAGTGAAGTTCAATCACTTTCCAACCCGTCATCAACTAAAATTGATTAAGTGAATGTGATCAATTATGGAGTATTCTCCTTTATCAAGTTTATCGCTGATATCTTTTCTTGATCCTTTCAATCAAACATTTTCAATTGACGAAAGTATTATAGTAGATTATGTCATTAATGGATCACGAATCACCATGGGATGATTCTCATCATTGTTCATCTTTTACCCTAACCTTGATAAACTTGAGAATGACTTTTCATCACATTTTGGATCGAATACGGGCCATTGATCCTCAAAATCCTTACGTCAATCCTCGATTCAGATTCGGAGAAATGAATTTAGGAAACATCTCTTCGATGATAGAAATTGAAATTTCAGTTAGAACCATGAATTACGGAGAAACATTCATACAGGTGTTCGGCGCTCAATTGAAGAAATCAACATGTAGGTAAGACCCTGTTTCCAGTGAATTCGCGTAAATGCTTTTCTGGTCCTCACGAAGAAATTCCGAGGAATCGATCCTAGAATTATAGCTCACCAAATAAAGACATACCCAGATTCTAAACCTATTAGACAAGAGATTACGTACCTAATCTCATCCACGAAAATTTTCCCCTATTAAGGCTTCGTTGAAAAATTACCCGCAGTAGGTTTTATTTATCCTATTCGCTTAGCTGATTGAGTATCCAATATTGTTCTAGTGAACAAAAACATGGAACTATTCGAGTATGTGTCCATTATAGGGATGTCAATAAGGCTTGTCCAAATAAAATTATCCTACCTCCTTTACGTGGACCAAAATGCTTTATTGTTGTGCCGGAAATATGAAACATATCATTTATGGATGGATTTTCTGCGATATAATCGGATAAACATACTCACTGTCGATCGACCCCAAAATTGCGTTCATTTTTCCATGGGGAAATTTTTCCTATCACAAATTACCCTTTTGGATTAAAGAACGTTGGTGCTACTTTTCAAAGGGCTATGTCTTACGTATTTCAAAATATCAAACATATTCACGCAGCCCTACCTAGCATGACTTACTAGCCCATTCTATGAGATGACAAGATCATCCTATGCATGTAAGAGCTATCTTCCTCCGTTGTAGGAGATCGCAATATTCATTTGAATCCATACAAGTGCATTTTTTTGTACAATCGTGGACGATATTTGGGATTTCATTTCTAAGGAAGGAATTTGTGTCGATCCACTCAAGGTCAAAGAAGCTATCATCAATTTACCTCCTCCTTCAACTCTTCGCCAACTCCAAAATTTGCAAGGGAAAGAAAACTTTTAGGTCGGTTTATCTCTAGCTATGCTAAAGTTGACTAAATATTTTACTCGGATTTTGAAAAAATGAATTCCATTCATTTTGGACGAGCTTACCGACAAAGATTTTGATGCACTTCGAAAACACATGTTGACATGCACTATTATCGCATCCACCGGATTAATCATCGCGATTACTTTTTTATTATTTAGGCTGCATCCATTTCTACCATAGGAATGGTATTGTTTTCAAGTAGATGAATATGCCTGCTGAACATGTGATTTATTATTTGAATAAGAATCTTACACACGGCGTTGATATTAAATACAAAACATGTGGAGAAAGTGGCCCTATCGGCTTGTTGAGGTTGTCCAACGCTTTCAGTATCTAGCATTATTTTATGCAGAAACAACCGTGATCTACGATTGCAACCATGTGAGTGTATATTTTGACTAAAAATTGCTAGGGAAAATACTCTAAAGTGTATTGTTATCTTACAAGAGTTTGATTTGGGAATTTGAAAAATCTAAATCTATGAATTCATTGGTATTTTCTAAGGTACAACTATGTGACTTTTACCTATACTCTTGACCTTAAAGCTGTGTCGAGAGGATCATCTTCCCGACGAATCCTTGTTTCTCATCCTTGGTAAGGAGATATCATTATATATCTTCAAAATAAAAATTTTGAGCCTATCGTCCATGATTTCGATCATCGTATAATATGATGTTGGTATTGCAACAAGATGAGCGAGCTTAGTGGAAAGAAGTCGCCTTCACTAAGTGGGCCCGCAAGCTATTATTTTGGCGTCGTGTCTATTTTTAGACTATGTCTATTTTTAGACATATATAGATCATGTTCTATGAGGTTGCAGATGCTATTTGTGGATGGCTGGTCAAGTCGGAAAAAATATATGGACTTCTATTTTTAGACATATTGTGCGGAATCTATTTTTAGATTTCAGCCTAAAAATAGATATGTCGAATGTTATTAGCTCTTAATAATATTTGGACTATAAAACATTATCTTATTCTCTTGGAGCACTTCGTTTAAGTGCACGGATGTGGCATAGGAGATGCACGGATGAGTGCAGCGTACGAGGGTTATGTGGAGCTATTGCATGGATACTTCGGTTTAGAACTCATGTGACAAGAGTTTTGGTGGAGTTGATTGAGGAAAGTGAGTGGAGTTGTATTCGGCTTAACTAATCTAAACATAGTTGAGCATATTTGCATCTCAGTTCAGGCGAATGATACAATTAGTGAGAGTGGTGTGAATTAATTATTAATTAATTCACTAATTATAAACTCATTAATCAACTAAAGAATGCATCGGTTAACTTCAATGCATGGACGAGCTTTCGGTGGAGACTAGTGTAGAAATAGGTGAAAGAGAAGGTTAACTATCAATTGTGACTATAGGTATTGCTATTTATCATTACACGGACGATAATTGGAGAAGCCCATGAGGATTGGCGTGACGTCAAGCCAGGTGGTTTTATGTTATTTAATGATCCATCCCATAGCATTGAAAACACATTAATAGAGGTTGGCTATCAAGTGGAAAAATATTGGAGCATGTGTTTTGCTAGATCTAGCTTGATAGTGTGTAGCGATTCGAGGTTGTGCTGAGAGCTTGTGAGGAGCTTTGTACAATGATTGTTACATGATCTCCACGACCATATAATATACGAGATAGTTGGGGTTTTCGAAGGCCTTTAAGCTTTCCCATTAAATAATTCGGTGTTCATATGTGTGTGATTGCTTTGTGGTTTTAATGTGTGCATGCAATTGATTTGTTCCGCATGTGATGATCAATGGTAGAAGAGATTCTAGATGTGTGCATGAAGCTAAAATAGTGTGTGATCGAGAATCTTGGTGAATAATATATCAGGTTATTCAAATTTCTACATGGTATCGTCGTAGCTGATATAGCCTGATCATTGGAGCAATTGCAAAACATTGGAGCGATTGAGTTTTAGGCTTTGGTGGAATTCGAGTTTGCAGCGAGTGTGTTTCTTGGTGTCAAAGTTGAGATGTCTTTCAAGGGATTGCGTATTGGAGTAGTGCCCTTTGTAGGGCAGCTCGGGTATATTGCATGGAAGGACGGGATGGAGGCGGTGGTTGGATGACAATGGGTTGAAGGAGTTCATAGATGCGAGAATTCCAAATCCTACTTCAGTGCATGTTGCCCGTACTTGATGCATGGAAAAAAGAAGACAACAAAGTGTCGAAGGATTCTGTTGGAGGGCGTGAAGGATCACATAGTATCCGGCCTTCATGGTAGAGGCTTCTCCATTCTTGATGTGGAAAGCTTTTGATAGACGTAGCTCAAAGCAAGAGCGACGGAGGAAGTTTGCGCTCAAGGATAAACTCGAGGAACATAAAAATGGAGAAAGGTGGCAGTGTGCATGCCCAAGTACACTTCTCGAGGTTCATCCAAATGCGACAGGATGCTCTGGAGCATGCACTGTGGCGTGGGAATTGGTGAGCTTGGCTCTCCTTGCCAGACCGAAGAGGACTGAGCACTCCTGCTCAGGACTACATCAGTGCCGAGAGAAATTCGCCGAGGATGGGAGCGACTTTGGTCGGATCTTGTGCAAGCAGGAGATAGGCGAGTACCGGGGACGGATCTCTCATCAAAGAAAGAAATCTGATGAAGAGAATTGGCGCTTTCTGCTGCCAAAGCAAAGAAGGGGAAGAGCAAGAAATCTTCTCATTCCTAGGTGCGGAAAGGCAAGAAGAAGGACATGTCCAAGGTGAAGTGCTTTCACTTTGTCACCAACACGGAAATTACGCCACTAATTGTCCATAGTAGAATAAAAATAAGCAGTAGCTGTGGGCGCGGTACGGAGAGGCCTTAGCACTCACGGTTTGAGTTGGATTTTTCACCGATCGCATGCTTGGTTTCAAGTGTGACTGCTCAAAGTGTGGTTTCTTGACAGTGGTGCGTCTTTTTCGCATGACGGGAGATCGAGATTTGCTGCGGTCCGGATGAGAAAGATCTTGGAGTGCACATCGAGATGGGCGATGATGGTAGATACAGGTACTGCCGACCGGTATCGGTACCATTTTCCTTTGAGAGGGAGTCTGCAAACTCCTTCAGACGTTGAAGGGAAGTGATGCATGTTCCAGGATTGAAGAAGAATCTTATATCCGTGGCAATGTTGTTCTTTAGCAAAGGAAAGGCTTTTGCGCGATGACAGACGTTAGCCTGGTGAGACCCGAAGGATAGTTGCGGCTAAGAACCTTTATCAATTGCGGGTAGATGGCTGCAGCAGCAATGGCAGGCAAGTGCAGATAGGAGTGGTGAGTGGGATTATGGCGATGCTGTGGCACCGAGAGATTGGGCCACCTTCACCATGGAGCTTTGAAGATATCTTTGCAGTGAGATTTCTACACGGGCTTCCATAACGGTACTCTTGCGCGGTACGCGTTGGTGCAAGGGATGTTTGCCTTGGGAAAATTTGTGAAAGCCACCTTTCCACGAGAAGGATAGTCAGTGTCACGATGATCCTTGAGAGATCTTTCACAAAGACGTGTGTGGACTCCTTTCTCGCATGGCTTCGACGTGCAAAGCACACGTATTATGTGATATTTTTTGATGATTTTTCTCGTAGTGCTTCGGATCTTCTTCGTGCAGGAAGAAGAGAGAGACATACTCAAAGTGCCGTGAGTTCAAGGCACTGCTTAGAGAAAGAATCGGGAAGCGAGTGGAAGGCTCTTAGGAGCGACAATGGTGGTGAATTCATCTCTCGGCGAATTCAAAGACTTTTGCAGCGTAGAAGGAATTCAAAGAGAGGCTTCATAGCACCTCATAACCCATAGCGAACTGTGCTCTGAGCGGAAGAACATAATGATCATGGGTGCTGCACGAGCGATGTTGCATGATCAGTGGCCTACCCATTCACTTGTGGGTGGAGACGCATGCAATATTGTAGTATATGTGCAGAAGCCGTTGTCCTCACGGGGATACTTGGCATGAGTACACCAGGAGGCGTTTTACGCAGAGGCCCTGAGTATTTCCCATTTGAGGATTTTTGGTTCACCGTTTACATTCATGTGATGAAGGATGCCAGTAAAAGAAAGCTGGATCCGACTATGGAGGCGATGTTGTGGGTGTACAGTACGCCCCAAAACTATCAAGTGTGTATCATGCAGGATAGTCGCAAGGCGTTGTGCGATGGGATATCAAATTTCACAGGAGGAGTAAAGCGATGAAGTGCTCGCTTGAGGGGGAGCCACACTTGCATGTAGATGAGGAGTTATTAGTTTCCTACAGGATATGAGTCTCGGGATGTGGATCAGCCACAAGATGAGGTTCATGGAGGTGGAAGAGACCACTTAGGTAGCGCCAGCCATAAGAGGGTGGAAGCGCACTCACAGAAGCCGAGCGGCGGCAAACTGGGATGTAGAGAAGGCTTCGTAGGAGCACCTACATCACAACGTAGACGAGACGGTCCACTTGACTTCAGTTATCGTGGATACATGGCTCTTAGTGAGCAAGTGTATCGTGATAGAGCCATCCTATTTCGAGGAAGCTGTGGAGGGACCCCGCAGCGGGTAGATGCCATGGTGGAAGAGTATGATTCGATTGTCGAGATACGATGCATGGGAGATTTGTCCCGAGGTTGGAGGGAAATCGGCGTGAGTTCGAGATGGATCTACAAAGTGAAGCAAGATGGTGACGGGAGTGTGGAGAAGTACAAAAGGTAAGATTTTTTGCCCGAGGAGCTTTTCGTCGCATTGAGGGGACCGATTATGAGGAGAACTTTGCACCCGTCGCAAGGTATTTCCTTCCATACGGACGGAAATCTCTTGCTCTCTCGGCGCAGATGGGGTGGCACATTCATTAGATGGATGTGAAGGCTCGCATTCCTCAATGGAGTCATTGAGGAGGAGGTGTACATATAGAGCAGCCGTAGTGCTCGGGACCTCTTACCGCCGAGTCGCATAGTGTGCGGACTCTGAAAGAGAGCGTTAGTATGGGTTGAAACAAGCACCTGGGTAGCCTGTGCACACGGATAGACAGTTAGTTTCACCGAACTTGGATTCTCCAAGAGTGAGGTGGATCCTAACCCTATGCAGATTGTGGTGGAGGGTAAGTTGCTCGATCAGCTGTAATTTATGTAGATGATTTGATTTTGACGAGTGTGAGTGAATTGTTGATACACTCATGCAAGGATGATCTTGCAAAGGAGGTTTGAGATGAAGGACTTGGGCCTCCTTCATTATTTCGGGGATTGGAAATTTGGCACGTGTGAGCGGTGGAGCGTGCTTTGTTTCTCGTAAGTATGCCCGTGAGATACTGGAGAAGTTCAACATGCCTTGGCTGCAAGCTCTATTGATACTCCTCTTCCCTTTGTGGTGGATGGAGGAAGGAGGATGCTACTTTAGCGGAGGTAGTGGATGCCGCCTTTGTTTATCGACGAGCTTGGTGGGGTCGCTTATGTATGCGTCAATACACGACCCGACATATGCTAGTGCTATTAACCGGCCTTTCACAAGCTATGGTTAAGCCAACCAAGCTCTTTTGGAAGGTGGGGAAGCATGTATTGAGATATCTCTGAGAGGCACATCGGGATATGGATTATGGTACATACGTGTCGGATGAGAGGCGAAGACTTTGTGTGGCTACTGCGAGCGGATGTGGGTGGGCAGAGCCCACGATGGCCGTAGAGAGCACATTTGGAGGGATTTTCGCATGTCGTCGACAACATTTTTCTTGGTACAAAGCGCAGTTGCAGTAGGATCCATGGCTCTTTCGACATGCGAGGCCGAGTGTGCAGGCGACAAGTTTGGCTGCATGCCGGAGGCTATAGGATGAGGAAGATCCTGGTCGGGTTGTTCGGTTCACACTTAGATCCTACTGTGATTTATTGTGATAATCGTGAGTTGCATCAAACTCTCGGTTAATCTAGTATTTCATGATAGATCTAAACACATTGACATCCGGTGATCATCATATCAGCAGATTGTGTGCGGTGGAAGATCATGTTACTTTCATACATTCCCACGGAGGATCTGCAAGTCTTGACATCTCGACGGGCATGCCCACCGAGAAAATTCGAATACCGCGGGGGCGGGGATGAGGCTGCGGATAATCCCTTGTCTTGTTGAGAGGGAGTGTTGGAGATTGCAACAAGATGATGAGCTTAGTGGAAATAAGTCGCCTTCACTAAAGTGTAGGTCCGCGAGATATTTTTGGCGCAAAAGTCTATTTTTTGACATTTATGGACTGGCATGTTCTATGAGTTATAGGACGCTATTTGTGGATGGTTGATTTCAAGTCGGAAAAAATAGATGGACTTCTATTTTTAGACATATTGAGGCGGAATCTATTTTTAGATTTTCAGCCTAGTAAATAGATATGTTGAATATTATTAGCTCTTAATAATATTTCGGGACTATAAACTTATTATCTTATTCTCTCGAGCACTTCGAGCTTAAGTGCACGGATGTGGCATAGGAGAATTTAGTGAAGGAATTACGCTATTCACGAGGGGTTATGTCGGAGCTATTTCATGGATACTTCAATTAGAACTCATGTGACGAGGAGTTTGGTGAGCCGATTGGGCTGAGGAAGTTAGTGGAGTTGTATTCAGGCTTTAACTAATCTAAACATAGTTGAGCTTATTTGTATCTAGTTTAGACCGATTTGATACAATTAGTGAGAGTGGTGTTGATTAATTATTAATTAATTCACTAATTATAAACTCATTAATCAACTAAAGAATGCACGAGCGACTTCATATGCTATGGAGCCGCTTTCGGTGGAGCACACGGTGTCGAAATAGGTAGAGAAAGAGTTAGCGGGTTAACTATCGCGCTGTGACTATACTGTTGCTATTTGCAACACACAGATAATTGGAGAAGACCATGAGGATTGCGCAGTACAAGCTATGTGGTTTATTTTATTTAATGAGCCATCCCATAGTAATGAAAACGCAATAGAGGCTGGCTATCAAGTGGAAAAATATTGGAGCATGTGTTTTGCTAGATCTAGCTTGATAGTGTGTAGCAATTCGAGGTTGTGCTGAGAGCTTGTGAGGAGCTTTGTACAATGATTGGCATACATGATATCCATGACATATAATATACGGATAGTTGGGGTTTTCTTAAAGTCTTTTAAGCTTTTCCCATTAAATATCGTGTTCATATGTGTGATCGTTTGTGGTTTTAATGTGTGCATGCACTGATTTTATTTCCGCATGTGATGATCAATGGTAGAAGAGGTCTCTGTATGGGTGCATGAAGCTAAAAATAGTGTGTGATCGTGGAGAATCTCGGTGAATAATATATCAGCTTATTCAAATTTCTACATATGATACCAATCCTAGCAATACACTATTGTTGGCTATACACTTTGTCATCATGGTGCCACTCTATTTTCGCGACGATAGCTAGCTTACATGAAGAAGCCAAGAAGGCATTAAATGATTGCCATTCTCGAGCATGCTGGTGGTCATATGTCCGGGTTTTCCACCGCCCAAAAAATTTCTGTACGCTAGCTATTTCTGGGCGACACGCTATAAATATTGCATAATTGCGGTTAGAAATTGTCACAATCGCCAAATTGTTCATATAAATGTGTGTGCACGTCTCGCTCCTCTTCACCCAATCATAGCTTGTCGGTCCATTTGAAAAATGGGGCATCGATTTTGCTACATGTAACCCCCACTTGGTTAGGGGGCATGTATATTATTCATGCGAGTAGATTATTTTACAAAATGGGCCGAGGTGATGCCTACATTCAAGAACACGGTGAAACTACAACTATTTTCATATTTCAATCATTTGATTGGATAGGTTTAGTGTACTCCAAGCCATCGCTATGGACCATGGTAGCCACTTTTCAAAAATTTATGATGGCTAAACTTTCCGCTGCCCAGCCTTGTGCCATGACAATTATACACCTTATTATCCACAGAAAATGGCCAAGTTGAAAGTCGTAAACAAATTTTTGTCCAATATGATCAAGCGGCTTGGTGACATTCATAGAACTAACTAGAATACCATGATTTTTTAAGCCTTTGTGGAGGCATGCCGTACCTCTCCAAAGATATTCACCGGTTTTACTCTCCAACTCGCTTTGTTGGTCGGGAAATCGTTTTACCAATTGAATGTGAAGATTTTGTCACACGAAACTGGTCATTGAGTGTACCGGCTACCTGCGAGGAGGAAAAGCACTTTGTACTTAGCACGATTGGTGGAATCCTCGACGCAACATTGCACCGGCCGCAGTGCTCATAAAAAACATGTTAAATCTCCAAGCACTGATCTAAGCGTTAATCCTTGTGTCTATTCGAGAAGGTGACCTAGTCTTAGTCTACAACCAAGAACATGCATATGCCGGGTGCTGGCAAGTTCGAACTCTATGTGGCATGGCCCTTACATTATTAAACATGGAAGGTGCAAAGGGGCCTATAAATTAGTTTGATTATTATCGTGTCCCTTTAGGAGATCCCAAAAATGGTCATCTGCAGGGGTATGTGCACGCAGTTTACCCTATGGATATCTTTCTCATACATTACATATAATGTTTTAAAGAGTGTGTGTGTCATAGATTAGTTATTTTTCTTGCTCGCGTTTAACATACTTTTCCTATTTATCTCGATTAATCTCGATCTACGGATGTTGATGTTTCCTCAAAGCTTACATTGGCTTTGCTAATGGCGCTTCTCGTAGTGCTCGAATTTGTCTTCAATACAACTTGGTTCATCTATTCACCCACGAATGATTTATTTTATATTCATGGGATATGTGTTTGTCAAACAACGAACAACATAGAAAAATATAAGAGTGCGGTCATTGAGCTATTATCCGATGCCTTTGCGTTTGGAATTTAGTGTTTGATTGTTAGGTTAGTCACGCAACTCATTGTATTACATTTAAATAGTGGAATGCGGTCATGAAGTCCACTCAATGTTAAGAATGTTTTTAAGGCTTCGCATCTTGAGAAAGACAATTTTATTACATCGAATATCAACACATTTCAAAGAAATTCAAACACTTTAGATGATGCATTGACCAATCAAGTGTTAAATATACATTTCATCGACATTAAAAGTAAATTAAAAAAATATTTCAGCCGCATTGGAACAAGATACTCGAGAAAATAAAAATAGTAGTCATCATTAGGTTGATACCGAGCCTATAAAAAATATACATCATCCAAAAACATAGGCTTTTAAGCCTTTATTAGTACGAATATGTTGATACAAAAAACAAAATGTATCTCTAGAATGACTATCATATATCCATGATGATGATCATGGTAGAATAATATATCATGTGCCATATGACGCAACAATTGTCTCTGTTGTTCCTTGAGAAACAATTCCCTGATGTGTAAAGGAATTCGTGCTCAAGACATTAAAGATTATGTCACAAACAAAAGTATAGTTGTCTCTGTTTTATAAACCTCAAACATCAATAATATAATCTTCAAATATTAAACCCATACAATATCTGCAATGCCATATTCTACTTATGCTGAAATGAGTGGACGGAAGAAACAAGAAAGGAAGGATTTCAATTTGATATGCTGCTTAAAACAGAATCTATCAGTGTAAAAATCCTGAAGAAATGAGTAATAACAACGTTAAAATAGAGGAGCGCCCATTAAGGTTTATTTAACTCTTAAATACACAAGTATCTAGAGACCCGCAGCTCAAATTACTCTATTTTATTCACAGACATGAAAAACATAATGAAAACTGAGAAACTATTCAGCATAGATAGAATGAAGGAAACTTGCAAAACTTTTTATTGATTCAGCATTCTTCAGTACAAAATTTAGCTTCAAGGTTCAAAAATCGGAACCTTCATCTTTCTTGAAATTGTCCTTTAATAAAGTATCACAAGACAGTTTCCAGTAATGAAACTGATTCTAACTGCTCCAACTAATTCTAATTGTTTAAACCACTAACTGTTATGGAAGCACATGCTTCGGAAAGTCTAATTACATTTACATAGTTTTGAAAAATAAAATGAGAATTTTAAAACTCCTAATCCATGAGAACATCTGGTCCTGAAGCTATTGCCGAGTCAATGGCTACTTTTTATTGAGTCATTGGGGTCTCTTTTGCTGTTTCCACGAGAGAATTGAAGCTTGATGAACCGGACAGAGAAGCTCGTTTTGCCATGGCTAACAGACAATGAAAACAATACGAGGGTATTGGGTAATGAAAAGGTGGCGGAAGCACGAATCAAAGGGAAAAAGAACCACAACCAAACGAGAATGGGACAAAGAACAATTTAACAGTTAAGAAAATCCATAATAAATGTCGAAATGAGGTCACTACGGGGGGTCCGGGAGTACGGCGGAAAACTTTGACCTATACCCCCCGTAATGAATCTCAGCCATTGATCACGGCTCGCCCAAGATTTTGACCAGTCAACTACGGGGGGTCTGATTTTGATAATTAACGAGCTATTTTCCCCACCGTAATAACTAATCTGGAACGACTCTCCCACGATCACCACTTCCGCTCGGGAAGTTGCTTGAACTTTAAGCTCAAAACAAAACATATACTTAAATAAAATTTAATGATCATCGAGCTTTGAAACGCTTCCTTTTATGAGATAGTATAAAAAACCTTATACTATAACATATGTTTTTCTGATTTTCTAATTTTTTTGTATTTTTGATACTCAAAATAAAAATTGAAAAGGATATGCGGATATGATCCACAACATCTGGCTCCACCTGGGGATAGTGTTTTTGCCACAAAACACTAAGAACTTGCATATCAGTGCCTTCACTTCGGGCATGGAGTCACATATTGCTTGGTGGAAAATGTACAATGATCACACCGGATATATACAATGATGGTGAAACAACTTCTTTAGTGCCGGAAGTAATGCTTTAGATATTGCCCATTCACAGGCATATATAATACTTCTCCTTCAAGATTTTCCAGCATGAAAGTGTTATTCATCCTGACTTCATTGATTTTGAATGGACCATACCACAACAGATCAAATTTTCCATGTTTCCCTTTGTCCTCCCTTCGGGTATCCCATCTCAATACTAGGTCTCCCTTCTGAAACATGATTTCTTTGGCCTTCCTGTCAAATATTGTCTTCATTTTCTACTAATAAGCAAGAAAATTCTCCCAAACTTTATCTCTGTTTTCACTTAGTTCTATTACATTATTCATTCTCCTAATAATGGCATTAGGTTCTGCTTGAGCATCTTGAAGGAAGGAAATCACAGGCTTCACCAACTGGGTGGGAAACAATGCCTGAGTACCATATACTAATTCGTAAGGTGACTTACTAGTGGATCTTCTAGCAGTCATCCTTGTTGCCCATAGCGAAAACACTAGCTTTGAATCCCAATTCTTTTGATTTTCATTTATTGTCTTCTTCAGGATTCTTACCTATGTTTTGTTAGAAGATTCTGCCAAGCCGTTCCCCTGTGGATGATAAGCTGTAGAATGAGACAATATCACATTGTAAGTCTGACAGAAATTAATGAACCTTAGTGAGCTGAAAACTTGGGCATTATCTGTCACAATCTTTACTGGACATCCAAACTTGCTAAAGATATTTTCTTCTAAAAATTTCATAACAACCAAATCATTTGCCTTCCTGGTGGGGATTGCCTCCACCCACTTTGTAAAATAATCCATAGCAGTAAGGATCCACTTAAATTGCCCACTAGATGGTGGATTGATTTCCCTAATGAAATCCAATCCCCATTGTCTGAAAGGTTCTTCAACAAAAACAGGGAGAAGATGCAATGGAGCTAATTTCTTCTTCTTTGCAAATACCTGGCATTTTTGACAACTTCTGACTGCTTTATAAACATCAGAAAAAATAGATGGACAATAGAATCCTGATTTAAAAATTTTATGAGCAGTTACCTTCCAACTATAGTGTCCCCCGCACAAGAATTCATGATTTTCTTTGATTACCTCTGGAACTTCCTCCTCTGTCAGACACATCAGTAATACACCAGCAGGATCTTTCCAATATAACTTTGCTTCGATTATGACATAAGGTTCAGCCTTCATCTTTAAGGCTCTGTATTTGGCTCTATCTATGGAAGGAGGACAAGAAAGAAAGCATAAATAATGAATAATGTCCTTGTACCAACTTGAGCAGAGAAATTTATATTTGATTGCTGGCCTTAATTGATTATCCCCTATTTTTCCATCGATTTCCTCTACAGGGGCCAAAAAATTAATTCCCAGTGCTTGGAAATTCGACTCCGTTAATAGTTTGGCCAATCCCAACCCTTTGACCAATTTGGTGGGTTTAACATCCAGATCATATTCTTGGATTTTTGCAATCCATTTTCCCCTTTTTCCTTCTACATCACTCTGTACTAGGACGTCTTTTACGGCAGAATTAGGAACGTACGCCAATATTTGAGAATGGAGGATATAGGTTCTGAATGCCTTCAATGCTTTCACCAGAGCATATACTTGTTTCTCCAGTATATTATACTTCAATTCTGCATCTCGGAGAACTTTTCTGAAATATGCTACCGGTTGTTCATATTTTTCCTCATTTCTCTGCAATAACACGACTGCAATGGTTGAGGGAGAGGCAAATGAGAAGATCTGAAATGGCTTCAAATAGTCTGGACTGATTAGAACAGGTGTTTCCTTTAAAGCCTCTTTAATCCTTTGAAAAGAATCCCTTGCTTCTTTGTCCCACTTCACCTCAACATCCTTTTTTAACATGTCTGTTATCTTTTTGACGATCTCTGCATAATTAGGAACAAACCTTCTTAGAAAATTAATTTTTCCGAGAAATCGCTGAATATCTTTCTTACTTCGGGGCAGTGGAATTGATTGAATTTCTTCGACCCTTGCTGGATCAATCTTCACTCCTTCTTTAGAAACAATGTGGCCAAGAAATTTACCCTCCTCCAGGGCAAACAAAGACTTTTTAGGATTCAGCGATAATCCAAACTTTCTACACTTCATGAAGGCTTTCTACAAATGCTGTAAATGCTCCTCATCAGATTTTGAAAAAATTGTGACATCATCCAAATAAACCACCACAAACTCATCTCCCACAAATGCGATATCCATCGCCCTTTGGAATGTGGCCCCCGCATTCATCAGGCCAAATGGCATCCTGGCGTACATGAATGTTCCCCAGGGTGTAGTGAAAGCAATCTTCTTTTGATCTTCCTTTTCCACAACAACCTGATTATACCCTGAAAAACCATCCACCATAGATAACCTGTAAGCCCCAGTGACCTTTTGTAAGACAAAGTCCATTTTCGGCAAAGGATAATTATCTTTCAATGAAGCCCTGTTCAAGTTCCTGAAATCTACACACAGCCTTATCTCTCCATTTTTCTTTCGGACTGGTACAAGATTGGAAACCCAATCTGAATATCTTAGTGGAACAATTATTTTGGCCTGCAACAATTTCCTTACCTCTTTTTCAATCGGAGCTAACAATAACGAATTGATTTGTCGGAGCTTCTGTTTATGCGGCTTGACTCCATCCTTGAGTGGGATTTTATGTTGTATGATACTTTTATCATACGTCTTCAAATCATCATAGGACCAAGAAAATAGATCTTTGAATTGTCTGAACAGATCTACGTACCTTTCTTTGTAGTCCTTCGGGATCCCTTTGAACAATTTGATCATCTTAGGCTCTTGTTGAGTCCCCAAGTTGTAATATGCCACTTGTTCGTCTTGGTTTACTTTCTTTTGATTCACCGCAACGTCATTAGCATCAAACAGTCTTTCGAGAGGCACCAAGCCTCTTGGAAAAACATTATATTTCAACTGAATAATATCCTGACCACCAATCTTATTTTTCAGAGTTTTACCAGCCCACTCATCTTGATCAGTGTCCAAATCAATTTGATGACCTTCAAAATTTCCAATCATCGACAAAAATTGCTTAATCTGTTCATCGTCTTCAAAGACCTGCCAATGTTTAATGTTGTCAGGGATTGACGGTCTATGTCTCATCTCAATTTCATACCTTAGTCTTGGATTGATAGGAGCTTGAATGTACTAGCTGCAACTGCCAAAGAATCAGCCATTCTATTTTCCTCCCTTGGTACAAACTGTAAGTTGAAGGCTTCAAAGTAATTTTCAATCAAATCCCAGACTTCATTCCTATATGCCCTTAACCTGGGATGTTTAGTTTGACACAAATTCTTTATTTGTCTTATAATTAATTCAGAATCACCGAACACAGTTATAGACTGAATTCCCATGTGCTTTGCTGTCTGCAAACTAATGATTAATGCTTCATACTCCGCAACATTATTAGTGGACTCAAACTCCAATTTGAAAGAAAAAGGCACAAGGTTACCTTCTGGAGAAACAAGAATGAAACCAGCTCCCGTGCCTTCTTTTGAAAACGCACCATCGAAAAAACACTTCCAGGGCTTGTTTGAATGTAGCTCCTTATGTACAACTGCTGAAGGGAGCTGCCCTTGCGATTCTTCAGCAAATTCTGCATCTTCATGCAGCATGAAACAAGAGAGGTCGTCTTTCTCTTGGACATAAATTGGTGAATTACCTGCATCTTTCTTAGTGGCAGTTTTTTGAAACCTAGTTTCTCTATACAACCTTCTTTCTTCCCCATTGAAAACAGAAATGATAGCAGATGTGAAATCAAGCTTCAAAACTCCTCCTAACTTTGCTCCCCACGACCTAGATAATAGCATACCAAATCTGGCTGGAATATCAGCCACTACCACATCCATCATAATGCTCTTGGCTGGGATTTGAGCCAAAGACACAACCATATCCTTAATAAGACCCACACACTTCACCCTCTTTGAATCAAAAGAATAAAGATCCCGATATGGCTTAGTGATTTGCAGATTCAATTCTTTCATCACACACAGTGGCATCAGATTGTGGGATGCGCCAGAATCTAACATACAATTATGCAAAACAAAGTCGTGTAACAGAAGTGAAACATAGAAAGGAGGGACAGATGAATCTACCTCTTCAACATGAGGCCCAAATGTAACCACTGGTTTTTCTTCTTGCAGATTAACTATATCGCCGACTTCATCGGACTAAGATAGATTGATAAATTCAGCAATCTCTTTCTTATAACCAGGTGTTTTCATTAATTCAAGAAGAGGAACTTGAATTTTCACTTTTTCCAATTCTTTTGCCAAACTGAAAGTTTGATTTGATTTTGTCAACTTTTCAGGCTCTTCTTGATCTTTATTGGAACTTGGATTTTGATTAGGAATAGTGACCACTTTCTCCAAAATATTAGAATCTCTAACATTCGTTTGAGAAGCATCGGCTTGCAGCTTTTCCTTCTCTCTTTCTTCATTCATGGGCTTTTTCCCCTTATCTGATTTCTGAGTCTGGTCTTTCTGTAATGGAGTCGCCACTGGAGCAGGCACTGATTCTGGTTCTTTTTCTTCATCCTCTTGAGTTCTTAGTCTCTTCTTTGACCTTAAATCATACTTTCTATGTAACTCGGATTGCATGAAGTCTGTAAACTATCTGTAATAATCATCCATCTCTTCTTGATCAAATGACATATCACTTTCTTCCGCTCCTTCTTCCTCAACTTCCTCTTCTGTTTCATCATCTTCCATGTACACAGCAGAAATTCAAGCATCATCCTCTCTTTCATCATCATCATCTACTGAACGGGATGGAGTCGCCTCTATATACAAAGGTTCTTGTACCTGATCTTGATCTTTCCTCTCTCTTTGTAGAATCTGCAGAGGCTGTTTTTTAAATTGGGGATTAAAAACCCCTCTATTCTATCTTGCAGGCTTACTATCTATTTCCAATTTCACCAATTTATTGGACAGATTTTTTATGACCTTAGTCATATCATCAATTCTTTGTTCTTGAGCTGAGGTTTCTTCTTTAGCTTTTCCTTTATCTTGAACTTTACCAGCAGCGGACATATTAGCCTCAATCTCCAGAGCATCAGTTTGAATCTGCTCAATGTAGGTGACCTCCTTTCCCTCAATGTGAAACTGAATTCTGGTTCAAATGCACCAGCAAAAACAACCGTTGCTCCAATAGGAGGGGGTTTCATTTCAACAGGCAAACTATTATACAATTTATTAAATCTTTTCACAAAATCTTTCATGCTTTCATCAAATTTCTTCTTTATTGCATTGAACTTTGTCAAAGAATAGCCATGGTCCATTTTTTCACCCATCTCTCAGTGAAACGTGTTTCTAGGGTATCCCAATCATTTATGGTACCATTAGGAAATCCTTTAAACCATTTCCTTGCCTCTCCACTTAGAGACTGAACAAAAAGTCTCATTACAACGTCCAAATGTTCAACATTTAAATTCTCGGCAAATGTGAAAAACAGGGGCAAGTGCTGTTCTGCAGTTATTTTGTCTTCACCAGTAAATCTAGGGAGTAAATTAAGATATTCCTGAGGCATATCATGCAGTGGTTGGGGTAGATTCAATGGTGCATATCTATTCATCAAGAAAGCAGGGGCTGCAGGGATTGCCATGTTTACGCCCGGGTTAACTGCTCCTTGAGCGAGGGTAAAATGAATACCAGTTGTAGGAGAGGATGAATGGGGTGGAACAACTGATATAGGAGTTGGAGTATGAACGACTGCGGAAGAGATGGCAACTATATGAGGCTGAGTTTCTGTAAAAGGAAAAGACACAAACTCTAAAGATTGCTCTTCTAATGTGGGTTCTTGAAAACGAACGGGTGATGGTGACGACTCTTCTTCCGAGAAAGTGAGTTTCTTGGAAGCTTTCTTGGATATGAAAGTACGTGAACTGCTACCTGGTGTGAGCAGTGTAGTTTTTGGTGTATCAAATATTTTTAGTTTCTGGCCCTTCTTTGAAACAAGCTTCTCAGGATCAGACAAAACAGGAACGGTTTGCTGAGAGGAATCCGACCTCGTATGAGGTTTCTTGGGAGCCAGAGCTATTTTCAAACAAACAAAGCTTACTATCTCCTCCTCTCTGAACAACCAGAGGAAATGTAAAACAAAACCCAGGGAAATTCTTCAAATCTTCATCCCCGGCAACGACGCCAATTAATGTTGTTCCTTGAGAAACAATTCCCTGCTGTGTAAAGGAATTCGTGCTCAAGACATTAAAGATTATGTCACAAACAAAAGTATATCTGTCTCTATTTTATAAACCTCAAACATCAATAATATAATTTTCAAATATTAAACCCATAAAATATCTGCAATGCCATATTCTCCTTATGTTGAAATGATTGGACGGAAGAAACAAGAAAGGAAGGATTTCAATTTGATATGCTACTTAAAACAGAATCTATCAGTGTAAAAACCCTGAAGAAATGAGTAATAACAATGTTAAAATAGAGGAGTGCCCATTAAGGTTTATTTGACTCTTAAATACACAATTATCTAGAGACCCGCGGCTCAAATTACTCTATTTTATTCACAGACATGAAAAACATAATGAAAACTGAGAAACTATTTAGCATAGATAGAATGAAGGAAACTTGCAAAACTTTTTATTGATTCAGCATTCTTCAGTACAAAATTTAGCTTCAAGGTTAAAAACTCGGAACCTTCATCTTTCTTGAAATTGTCCTTTAATACAGTATCACAAGACAGTTTCCAGTAATGAAACTGATTCTAACTGCTCCAACTAATTCTAATTGTTTAAACCACTAACCGTTATGGAAGCACATGCTTCGGAAAGTCTAATTACATTTACATAGTTTTGAAAAATAAAATGAGAATTTTAAAACTCCTAATCTATGAGAACATCTGGTCCTGAAGCTATTGCCGAGTCAATGGCTGCTTTTGATTGAGCCATTGGGGTCTCTTTTGCTGTATCCACGAGAGAACTGAAGCTTGATGAACCGGACAGAGAAGCTCTTTTTGCCATGGCTAACAGACAATGAAAACAATACGGGGTTATTGGATAATGAAAAGGTGGCGGGAGCACGACTCAAAGGGAAAAAGAACCACAACCAAACGAGAATGGGACAAAGAACAATTTAACAGTTAAGAAAATCCATAATAAATGCCGGAATGACGTCACTACGGGGGGTCCGGGAGTACGGCAGAAAAATTTGACCTATACCCCCCGTAATGAATCTCAGCCATTGATCACGGCTCGCCCAAGATTTTGACCAGTCGACTACGGGGGGTCCGATTTTGATAATTAACGAGCTATTTTCCCCACCGTAATAACTAATCTGGAACCACTCTCCCACGATCACCACTTCCGCTCGGGAAGTTGCTTGAACTTTAAGCTCAAAACAAAACATATACTTCAATAAAGTTTAGTGATCATCGAGCTTTGAAACGCTTCCTTTTATGAGATAGTATAAAAACCTTATACTATAACATATGTTTTTCTGATTTTCTAATTTTTTTGTATTTTTGATACTCAAAATAAAAATTGAAAAGGATATGCGGATATGATCCACAACAGTCTCAATGGCCCTGGAACCCCAGCCACATGCCTCTGGTACCAAAGAGGCAAGTCATCGGTCCCATTATCTGGAATATCTATGGTAAGCCTCTCCAAGTTGTGATCCAACTCGGTCAAGGTCTCTGCTGTGTCAGGTTGTGGTGGCATAGCTTCTATAGGTTGGTCCCCTCGTAGGTCAAACCTCCATAGCCCTGCTGGTCGGACTGGACCTACATCTGAATTGACATTTCAAAAATTAGCTTTGGATGATTAAAAACAAATAAAAATTGAAAAAAAACAAAAACATCAAATGAGGCATTTTTATCTCTGTCATCCCACTACATCCCAGGTTGCCCTTGTAGTCCATCCCTACATATGGGAAGTCCTCAACCATGAAAATTTGGCTTCTCAGCCAGAAAAAAATCTGAGTTGTATATGTCACAACTGAGCTTCCATCGCCACCATGGTGAGCCATCAACGAAACCCACCGCAACATGCGTGGATCTCTAGGTCCTGTCAGATCTACTAGATGTTGTTGTGGAATGAGGAGTGGAATCCTCTCTAGAGTAAACGATAGAAGGATGGAACCATAACCAAAATTCTTTAGTTGACCCTCCATATCTCTAGTTAGTTTTCCTTTCATGTTGACAACCACTCCCTCACACCAGTTAAAGACAATTCCCTCTGACATCAATTGCAGTCTGCATATGGGGCTTTGTAAGCACGTGAGGAGCTGCACTACCACATATTTTTGTTACTGTGAAGGCGATAATATTCAAATCAAGCTGCTGTATAACTTAGATATCTATTCAGCCATATTTGAGCACTGAGTTTGGAGCACAATATCGCCTCAGGTAGGATACAGTAGATTCCCCACCTGGTCGCTTTCCAAACAAAGAAATGTCACATCCTCTACAGGACACTCGGGTCAGAAAGTAAATATCATCAGATTCAAGAAAACAATGGTGACCGCTAATAACAAAACATTGTTCCTAGATATCCTAGGCCCTCACTAGCCATGTCATTAGCTCCACTTGAGCTTTCATCCCTCAAATGGACAAAAATTTATAGAGACCACAATTTTTGAGAGCCTGCAAAGTTGTTGGACTATCTATAGCTTATGCATCATGAGTTTCATGCTCTCGATCTCTCCACTCCAACATGATTGGTTCAAAAATCCTGGAAATGACAATTTAGGAATATTAGAACCCTGCGTGAGAAATTTGAGGGTTTTTTAGGTTAGTTTTTTATGTTTTAAAAAGCTCACTACACTTGTGAAAATTTTCCTAACAGACAATGTGTTTTTGCGCAGTTTCTCAGGTGAAAAACCGCATAACTAGCGTCATTTTGTGTGTAAAAAATTATCGGGGTGCACTACCTCGATGAGGAAAAACCACACACCTTGACAAACGATTTATAAAACCATAAACCTCCCCAAAAAATTATTCTAAAGCCTAAAAACGAAATTCAAATGGTTGAAATGCAAGATATGGAAGATATATGTTACCTAGAAAAGACATTTCATCAAATGGTTCATTGGTTTGCCAAATATCAGCTCCGAACATTTTGTGGTAAAAACTCTTTTACTACTCTCAAATTGTTTTAAAACTCAAATGGTGAAAACAACTTACCTTTTTCAACTTTTATAAGTTTTTGGTGAATAAAATATTATTATTGTATGCCTTTAACTTATAAGAAGTCATTTTTCAATATTTTTACCATAATGAAGTGCAATTATCATGATTTATTGAGTTTTTATGTGCATAATACAGGTTGCGATAAAAAATGAATCATTTTGATTATGAGTAAACTTTTATCAATTTTTCGGACTCTTGAAAAACATGAAAAAGCGAAACCCTAGAGTCATTTTTAAAGCCCTTTTCAGAATCCCTTTACATGAAAATATTGTCGAGTACTTGACTATTCGAACTCATTAAAATAAATGAAGAGTTGTCTATTCGGTATAAGTTTACCCCTTTTTCGGACCGAACTAGTCTATTTACGAAAAATGTATAGATTGACTAAACATGGTCAATAGATTTATCTCCTACATTATTTTATCCTTTTTTGGGCTTGAGGGACTAAATTTATGAAAAAGAACACTATGGATTTTTCTTATTTTTTCCTTTGACTCCTTAAAACTGAAAAACACAAAGTTTTACTCTGTTCGCGCTCGTTAAAAATCTATGTTGAATTTGGTGAGCCCTGGTATTGCACCAAGAGCATTACAACTCCCAGAGGCTACTCAAATTTACTTCGCCAACCCAGGGTTCGTAAAAAGTTGGAGGTGATAGTGCTATATGCATAGAAGATAAGTTTTACTCATGTCATCCTCATCTAAGTTCTACAATGAGGTGCTACTGCTAGGGTTAATTCTAGGAAAGGAATTCTGTCACTATACTAGAAGTAATCTAATACTGGAAATAAATCATTACCATTACTCTATCAAAAGGGAAATAAACTACTCTAGGTCATACTGATTCATCTAGTTAATTGCAAGAAAGAGAAATTCACACTTATACTAATGCAAGAAAGGAAATTACAGTAAGTCACATTCAGAAGCTAGATTGCTGAATTGAATTGCAGAAAAGGAAACTAATATAAAGCACACATACTAAATCAACACAATAATTGAGTCCTATCTATCTCATACTTAACTATTGTGTTTAATGATGCATCTAGCAATGAGATAATCACAATTTTAAACGACTATGTTTTGTAGCAAAATAAGGAGGAGTTGAGGTGGTATAAGAGGGACCCTGGACCAGAGGTTCAAAGATGAAGGTCTATTGGTGGCTTGGTTAGGCTTAGATGAGGTGAAAGAGTGATTTTGGGATGAAAGCAAGAGGGTTTGCACTGCTACAGGAAGATGCTATAGGATTTCCTGTACTGCTATAGGATGTCTTGAATAGCTACAAGAAACATGTCGTGTGTAGTTTGAGGCTAGAAATGGCGAGGAAAAGGTTAGGAGATGTGGGGTGAAGGTGGATCTAGGTAGATGAAGGGTTTCCAATCCCTTTTCCAAGCTCAAAACTCTTCACAAATCCTACCTTGAACCTTCATGGTGGCTCTCGGTGATGTGGTGGTGATTTATAAAAACAGGGTTGTAGGTAACTTGGATGGAAGGTGGTTGATGAAGGGTGGAGACTGAAGCTGATGGTGTTGAAGGGGTCCTCCTCTACTACTCTATTCAAACCTACAATAAAACTACCTATTCATGCATTCATCATTGATAAACTTATCATAAAAATGGTAGAAAATATGAGTTGAATTTAAATAAACCTACTTATGCAACTGAAACAAAAATACACCTCTACATCTACAACATGTTCATGATGAGAAAACTAAATTATCTAAATTTTCCAAGAAATCATAAACTAAAATAAATTTTGGTCTGTGGTGGAAGACTTTCTCAAGCTCCAATGGAAGAGGTGAGAAAGGGAGTCTTAGCACACAGTTTTGAGGTTTTATATACTACTCAACATAAAATGAAAGAGATTAACTACTGCAGCATAAGAGAAAACATAAGTACATAAGATAGATTGAGGCAAATGGATTGGGCCTTAACCCACAACCCGAGCTCCCTAAAACTAACTCAGTGGAGAAGAAACCAAATGCTCATTTTATTTCATAACCAGTCTTTTACATAACATATGAAAGACACAAATGTCTAATACAAGATCCAAGAGTGCTCTAGCTACATCCAAAAATTGAATCCTAGTGAGCTCTTGCTTTGGCCTATTTATGCTCAAGTGTAGCCACCAAAATATCCCTAAAAAGTAGGTATTTATTTCCTTGGAACTCGAGAGAAGTAGAGCTTGGCTCCCTTTGATCATTCACTTGCTTGGTTGCCTTAGATTTCGAGTTGTTGGAGGAGAATATCTAGGAGATATTGGTTGCATTTAGGAGTTAAGGAGGTGGTCAACCCTCATACAATCACTACTTTTTGTCTAATTTTAGTGCTGAATGTGAAATATTCCTAAAAAATGTCATTATTCCCCTGATTTTCCTACATTTAAACCACATTTGGCCTCGAAGCATGAAAACCCTTAATACACCATTCTCACTAAGAAAAACATCACAAAATGAAATTAAATGTGTGTGAGAGAGAATAATTAGGCTAAAAAGGTGACAATTAACCCCTTAGAATGTACGTAATGATGGTTCTCATGATCACCCCCCTACCAAATTGTTTCTCATCCTCTAAGCAACTCAATCCTCTTTCTTCATTTATTTTAGTGCCCTTGTAGCCTCTTTGACATTCCAAGGTATCATGGAAGGAGTCTCATCAGGAGGGTAGAACCCTACATTCTTTTCCAATTCCTCCCATTCCTTGTCCTCTTCAGCTTGATATTTTCCTTCACTCAGTCCCAATAGCAAAGGTGGAATTATTTTTAGTCCAAGCCCTTTTTTTTGCATGGCCATTTTGTACGAAGGTGCTATTTATAGGTTAGCTCCCAATATGTCTGGAGTATGATACTCCATGTTTCTTAGGCTAAGTGGGAGGCCATTCCATCTTCTCTGACGTTCCATCACACACTCCTCTCCCAACAGTTTAGATATGTCGTCATAATGTGCAATTTCCTATGCTTGGGTGTTGATATATCTGTCTGCAAGGTTGGCATCATTGGCTATAATTTGGTGGTTGTTTATCACCCCTCTAGGGCTGATTAGCTCTGCCCTGATTTGGAGAGGCTCTTTTCCTTCTCTCTTCATCACATTTTTCACCTCCTCTATATTAGCTTCTTCATTTGTCATCCAAGAGGCTAGGGACATCAATTGCATATTCCCCAACCTAGAGTTTGGGTCCCAAATGTTCAAATCAGTTAGGACAAGATTATGCATGTAAAAATCTACTAATTTGGCCCTATCTTCTATGTTGGGCTGACTCCAAAAATCAATAAATTTCGTATAATTATGGAAAGGAAATGAACCATATGATGCTAGTGTTTTGATCTTGAACTCTATCCACTACTCCTTCAGGTAAATCACATAAGAATTTGAGGTATTCCTGTGTTTTATTGCCTCCATGCACATGTCTGCCATGGTGGCAATATGCTTGCCTTTTTTGCTACAGTTGTCCATTAAATCTTGCATTCTCTTCTTGTGCTTCTTGTAGCTTCTCTTTCAACACTACCTCCCTAATTCTCACATCAGCCAAATCTTTCCCCATCTTTGTGAGTTTCTTTTCCATGATCCCTACATCTTCCACATTCATATTTTTGACAATTTGCATCTAGTGGTGTGTGCACACTCTCTCTTTCTCTAGCTCATAGAACATGGGAACTCAAAGATTTTGAGGGATCATCCTCCCTCCTTCAATGGATGTTGTAGAAATTATATAACTAATTCATTATACATCCAAGATTCTCCTGATCACACACTATTTGACTTCATGCATAATACAAAATCTGTTCTACTATTGATCATTACTTGCGGAAATTAAATCAATTGCATGCACACATTGAAACCATAAAAATTCACACATATGAACACATTGTTTTAACGGGAAAGCCTTAAGCTAAAAACCCCAACTATCTGTATATAATATATGTCATAGAGATCATGTAACAATCCTCATACAAAGCTGATCATGTCAAGCTCTCAGTATAATACAATCACTACACACTAATCAGGCCCGATCTGGCAAATCCATGCACCGATCTTTGCCACCTGCTAGCATGCCTCTACTGCGCAATTCCTGCTGAATATTGGCTCTGAATGAACTCGAATTGGTCCAGCCTTGCTCATGCAATTCTCATTGGCATCTCCAATCACTGGGTGTTACAAATCATGCAACACTATAGTCACAACTGATAGTCAACCTGCTCTTTCACCTACCTCTCCACTAGTCTCCACTGAAAATGTCCATGCACTGTAGCTAACTGATGTATTCTTCAGTTGATTAATGAGTTAATAATTAGTGAATTAATTAATAATTAATTCACACCACTCTCACTAGTGTATCAATCAGTTAGACTAGATACAACTAGCTCAACTATGTTTAACTCAGTTAAACTGAACACAAATCCACCAACTACCTCAATAACTCCACCAAACTCTGTCACATGAGTTCTAACTGAAGTCTCCATGCAATAGCTCCACTTAACCCTCAGGAATAGCGTAATTCCTTCTGTCAGCTCCTGTGCCACATCTGTGCACTTAACTGAAGTGCTCCAAGAGAATAAGTTAATGATTATAGTCCAAATATTATTAAGAGCTAATAATATTAGACATATCTATTTTTAGACTGGCAATCTAAAAATAGATTCCGCCCAATATGTCTAAAAATAGAAGTCCATCTATTTTTCCAACTTGACCAACCATCCACAAATAGCATCCTGCAACTCATAGAATATGATCGACATGTCTAAAAATATACTTGCGCCAAAAATAGCCTGCGGGCCCACTTAGTGAAGGCGACTCTTTTCACTAAGCTCATCATCTTGTTTCAATCTCAACAAATGTGTAATAGGAGCTCAAGTTTGGTTGTGGACTACGATATGTAATTGCTATAATTTATTATGGACATTTTTTGGATAGGTTGGTGCTTCCTTTGGTTCCTCCTCTTACTTCTCTTGTTTCTCAACTTTGGCATCATGCCGCTCAAATTTGGTATCCTGCCCCTCAACTTCTTCCTCTTTTTCATCACCGTGGGCCTTCTTCCCTTCCAATGGTGTATTTTTCTCTTCTCCCATGAATTTTTACTCTTCCTATAGCAAATTATGAGTTTCTTGTAGAAATTTTTTTGTTTCATGTAGCAAACCATGTTTTTCAAGCTCTCCTTCTTTTCTTCCTCTTGGAAGTCTGTGGGTGTTGGTGCTTATTTGAGGGATTCTAGCCTTGAGGAGTGCCTCCTTGTATAGGTCATAGGTGTATTTTTAGGTGAAGTGACCTCTTGAATATTTCCATCCTCTGGAATTATTTCTTCTTTCTTATTTGGTGATTCTTTAATTGTGATGGGGCTGTTGGTTGGAGTTTGAGGTTTCCCTTGTTTCACCCTGGTATTCTTCCTGGTCCTGAAGTACACGGGGGTATGAATTTTTTTCTTTGCTTTCACAAGGGTGATTAGAGTGGCTAAGGTTGCAGCCACTTCCTTTTCCAAGGCCCCTGGTGAAATGCTAGTTTTTTGAGGGGAGATACTAGTGGTAAGCTTGGGGTCTAGTATCTCCTCCTCTTCTGTGTTTCCTTCCTTCTCTTCATATTTTTTTTCATCTTATTTTTCAAATTCTTCTCCTTTTTAATATTTGTTTTCCTCTTCTCTTCCTCCAACTGCTCCTACATTTTTTGGGGGTTTTGTATCTGTTTCCATTTCCTCTTCTTCCTCTGTCCTTTCAGTGCCTTCCTCTTTAGCTTTGATGCCCCTTTCTCCAAGGCTTGAGGCAGGGTTCTCTCCAGGAGTGATGGTTTATGTCCCAATGAATTATTCTCTTTTTATGTCAATGAAGGTGGACCAAGGTACAGGGATGTTGAGTCTATTGAGAGCATATCCCACTATGAGTTTAATGAGACCATGATGAGCTAGGTTTTTATACTTTCTCTCCCTTACCCTCTGACTCATATCTCTGATTTAATGTAGGAGGAAGTATCAGATGTTGAGTGTCTGATCTAAGGGTAGATCAAATTTGCACCCAAGTTCATGCAACAATCTAAAATGGTATCCATAGACCACACTTAGTTTGCCCTCATAGGAGATATATTTCATGATGTGGTAGGCTACCTCATCCCATGGGTATGGTAGAATTTGTCTTCTTACCCCATTCTTATATTCAATGTATTCTTTGTTTGGAAATAAGAAACCCTTCTTAGAGGAAGTACTAGAGACTTTGTCCTCTTTGTTCCACTTATCTCCTAGAGGTAAGGTGGTGAATAAGCTAATGAGCTCAAGGGTTATGGTAATTGCTAGCCCTATTACCACCGTGGTGGCCCTATCATTTGCTTGGGAGTGCAAGGCTACTGCAAATTCTGGAGCCACTTCATCATTAAAGCCATTGAGGAGCTCAAAGAACCCCAACCACTGGTTATTTCTAAAGATATCAACCACGGGAGGGTGTAGTCTAATTATTTTTATGTCTGTGGGCTCCCTTATATTGAAACCTCCACCCATATTCTGACCATGTTAGAGAGATGGTTGTATATGTCTTTTTTCTAATATCATTGTGATATGAGAGCCCAAAGGTTTATCTTTACACACAATGTGTTTTCCTTATCCCTACTGCTTTGAAAAATATTTTAATTTCTTGAATTATGGCTTGACTGTGTGTAAATTACCATGAAAAATATTTGCCACTTACCTCTACAATTCTGATAATATATGGCTTGAAGGATGGTATCAAGGTGTCAACACACTCTGAGGTTGGCTTACATGACACTTTATAGCACTTTGTGGCCTCCCTGGAAACTTCCTGTAGCAATAATAGAATTTTCTGTATCACGAGTTGCATGCAAAGATCGAACATGGATTGAATCTCCTCAGTGTCTCCTATCTCTATCATTCTCTAATTGATCTTGAAATGCACAATAGATTAAGGGGGAATGAGCCAAAGTACACTTTTTATTCCAAATCGAGTAGGCTCGGAGCGTAGTGGTGATGTGGATTTGGCACGAGGTTTCCTCATTTGGACCGTTGGTCCCACTTGAACCAATCATTCCCTCCTACCTCGGAATAAAATCCAAATACTCGCGATCTTTCCCTTAACTAATGTGACAGCTCCATGTCACATGAAAACTCCACTAACTTCTTTTTTTTTAACTATTCTAGGGTGGCCAAGTTACTAGCCACCTTTTTTCCTCTTAAACTATCTTTTCTTGACATTTACTCATTTTAGTCAAATTATGCATAAAAATAGGGTGAGGGAGCCATTCATGAGCCTACTTGATGCTGATGAGTGGCAGGATCCTTTGATGTAGGGTGTTGGAGTACTGTGACGTTCACAAGTGATCTATTTTTTTTCTTTTGAGTGAGGAGCTTATTTTCTGAATGAGGTGCTTATTGTCTTTGCTTGCTGATTATTTTTCCGGTGCCTCGTGGAGATCCTAGGATGCTGCTTCTGGTGTAGCTTCTCTTCTAGAGTCCTCCAGTGATCTTCAAGAGATATCTTCATCAGTCATCTCATGGCTTTTTGATGTGTTGGTTTCATGCACATATTTTCTATAGGAAGTGATCATCTTCTTGTAGCATTTCCCTTGTTGCAGTTTTGGATCTCAACTGACCTAAGGAATGAAGAAAAATAGTGTAGGGATGTTAGGGGTGGTGTTAGGAAGTGTATGGAGTGGTGTAATGGAGGAGGATATGAAAGGAGAGGCCTTCTGTGAGGATTTATATAAACTAGCTCACAGTGGCGAAATAGAGGGTTTGATGAGTGATTCTTTATATATGGGGTGGAGTGATGGTTAGGAATGGTAGAAATAGATTAAAAAAAAATATTTTTAATATATTATTTAGGGTTAGGTGGATTTGGGTGAGCTTATCCATCCTCGGGTGACTTTCCTGCAGCAGTACAAGAAATCCTTTAGTAGCCTAGGAAATCTTGTAGCACTCCAGAGAGTAAGAGAAAAATGGAATTTTCGCTCACTTGGAGGGAGAAATGGATGAATGAATGCATGTTGGGGTTGGAAATGGAGTAGATTGGTAGAGGAAAGAGAGAGAGAGAGAAGGAAAGTTTCTCCTTTTTTCCAAATTTTCCTTGATCAGCAACACATAAAATAGAAGCAAGTTAGTGCATAGGTGTTGTATCACTCTTTTGATTTATTCTCTCTCTTCTCTTTTTTATTTTTATTTTTATTTTTGAAGACAGGTGGGCTACCTCAGCAGAGGTTTCCAACTCACAATCTTGCCTTGGGTGCCTCAAGGAGTTTTCCACCCAAGGATCTTTTATTTCTCTATTTTTTATTTTATCCTTTTTTTTTTCTCCAGGGTCCCCTCATGGAGGTTTTCAATCCAGAAGTTTGCCTTGGATGCCTTAGAAAGGTTTTCACCTGGGCATATTTATTTTTTTCCTTTTTTTTTTTAAATTTTTTCTAGGAAAATGAGGGGCTGGAAGCTATGGATCTCCTAATGACATTCACCTCCATGTTTATTGTATTGATAAACTCAGCCTTAGACATGGGCTTCTTATACATTTTTAGCTTGTAACCATTGACATGCAGAGGGATCCCATCCTCATCTATGGTTCTGATATGAACAACCCCGTTGCCATGGAGTTTCTCCACTTTATAAGGTCCTAACCATATGGTCATTAAAATTCCCTTGAATTCTTGAATCTAGAGCCATAGAGTAGAGCCCAATATCCTTCCTGAAATGTATTTTCTTTGATGTGATTGTCATGCAAAACTTTTATTTGCATCCAGATTACTTCTATGTGAAGGAGGGCATGCATTATAAATTCATCCAAACCATTTAGCTGGAACAACCTTTTCTTGTTGTGCCTTTGTGATGTCCAAGTCCAAGTGAGATTCTATTGTAAGGGTGTTATGCTCAAACTAAATGGAAAGTAAAGCTTTCTTCCCATAAACTAGATCATATGGAGTAAACCATGTAGTTGTCTTCCAGGTGGCATTGTAAGCCAAGTGGCTTCCACCAATCCGTCTTCCCTATATTTCTTGCTACTGATCACAACTTTGGTGAGGATGTTCTCTAAGGCTCTATTTGTCACTTCCATCTAGCCATTTGCTTGAGGATGATAGGTAGTGGAAGTCTTGTGCTTTATTTTGTGCTGCCTCATAAGGTTCTCAATGATATGAGATTTAAATTGAGCCCCTTGATCAACGACTACCTATATAGTGTATCCAAACTTGTAGAATACATTCTCTCTCAAAAAATCAGCTAGATTCTCTTTTTTTGATGCCTTTACACCCCTTGTTTTAGCCCACTTGGTCAAGTAATCGATGTAGACTATGATATATCTCTTTTGCCTGGATGGTGGATCAATGGGTCCAATTAAGTCCATGCCCCATTTGTCAAAACCCTCTAAATCCACTTGAGGTTGTAAAGGCATTTCATGCCTCAGTGTAGGTATCCCCATCCTCTAACATTTATCACATCTACTAGTGTATCCCTTGGAATCTTGGTGGAGGGTAGGACAATAGTAGCCTGTTTGCAAAGCTTTGAAGGTTGTCATCTTAGCAAAAAAATGGCCCCCATAGGGACCATCGCGATATGCTGAGAGAATTTCAAAGACATCCTCATCCCTCGCACATCTTTTGAGAATTCTATCCAGACCCACTTTGAAGAGATTGCCACCAATCCAAGTGAAAGGGGCATTTTTCCTTATAATCGTGCTCTTTTATTTGGTTGAAAGGTTTGGAGGAAACCTCTCAGCAACGAAGTAGTTAGCTATGTCAAAAAACCAAGGAGAGAGTGTTGTTATAGCGAATAAATGTTCATCTAGAAGTTGATAATCCACCGTTCCTTCTTCATATGTAGATAAAGTTAGTCTAGATACGAAATATGCAACAACATTTTCCTTTCACGGTTTATCAACAATTGTCAAATTAGATTGCTGCAATAACAAAAACCATCTAATGATTCTAGCATTGACATCAGGTTTATTCATTAAGTGCTTTATTTTTGCATGGTCAGTATGTAAAAAGGTTTGATATCCAGTAATGTAGTGCCTGCATTTTTTAGGGAATGGATAATGGGTAAGAGTTCCTTTTCAGTGATAGTGTAGTTAAGTTAAAATTTGGACTGATTCTTGCTAATGAAATAAATGGAATAGGTTAATTTGTCTTCCAATTTCCCCAAGGTTTCCCCCACAACTTTATCTAATGCATATTTATGAATGTGGAATGGCAGAGCCCAATTGGGACCTTGAAGAATAGGGGCAATGGTTAGATTTTCCTTGATGAGATGAAAAGTCTCCTAACATAGAATAGACCAGAAAAAGTCCTTAATGAACCTCCTATAGTAGCCATCCAAACCTAGGAAACTTCTGACATCTCTCTGCTTTTTAGGAATATGCACCCTTTTGATGATGGTGATTTTTTTTGGGTCTGCCTGTATTCCTACTTGTGATATTGAATGGCCCAAGATTATCCCTGCCCTTTTTAGAAATTCACACTTTTCAAGACTTAGGGAGATATGCATTTCAATGCACTTCCTCAACACTTTACCTATATTCGAGAGAGCCTCCTGGAAATAATAGCCATAAGGTGTGAAATTGTCCATGTAGATCTCTACAGAATCATGGACTAGCTTAGAAAAAATTCTCAAGACTGCTCTCTGGAAAGTAGCAGGGGCATTGCACAAGCCAAAGGGAAGGAATTTTTAAGTGAAAGTGGCCCAGGGACATGTGAAAGTGGTATTTTCCTGGACCTTGGGGCTGATTTGAATCTAGTTATTCCCATTGAATCCATCCAAGAAAGAGAAAAACCTTGTTCCTGCAAGACCATATAGGACTTGATCGATGAAGGGAAAAGGGAAATGGTACTTTTTTAGTGGCTTTATTTAGTTCTCGGTAGTCAACACAGATTCACCACTTCCCATTTTTCTTGGGGACTAGAACAATAGGAGACACCCACTCATTGTATGATATGGGGTAGATGAAACCTGCATCGAGAAAATTTTGTAGTTCATCTTACACTATGTCTTTAAAGGCTGGGTTCATCCTCCTTTGGGGCTGGTGCATAGGATTACATCACTCCTTAATATAAATATGATGTGTGCACACTGAGGGATGCACCCCTTTCATTTCCTTGTAGTCCCAAGGAAAAGCATCTAAGTTTTCCTTCAGGAGTTGGCAAAGTTGCTCTTCTTCCTTGGCCAAGAGGGATGGGTTAATCTTTAGGGATTTAGATGGGCCAAATTCCACAACCTTCGTGGCTTCAGATGTTGAGTCAAATGAGTGCATATAAATCCAAGGGTGGCTTTCAAATTCTCTCACTAGGTCATCGAGTGGAATGACAGTGGGGGGCTGGCTTTGAATGATGTTGTCAATGAGATCATCCTCATCGAGTTGCCCCCCTCTAAGAATAGTATCTATGGTACAAATGGGGTAAGGTGTGCTACTGTACACTTCATCCTCTTATTCTTCATCCTCCAACCACAAGGATAGGTTATGGTCAATGGAAGGCTAGGCAGGAGGATATAATACGAGTTGTTTGGATAAGGGCCAATTCTTTATAGTCATGTTTTCGACCCTACAACTAATATAAGAATCGATAGTGGCCAACCAAGGTCTTCCTAAAATGAGAGGATATCCATTAAACTTGGTTTTTGGCTGGAGGACTAGGAAATCTGTGGGGTACTCCCAGGAGTCAATCAAGACCATCACATCCTCAACAATTCCTTCTGGAGCTACTGTGGATTTGTCTGCAAGTTGCAGAATAGCAGTAGTCTTTTCAAAGGCTCCTTGGAGGTTTATTTTAAGCATAGTTTCTATGATCATCACATTGATGGTAGCCCCAAGATCAATCAGAGTGTGGGGGAATATGAAACCATCAATGTGTACATCTACTACTGGACTTCCAGGGTCCAGGTACTTCGGGAAGATCACCCTTCCCAACATTAATTTGGACAACTATCCCACAACATTTATGGTGGCGATGTCTTTCTTCTTTCTCCTGGAATTTTTAAATAATTTTTCTCTGATGAGCCTGTTAGAGTTGGTCTCTTCATCCCTCCGTCAGAGATCAAAATCTCTTGTTGCATTTCATTTTAGGTGTCTCATTCAGTTCAGTCAGCTGCATTCCATTAGGAGCATGGATCATCTGACGGAAGGGTATTTTCTCTCATATCCCTCATGTCTTGTACCTGTTGGCTTAGGTCTGTTCATCAAAGTCAATTTTACAGTCATTTACAGTCTTGTTTGATCTCTTGGTCAACAAAGAGTCATTTTAGGGTTTTAAACCTCATTAGGTCTAGGGTTTAGTCTTCAAAATGTCTAATATGTCAGCAGGCACATGAGGGAGGCTTGAAATAAGTTTTCATCACAAAAATATCATCGTCATAATGCTTGATCATGATTCTTCTTCAAAACTCTGTTTTGAAGAAAAATCGTCAAATTCATCCTTTGTAATAAATGTTGTTTCAGTTGTGAAGTTCTTCAGGTGTAGCCTTGGTCGCCTTTGCCAAATTACATGCTAGCCATCCCTGCAAAAAATAGACAAGAATTTCATCATTCAGCTAAAAAATCAAAGTGGAAGCAAAAACAGAGTTTATTTTAAAATGTGAAAGTGCCAAAGTCTGCAACATTGCAAAAGTGGGTTTTCTAAATGAAAAATAAAAATCCTTTCGTATATATAGGATATTTTCACCATTCAATAATTATTCAATAATTAATTTGCACAAAAAATCCTCAAAGAAGCCAAGTTAAGTCATGGAAGATCAAAAGCCAGTTTTGGAGGACCGACTGTGGGTGAGATTCAGGGTCGCGGCGCACTGGTTGGAGGTCGCGGCGCACATAGTTGTCGTGGCGCATAGGGCCGTTTTTCACCATACAAATTTGAACTGGCACGACGCACAAGGAAGGCGCGGCGCATTGGGTTATGCACGCGGCGCACAGGGCCGAAACTCAAAATTTCTTGCTATCTCTCTCAAACATCAAACAAAACGGTATCCTCTGCTCCGTGTAAGTCAAATCATCTTGCAATTACCATTGAATAGTGTTTGGTATAGTTTCAAAGATGGGTTTGAGAAATTGCAATGTCAAAATTCAAACCCTATCCTTTTGTAAAAATTGCTCCCTTAGGGTTTGAATTTGAGTTTTAAATTTTGATTTTGGTGCCAAAATACTCCAACTCTATTTCCCACCTGTGATTCCTTTCCCATCACTATCATACTATCATTATAGTCCCTCCCCTATTCCATTATATCCCATTTCATTTCCTCTCATTCTCCTTTTCCCATTTCATGTGTAAAAATTCCCAAAACCTCAAGTTCCCCAAACATTCAGTGGTTGTCCCCTCTCCCAAAATTTGTCAAATTCTCAAAGGGAAAACTACCACTTGACAAGACTCCATTGTTCACACTGACCATATTTCCCACAGTCCCTCTCACACCACCATATATTTGGCATTAAAAAAAAAGGCACCAAATTCTCATTTTTCATTCAAGCCAACATACACCTTGCATGAGTATTATGGAGACAGACACTGATACATCATATGACAGAGATAGTGATTTTACCACTGAGCTACATGCACCGAGAAGGCCTCATAAAGGTGGAAAACATGTGAGAGAAGAGCCCACCTCATTGACTCAATTGCAGGCCTGCCCACTTGCCATGGCATGTTTTCGAGAGTAGTCATGCTATCAGTATTGTGAGATGATTGCTCAGATTCAGCATCATCAGGAGTTGGCTCGGTTGTTTGTGCTAAATTTTCATGATGGTCAGGTAACTCTTGCTGGTGTAAATTTCACCTTGACACCGGAAACCATTTCTCAAGCAACCGGAATACTGAATGTGGGTGAACAGTGGAAAAGAGACAACAGGTGGACAGAGTGCATTATGAACCATACATCAGGCCTAGCTATGTGAGACAGCTCAGCAGGGTATTCCCATTCTGGTTCTTGAAGGAATCCTATGCGCCTTTGATGAGACTCATTATCAGATACTTCAGTTGTGAGGGTCGGTTCTCACTCCTCTATGCATACCACATCAGGTTATTGATGCATTTCACAAGAGTGAGGATGATGAACATACCTTATTTCATGTGCCAGAACATAGAGAGAATGACCACTCTTGTGCAGAAGAAGACTCCTGAGCAGCAGTACAACAATATTTATCATTATGCACTCATCAAGATTGTTGTTGTACATCAGCTTGGATTGCAGGGTATTGCATGGGAGGATTTTATTTCCCATGACTTCTTCACATCCCCTCAGCCTCCTCCGGAGGTTGTCCATGATGCAGGTGAACCTTCACATCATCCTGAAGGTCACGAGATAGAGCTTATCAGTGTGCCAGTGTATGTCACTTATCAGAGAGGCACGAGAGGATTATTTGCAGCATCTCGACGAGTACTATCTCCGCCGAGGGTGGAAGGGGTATCGTTGCCATCATTAGCAGCACAGGTACAGGTATAGGACAGAGGTAAGAGGCCTATGTAGGATGAGGGCCCTTCAGGAGGCCAGGATACTGATTTCATATTGATTGATGAGGATTTGAGCTCTCCAAGCTCAAAGTTGAGAGAGATCATTCAGGAGCAGAAGGCTGAGATCGACACATTGATCGACAAGTTGCAGAGAGATCAATGGATTATAAAATAATTGGATCAGCATAACAAGCAGTTGGAGGATCAGTAGACGATCATGGAGTTGCGAAACATCCGTGAGAACTGGAAAGCTGCCCGAAGAAGCCCAACCGAGATGACACCTATTGAGCGGGAGATTGAGGCTGATAGAGAGACTTGGCTTGAGAGGGTCAACATTCATCTTGAGAAGCTATTGGAGAAGGCAAAAAAAGAAAATAACATGCTCAGACACATGAAGAACCATTATTGGGCACGGCATCATGTTTGCAAAGCGAGGATCAAGATCTTGAAGGCAAGACTAAGGAGGGCACTAAAACGTCGCAAAAGGCATGATAGGCTCCAAATTTTGGCCGAAGCTTCTTTGTCCCAGCATAGTGCTTGATGAGGGACCTCCAGCCCAAATTTCAAGAAATTTGGGAAAATTTTTGTCAATTTTGAATTTTTGGGCCTAAACACAGATTTTCCTGCCTGACGCGTAGCACTACTTGGCACGCGCTTATAATTGGCAACTCCTTTGGAGGAAAAATTTACATTTTTTGATTTTTCATTAAAATTTATGCATGCCTATGGATTATCTAAGGATTTCATCAAGTTCTGGGTTGCCTAAAGGTTCAAAAACACCCTAAAAATGGCCTTTCTGCCACTTTTTGCACACACAGGAAGCAGTGTTGGGAGATTGAACTTTTGGAGGGGAAAATGGCAACCAAATATAGAACTTCCACTTGGGTTGGAAAGTAGACAGGCAGGGCTTTCCAATGAGCTATCCTACGATCAATTTGGATTTCAGGAAGGGCCTCAAAATAAGCTCCAAACTTGTGCTACGCATAGATATTCCAGGCACGACACATAGAGGAATTTGGCCTATTTTTCACTCAGCAGCTCAGAATTTCGCCTAGTTTTGGCCAGTTTGACTTTTTCATGTAACTCTTGATGTAATTTCATGACCATGATGTAATTTTGGCACATTTTTACTCATATTAGTAGATTCATTCACCAAAAAGTGAAATGTAAGTGAATGAATCAGTTTCCTACCATATAGAGGCAAGTTGTTTCATTGCATATTTTTCAGTTCTTAGTTTAGATATGGTTGAAACAACTCCTAGAATTATGAGCTCGACCCCTAGAGGCATGGGAATGAGTTAAGCTTGTCTATATCATGTATTTCTTCAGTCATTTTCAGGGTTGGACATTTGGGATTGCTTGGCACTTCATTGTACATTTCATCTCTGCAATTTTGGCAAAGGAATAGACCAGGGTTTGCAGCACTCTTTGGGATCCATGTGGCTCTGTGTTTTGATGGTGTTTTTCTCTATGCAATTGTAAGTTCACTGATTTTTATGTGTATCATTTCCCTTCTCCTTTCTTCTTAGATTAAACAAATCAGTGTTAAAGGTGGAATTCATTAGCTTGCTTTGCTCTGCCTTCAATTTTGTTTAATTTTCCATGTTTTCATCTGTTTGAAGAGGATTCTTGAAAGCCTCTTGCCCTCTTCAGCTCCTCACCAGTCTGAACCATCCATTCATTCAATCTAAAGCATCAAAAAAATTTCCTTCCTTTCCCCAATCAGAACTCTATAAAAACTAGGCCTCATCCCCGCACCCAAAACTGCCTTTCCCTTTGATCCAACAAAAATCGCAAAAACACAATCAAAATCCTTTACTTATATACCTAGCCTAAAATTAGCCTTTATTTCAAGTCATCTAAAGCCCTATTGATTATTTTTGCTGAAATTGACCCGGAGAGAGCCCTCTCCTGTTCTAGTAGGGCTAGCTACTAGACTGAGCGTGGTTTGATGTTACCCTGAACTTTGCCTTCCTTCAGCCTGAGGTAGATTTAGGCAATAACATAGTGGCGACCATACTGGGGAAAAAATGGTTTTCTTGTTAGTTTTATTTGTTTTCTAAGCTACAGATGGAGCCCGAAGCTATGCCAGGTAGCCTTCGAAACGCTCTTGCTTTGCATCAGCGAAAGTAGATAAGCGCGGCTTCAGTCAATCTCCGGTCTAGCTTGTAAACGTAACATATAAATTCCAAATTTCCCCTGTACATGTTTCAATTTCAGATCTGATTGTTGATGGTGGACAACAATCAGACATATGAAGGCTGAAACTTTCACCTGGCGACTCCAACTCAATCCAGAGATTCCAGTGCTCACTGATCCATTCATGCACTAAAATAAAATGGTAGGGTATGTGGCAGACCCTGCTCTTTGTGAAGTTTTAAAAGAAGTTAGAGATCATTTAGTGGATATTGAAATTGATGAAGTATTTTTCATTGTCGTGCTTCAATGTTTGAGATCTATGAAGTTTCCTCCTGAAGCTAAAACTGGTTTCTTTGAGTTATTTGTTGAAAAATTTGAGAAGGAGATTCAGTATTTGAATGATCAGATCCAATCATATGAATTCCGATATCCCAAAAAGTTCTTGGAAACTCTTCCTCCTTCAAAACAAGAAACAATAGAGCTACCCGTAGAGGTTTGCATTGATAGTTTGCAGCTGGAAGCATGTATTGTGGAGTTGGGGCAGCAAACAGAGTCTGGTTTCTGCGATCTTATTGCAATGTACATGGAAATTTTTTTTAGTTTGAATGACAGATTAAATTGTATTTTACATAACCAGACTCGTTATGCGCATGTATGGCTGTCAAAATTTACATTTGGGTCCTGGTTGAAACACTTTCAAGCAACATCATGGTCACAGTTACTTGATTGGTTGATCTGGCATTACAACGTTACTTGATCTATTGGCTCTGCAGCAAATTAGGGTAAAATTTGTAAATAAATAAGCTGCCAAAGGCAACATTTCAGTTTCCAGTATTTGTTTAAAGTTTCATTCCAAGTGTGTGCTGTGATCTTTTCTTCAGTTTGGGGCCCGAAGTGAAGGCTATAATTCTGAAGAATGATTTCAGCTTTGGTTTGAGTTTGTCTAGTCACGTGTTTCAGTCATTTCAATTTCAAAATTGAGTTAGTTTGAGTCAATTTTTCAGTCAATAAATGAGTCAAGAGTCTTGTGTTGATTTTTCGAAGTTATGGACTCCATAGCCCAATGGACGAAGGCACTGCCTACTCTCCCAGAAAATCTATAGTTCTTGGCACCTCCTAGGAGCTACCATCCCCATTGGAGCCAATGTTAGAGTCGGTCTCTTCATCCCTCCGTCAGAGATCAAAATCTCTTGTTGCATTTCATTTTAGGTGTCTCATTCAGTTCAGTCAGCTGCATTCCATTAGGAGCATGGATCATCTGACGGAAGGGTCTTTTCTCTCATATCCCTCATGTCTTGTACCTTCTGGCTTAGGTCTGTTCATCAAAGTCAATTTTACAATCATTTACCGTCCTGTTTGGTCTCTTGGTCAGAAAAGAGTCATTTTAGGGTTTTAAACCTCATTAGGTCTAGGGTTTAGTCTTCAAAATGTCTAATAATGTCAGAAGACACATGAGGGAGGCTTTGAATAAGTTTTCATCGCAAAAATATCATCATCATAATGCTTGATCATGATTCTTATTCAAAACTCTGTTTTGAAGAAAAATCGTCAAATTCATCCTTTGTAATAAATGTTGTTTCAGTTGTGAATTTCTTCAAGCGTAGCCCTGGTCGCCTTTGCCAAATTACATGCCAGCCATCCCTACAAAAAATAAACAAGAATTTCCTCATTTAGCTAAAAAATCAAAGTGGAAGCAAAAACAGAGTTTATTTTAAAATGTGAAAGTGCCAAAGTTTGCAACATTGCAAAAGTGGGTTTTCTAAATGAAAAATCAAAATCCTTTTGTATATATAGGATATTTTCACCATTCAACAATTCATTTGCAAAAAAAATCCTCAAAGAAGCCAAGTTAAGTCGTGGAAGATCAAAAGCCAGTTTTGGAGGACCGACTGTGGTTGAGATTCAGGGTCGCGGTGCACTGGTTGGAGGTCGCGGCGCACATAGTTGTCGCGGCGCATAGGGCCGTTTTTCACCATACAAATCTGAACTGGCACGACGCACAAGGAAGGCGCGACGCATTGGGTTATGCGCACGATGCACAAGGCTAAAACTCAAAATTTCTTGCTATCTCTCTCAAACATCAAATGAAACGGTCTCCTCTGCTCCGTGTAAGTCAAATCATCTTGCAATTTCCATTGAATAGTGTTTGGTATGGTTTCAAAGATAGGTTTGAAAATTTTTTATGTCAAAATTCAAACCGTATCCTTTTGTAAAAATTTCTCCCTTAGGGTTTGAATTTGAGTTTTAAATTTTGATTTTGGTGCCAAAATACTCCAACTCTATTTCCCACCTGTGATTCCTTTCCCATCACTATCATACTATCATTATAGTCCCTCCCCTATTCCATTATATCCCATTTCATTTCCTCTCATTCTCCTTTTCCAATTTCATGTGTAAAAATTCCCAAAACCTCAAGTTCCCCAAACATTCAGTGGCTGTCCCCTCTCCCAAAATTTGTCAAATTCTCAAAGGGAAAAATACCACTTGACAAGACTCCATTGTTCCCACTGCCCATATTTCCCACAGTCCCTCTCACACCACCATATATTTGGCATTAAAAAAAAAGGCACCAAATTCTCATTTTTCATTCAAGCCAACATACACCTTGCATGAGTATTATGGAGACAGACACTGATACATCATATGACAGAGATAGTGATTCTACCCCTGAGCTACATGCACCGAGAGGGCCTCGTAAAGGTGGCAAACATGTGAGAGAAGAGCCCACCTCATTGACTCAATTGCAGGCCTGCCCACTTGCCATGGCATGTTTTCAAGAGCAGTCATGCTATCAGTATTGTGAGATGATTTCTTGGATTCAGCATCATCAGGAGTTGGCTCGGTTGTTTGTGCTACATTTGCATGATGGTCAGGTAACTCTTGCTAGTGTAAATTTCACCTTGACACCGGAAACCATTTCTCAAGCAACTGGAATACCGAATGTGGGTGAACAGTGGAACAAGAGACATCAGGTGGACAGAGTGCATTATGAACCATACATCAAGCCTAGCTATGTGAGACAGCTCAGCAGGGTATTCCCATTCTGGTTCCTGAAGGAATCCTATGCGCCTTTGATGAGACTCATTATCAGATACTTCAGTTGTGAGGGTCGGTTCTTACGCCTCTATGCATACCACATCAGGTTATTGATGCATTTCACAAGAGTGAGGATGATGAACATACCTTATTTCATGTGCCTGAAAATCGAGAGAATGACCACTCTTGTGCAGAATAAGACTCCTGAGCAGCAGTACAATAGTATTTATCACTATGCACTCATCAAGATTGTTGTTGTACATCAGCTTGGATTGCAGGGTATTGCATGGGAGGATTTTATTTCCCATGACTTCTTCACAGCCCCTCAGCCTCCTCCAGAGGCTTTCCATGATGCAGGTGAACCTTCAAATCAGCCTGAAAGTCACGAGACAGAGCCTATCAGTGTGCTAGTGTATGTCACTTATCAGAGAGGCACGAGAGGATTATTTGCAGCATCCCGACGAGTACTATCTCCGCCGGGGGTGGAAGGGGTCTTGTTTCCATCATCAACAGCACAGGTATAGGTACAGGATATAGGTAAGAGGTCTATGCAGGATGAGGGCCCTTCAGGAGGCCAGGATACTAATTTCATATTGATTGATGAGGATTTGAGCTCTCCAAGCTCAAAGTTGAGAGAGATCATTCAAGAGCAGAAGGCTGAGATCGACACATTGACCGACAAGTTGCAGAGAGCTCAATGGATTATAAACTACTTGGAGCAGTGTAACAAGCAGTTGGAGGATCAGCAGATGATCATGGAGTTGCAAAACATCTGTGAGTACCGGCAAGCTGCCCGAAGAAGCCCAACCGAGATGACACCTATTGAGCGAGAGATTGAGGCTGATAGAGAGACTTGGCTTGAGAGGGTCAACATTAATCTTGAGAAGCTGTTGGAGAAGGAAAAAAAAGAAAAGAACATTCTCAGACACATGAAGAACCATTATTGGGCCCGACATCATGTTTGCAAAGCGAGGATCAAGATCCTGAAGGCAAGACTAAGGAGGGCACTAAAACGTCACAAAAGGCATGATAGGCTCCAAATTTTGGCCGAAGCTTCTTTGGCCCAGCATAGTGCTTGATGAGGGACCTTCAGCCCAAATTTCAAGAAATTTGGGAAACTTTTTGTCAATTTTGAATTTTTGGGCCTAAACACAGATTTTCCTGCCCGACGTGTAGCGCCACTTGGCGTGCGCTTATAATTGGAAGCTCCTCTGGAGAAAAAATTTGAATTTTTGGATTTTTCATTAAAAGTTATGCATGCCTATGGATTACCTAAGGATTTCATGAAGTTGTGGGTTGCCTAAAGGGTCAAAAACACCCTAAAAATGGCCTTTCTTCCAATTTTTGCACACACAGGAAGCAGTGTTGGGCGATTGAACTTTTGGAGGGTCAAATGGAAAAAAAATCCAGAAATTCCACTTGTGTTGGAAAGTAGACAGGAAGGGCTTTCCAACGAGCTATCCTACGCTCAATTTGGACTTCGGGAAGGGCCTCAAAATAAGCTCCAAACTTGTGCTACGCATAGAGATTCCAGGCGCGGGGCATAGAGGAATTTGGCCTATTTTTCACTCAACAGCTCAGAATTTCGCCTAGTTTTGGCCAGTTTGACTTTTTCATGTAACTCTTTATGTACCTTGATATAATTTCATGACCATGATGTAATTTTGGCACATTTTTACTCATCTTAGTAGATTCATTCACCAAAAAATGAAATGTAAGTGAATGAATCAGTTTCCTACCATATAGAGGCAAGTTGTTTCATTGCCTATTTTTTAGTTCTTAGTTTAGATATGGTTGAAATAGCTCCTAGAATGATGAGCTCGAATCCTAGAGGCATGGGAATGAGTTATGCTTGTCTATATCATGTAGTTCTTCAGTCATTTTCAGGGTTGGACATTTGGGATTGCTTGGCACTTCATTGTACATTTCATCTCTGCAATTTTGGCAAAGGAATAGACCAGGGTTTGTAGCACTCTTTGGGATCCATGTGGCTCTTTGTTTTGAGGGTGTTTTTCTCTATGTAATTTTAAGTTAACTGATGTTTATGTGTATCATTTCCCTTCTCCTTTCTTCTTAGATTAAACAAATCAGTGTTAAAGGTGGAATTCATTAGCTTGCTTTGCTTTGCCTTTAGTTTTGTTTAATTTTCCATGTTTTCATCTGTTTGAAGAGGATTCTTGAAATCCTCTTTCCCTCTTCAGCTCCTCACCGGTCTGAACCATCCATTCATTCAATATAAAGCATCAAAACAATTGCCTTCCTTGCCCCAATCAGAACTCTGTAAAACCTAGACCTCATCCCCGCACCCAAAACTGCCTTTCCCTTTGATCCAACAAAAAACCGCAAAAACACAATCAAACTCCTTTAATTATATACCTAGCCTAAAATTAGCCTTTATTTCAAGTCATCTCAAGCCCTATTGATTATTTTTGCTGAGATTGACCCGGAGAGAGCCCTCTCCTGTTCTGGTAAGGCTTGCTACCAGACTGAGTGTGGTTTGATGTTACCCTGAACTCTGCCTTCCTTCAGCCTGAGGTAGATTTAGGCAATAACAGAGCCTATTGTAAATAGGGACATCCTTAATGGCCTAGAGAAGGGGTATTTTCACACACAGATTTTCCAATTCTTCTGGGAGTTCGATCTCTTCTGGGGTGTGCTGACTAGGGTGGATCAAGCGCTCAGGAAAAATAGGTTTATTGGTCTGAGGGTTTCTCTCTTATTTTTCCTACTCAACCTCTACAGGTGGATATGGAGGATGATTGTCTGGAAGTAATCTTCCAGATCTGAGATTTTTTTCATGTATCTCCACAACATAAGTTGGATAGGATGTTTCCCCACTGTAAACTTGTTGTGCCTTCTTATTGTTTGGGTGAGGATTGGGTTGGGCAGGAATTTGAGGCAACTTAGGTGGAGAAAAGTGAGCGAATTGAGGTTGAGGTTGGGGTGGAGGTAGTAAGTAAGGTGGTTGGTTGTGTTGGGGCCTCCACCCTTATGATGGATTGATCCATTGAGGTGGTTGGGGAACATACTACTGGAATGGTTGGTTTAAAGGTTGAGGGTGATATGGATGGGTATACGACCAAGTAGGAGGTGTAGGTCATGATGGAGGAGTGGATGTGTACTAAGACTGCATAGGTGCATTCTAGTTTGTATGGTAGTAGGAGTAAGGTGCACCTTGAATTCCATGCTGATATGACCAAGTCCCTTGAGGCCTTCTCTAATTTATGAAACAAAGTTTCTCTGGTCCTCCTTCCCCACCTTGATATACAACTTTGAGACTAGGTAAGGAGGGACACTTATATGTGGCATGATTCTCTTCACATACTAAGAAAACCTCTATGACATTTAGTGGACATTCATTTCAAGGGTGTTTTCTGCTACATCTATTGAGCTATCAAAGAGATTCATCAATTGAAATCTTTCTTCATAATCCTCTAGAGATTCATCAAGTCCTGGAGTCATCCTAAATATCTCCTCTTTGGTCTCTTAGACCTGCAATAGTCTCTATATTTTTTTCTGAAGGACTCTTTCATCTTCTCCCAGGTAGTGATACTTTTCCTAGGAAAACCCATGAACCAGCGCAAGGCTACATCCTTGAGGTTGGATGGGAACAATTTCAGCTTTTGGTCATCTGAGGCATAATGATAAGTCCTGCAGACATCATCAAACTCGAACATGAAGTGTCAGGATCCTCATAAGTAAGGCCATGGGAATGTGGAAGGGTTGAGGGACTGATGTTCTTCATTCTAGTTTCTCTATCTGTTTCTCTAATGGGAAAGAATCCTTGGGCCCTAGTTTCAACCATGGCTTGAATTGGTGAAATAGATTCCTTAGGTGAAGCAAGTTCCTCTTCTTCTCCAATAGGTTCTTCAAAATTTTCAAGTGGTTCACCGATGGTTTATTCAACCTCGTAGTCACAAAAGAAGAGTGAAGGTTGACTATGTGGGGATGTGGGGGTTTTTGGTAAGAATTTACCTTGTTTATCCCTACTCCTATGAGGCATGAAATTCAAACTATTTTGTATTTTTCAATATTTTGAAACTAAATGTAAAATAAAAATAAAAAAATAATGCTAAAGCATAAACAAACATATACTTAGACACCTCCCCAGCAATGACGCCAAAAAGTGGTGAGCCCTGGTATTGCACCAAGGGTGCTGCAACTTCGAGAAGCTTCTCAATTTTAATTTATCAACTCGAGGTTCATAAAAACTTGGAGGTGAAAGTGCTATATGCACAACAAATGATTTCTACTCATGCCATCCTCATCTAAGTTCTACAATGAGGTGCTATTGCTAGGGTTAATTATAGAAAAGGAAATTTGTCACACTTCTAGATGTAATCTAAAACTGGAAATAAATCATGACCATTACTCTATAAACAGGGAAAGAAACTACTCTAGATCATACTGATTCATCTAGCTAATTGCAAGAAAGAGAAATTCACACTTATGCTAATGTAATAAAGGAAATTACACTAAGTGGCATTTAGAAGCTATATTGATGAATTGAATTGTTGAAAAGGAAACAAATCTAGAGCACACATATTGAATCAAATGAATAATTGAGTCCTATATATCTCATGCTTAACTATTGTGTTTAATGATGCATATAGCAATGAGATAATCACACTTTTAAATTACTCTATTTTGCAACACAAGAAGGAGTTGTTGAGGTGGTCTAAGAGAGACCCTGGACCATAGGTTCAAAGTTGAAGGTCTATTGGTGGCTTGGCTAGGCTTAGATGAGGTGAAAGAGTGATTTTGGGTTGAAAGATAGAGGGTTTGGCACTGTTTTGGATTTAGGGGTATTGACCCAGGTTCAGTTTTAAAGGTTTTCCAACAAACCCATGTACTAATGGCCCTTTCGGCAATGACCCACTTGCACAGGTTAAGGTATCACCCGAAGTAGTATGGGAGGGTGTTGGAACTAGGTTTCCGCACCCTGAGAGAGAGAAAGTTAACTGAAGTGGGTCCTTTGAGATCAGACATACCTGCGTAGGAGAAGTCCTAATACAGAGACCCTTAATATTATATCGGTAGAGCACAAATCATAAATAACATGTAACTTGAGCAGAGTATTTAAACCAAATCTATGCATTCATAATATCGCATCCATGTGCGCATCAGTAAATCATCAGTATTTAGTGATAAAATATAATCCTAAAACATAGACAATAATCATAACTTAGAAACACTTAAATATCAACAACCTTCTCATCCATTCATGTCTAGATCTGACTTACAGACTCTATTTACTAGCCTGCACACATATCCAGCGGGGTCCAAACACAGTAGGACTCAATGTCTTCGTGCACACATCCAGCAAGATCCCTTAACCAGAAAATCGACAAAAATATCACAAGTTCATATCTAAACTTAATCCATACTTAGCCTCTTCCTAGAATCGATTTATTTATCTATTTATAACATCTTAGCCTGCACTACTCTATGGTAAGAAAACTGTGGTTTGCGGACTCCTGGTCTACCCTTTGAACCTTTGCAATTCATCGGGGGCTTTGACCTGCCCCAAAGCCCCTATGCTAGACTAAATATTAATAAACATTACAAAACTGGACAAAAAATGTGGTTAGGAGACCTTGCTCCAACAAGCCCCCACCACAATCTTGTGACTCGTCCTGAGTCATAGCACTAACGGGGTCTTCATCATTTCCTAGATCTCCGCAATAGTGGCAGACAATGGGGGCAGAACACCTATGCTCTGAGCGACTGCATTCTGCGCAATATCGACCAAATTTTGCCTTCAATATTTGCTGTGACACTCTCCAAGGTCTGATTCAATTGCTTCATGACCCCATCCAATTCCTGCGATAGCTTGAGAGCTTTGTCATCCCATGGCATCAGATGGTCGCTGAGTACCTGGTTCTTGGGCTGGAGCCCCGTAATTTCACTTCTAAGCGTGTGGCTGGTTCGAAGGCGCACTCACTACAAGGAAAATACCCTCTAGTGGAGGTTATAAAGGAGGTATTTAGTGTTATAAAATTGGCCAAAATTGTGAAAAAAAACTTTGCTACAATATCCGTTTATGGTTACAAAGTTTTTGGCAGAGCTTTTAACGGAAATTCAACACAACTAAAAAAAAATGGTAACCAAAGGTTATTACGGATGTTTTTTTTCATCGGTGCGCTACTCTGGCTTTAACGCACCGGTGCATACATGTAGAAGGTGCCCTGGGGCAGTCGAAGAAGAATGCACTGGGGCATTAAGGTATAAAACCGCACCGGGCATAGTGTTGGTGATACAACTCACAGGGCCGTTCTAATTGGTCTTGGGATTTGTGTGGTGCCCATAGGTTGTATCAACGCATTGGTGCGTATACTTATAGAAACGCACCAGTGCACAGTATCACACAAATGCACCGGAGATTTATAATTTGTATCGATATTCGTGCGGTGCCCATAGGTCATACAAATGCACCGGTGCTTATGGACACATAAATGCCCCAATGCGCAGTATCACACAAATGCACCGAGATTTATAATTGGTATTGGTATTCATGCGGTGCCCATAGATTTTACAACGACACCGGTGCGTATAGACACATAAATGCACCAGTGAGTTGTACCTCACAAACGCACCAGCGCGCTTCATAATACACATACACCGGTTTATAGTTACTGACACGCACCGGTTTTCATTTTTTTTGTTTTAGAAACATCAACTTGTGACAGTGCAATTATTGTGATTGTTTTAAATTCATTATTCATCAAAATTTGACACATCTTATAACAATATTTATATTAATTAAATTTTTATTAATGCATTTGAATGTGATGTTTGGATTAATTTGTTATATCATATCATAATTATTCAGGTTTTTTAAAATTCATTATTCATCAAAAGTCGACACATATATATCTTATAACAATGTTCATATGAATTAAATTTTTATTAGTGCCTTTGAGAACGACAATGGAGAACGTAATAGCGACAATGGAGAATGCAATAGAATAAATTAAAACATATATATATATATATATATATATATATATATATATATATATATATATATATATATATATATATATATATATATATAAGACAATCTTTATCATACAAAATGGGACAGTTATTGGTATCCCTTTGTATTTCAATTGGGACACTATGTCCATTACATTAAACAAAATGTCTGATTTCATAGACATATTTCAAAAAATACAACGCCTTTCTTTGATATCCAAACATAGTGATCATCATTCTTTTCTTGAACTATTGTCACTGCTAGAGCTACTTCCATGACTTGGGTTATTTTTAGGAATGTTTTGTTCATGGTGTTGATTGTTTTCTTCTTCTTCACCTTCCATATACAAACATAAAAATAAACTGTAATGGGTGTATGTACATTGGTGAGAATAATGAAAATTGAAATATTAAATAATATACATCAATGTAAATTGAAAATAAAAATGACGTACCATAGCAACAATTGACTCATAAAATACACACATTCTTTCAAAACCATGTACCATGCCATATTTCAAAATTTCATCTGTTGGCGCAGTTCCATACTTTGTTTCCTGCAAGTTTTATACCCCATAACAAATCATATATTTAATATAAAATATATTTTTGTTCTATTAATTATATACGGATCTAAGTAAAAAAAGATCGATAGATGCTTACAAATTCCACAATTAATTTATGATATGCCAACATATACTCACAACCCCTATTTAACCCAATTTCAATCAATTCGTTTGATGGTTCTTCTTTGTATGTTATCACCTGTTTGAAGACATTCAATGATGATTTTTGTAAAAAAACTTAAAAAATACAAAAATAAAATCTAGTTAAATTGTTATAAGGAAGTAACAATTACTCACAAACTTAGATATCAACCATTTTCTTCCTTGTCGTCCTATTTTATGTTCTCAATGGGTTCCATTTTCTTTACTTTTCTGCAAGAAAATTCTTGAAAATTAATATTTAATGCTAAATTATTTATTTATTGTACCTAATGATCGAAAAATTCAATGATTACATATTACATTTGAAGCACGTTGTTGTTTATATGGCTCCTCCTACGATGCAATTTAGTCCATTTCTTTGACCATCTCCTTGTACACCTTTTTGGACATTCCTATTGGCATATTTTTGATATCAACTCGTTCATTTTTTTGGATTTTCATAATCTTCCTAAAAATGTAACATGACAATTAAATATTTAATTTTTATATTGATATATGAAAACTAAATATAACAAAAGTGATATTTATAAACAATTATAGACAAACATTTAAAGGAATATTACTTTTTCATTCCTTCTTTTTTGTTGTTGTACGTTTTTACTATTAAAAGTCTGACATGTCTCATTGACCAATACTCTGGAAAATCTTCCTGTAGTTTAGACAAAATTTGGTTCTTGGAATAATTGGATTGATTTTTGTATTGTAAGTGGAAATAACGTCTATACATTCGTTCCACTAGATCCCTAAAACTTTTGTAAAAGCTTTTCCCCCTTTCGTTAACCTCTAACACCACTCCAGATGAGCTAAGGAGCAATTCATTTTCATTTGCATGTTCTATTTTTTTTCTTTTCTTAGAACAACATTCATTTTCTGAGTTGTTGGTCCCTGTAGAAAATTAAACAGATGTGAATTAATAGTTTGTTTGACACATGTTATCTAATAATTTTAAGTATATTATTAATGATAATTAAAAAAAGACACTCATATTGAATCGATAGTATTTTTTCATTCACTTGATTCATCCTTTTGCAATTTTTCCATCAAGATTTTACGCTCTTCTGGTCCTAGATCAGACATAACCTTATTGAGCTTCGTCATTTTGTGGCTCTACACGATACATAGTAAACAATACATATTAGTTAAACTTACATATAGTTCAAAAATAATATTTTTTATAAACAATTTACAAAGAACTTGCATTTTTTTCTTTTCTTGATGTGTTATTAGTATTTTTATTACTTGATCTCTTGTCAGTCATTTCTTTATCAATATGAAATGTGTACCATATCATTCATTAATATATTTATAAATAAATTTTCAAATTTTCAGGTAAAAAATAAATCTCAAGAATCTGGTGCGCCTTTCATGATGTACGCACTGTCGTCGGTGCGTGGGGGTATGAAAAACACACCACAATAATAGTAAAATAGGCCGTATGGTGCGTGGAGGTATTATAAACGCACCGTACAAACATTGTAATAGACCATATGGTGCTATCCTCGTAACATGGAGTACCGGTGCCCTATTTCAGATATGGCACACGATTTAAAAAAAATCATTTTTCATTTTTTTATTACAGTACTTGCACGGTGCACTGTATAATACAGCGGACCAGTGTGATAGGTTACGTAGGGCACACTGATAAAAAAAAATCCACTTTTTTCAAAAATTCATGCAATGGCTGAATGGATTGGGATCCGACTATGAAAGTTATCTCATGGGTTGGATGTCAATCTAAAATGAAAAACCCTAATTATGAAATCATAGAACCAGGGAGAAGAAAGGGAAAAAAAATGAAGGGTTTAGGTTAAAAATGGATAAAACTGCAGAAAAAGTTAAAAAACTGCAGAAAAATAAAAAAAAATAATAAAATTTAATCACGAGATGGTTTGAAAGTATATGATACAGGGTTTGAATCACCAGAGGTTTGGTTTCTGATTGTCTGAATACTTCTGTTCGAATGTATTTCGCTGCTCCATAGTGCTCTCATGGTCCAGGTATGTCTCCTGCAAATCTCTGGCTGAAAATTTTAGTAAAAATAGTGAAATAATAAAAAGTGTTTAGTATTTAAAGAATTATTTTATGAAATTAGATTTTCGAAAATATTTTGTTACCCGTTTTTTAATTTTCCATTTTTTTTTTCACTTAAATAAAATAGAGTTGCAATTTTTTTATTTGCGTTTATTCGTCACTGATGCGTCACTTAATAGAACTGTACTGATGCATCCTTAGGTAACACCAACACCGATGCATAGTAACTAAAACGCACTGGTGCGGTTATATGTACAGTAGCATCGATTTGCGGTTAAGGTACCGAAATTACTTTTAGGTGCGTACACCAAAATTTAGTGAACTCAAACCATAGAAATTGAGAATTATAATTTTGTATTTTCTTGAGAATTAGAGTTAGAATTAGAATTGAGAATTGGAATTGGATAAATTCTTGATGGAAATAACTATTCTTCTAATGCATTTTGTTTATTGCAGGAGGTCCCCACTGATTATGTGAAGAGAATGCAATGTGGGGCGTGTGAAGATGCAATACTACAGGGTCCAAGTGGGAAATTGTGGCATGTGAACTTGTGCTATCCTAAGAGGTGGGAAGTTTTCACAAATGGTTGGGAAAGTTTTATTTTTGAGCAGTTTATTGAAATTGGAGATATTTTAGTTTTTACACATGTTGGAAATGTACATTTTGCTGTGAAAATCATTGGGCCATTTGTTAGTATGAATCCTTTGTCAAAGTGTACGAAAAAGGACCACTTTAGCTACGCATAACTAATAGCCCTAACAACAAAAGTGGCTGCCAATATCTTCAGATCTACGGTTAGTTGAACATAAAAGAGCTACAAAAAGCAGATCTATGCATGGAAAGACATTAAGCAGAAGAAATAAGGGTTTGCTCCATATACCAATAGACAAGACAAGAACAATTTTTGAAATAATTTTTGTATTAATCGGGCACCTGGGAGGAAAACAAGAAGGCGTATCCAATTCTCCTCAGTGGGATGGGTTCTTGGAAGTCCTCAGCACTTCAGATCTAAAATCTCTCTCTCTTGTTGGTGTAGAAATCCCACACAAAGAATAGAACTCAAAGGGAGCTCACACAGCAAATGGTAGAAAAAGGTGACCAAGTGTATAGATCCAGAGTGATCTAATAGGCAACAAAAGGTGAAGAATGGTAGGAAAAACCCTCCTATTTATCACAAAATATTGGGTCATTCTAGATCTTGGTGCATGGGTTAACCAGATCTAGATCCACTTTTTATGGAATATTTTATTATATTTGTTGGAGGGAAAAGGTATTTGACTTGGGTCAAATCCCTTAATTTGTCAAAAATAAATAAATAAATGATTTATTTATCTTTTTAAGGAAGTGGTTAGAAGATAATCAAATAAATAATGATTTATTTAATAACTTAAGGAAGTGGTTGAAAGATAATTAAATAAATAGTGATTTATTTAATTATTTGTGGATGATTTGGTCATATTTAACAAGGAATATTATCTAAATAAGGTTTAAATAATTATTCCTAGAAAATAATAAGATAAATAAAGGTTTATCTAATTAATTTCTTTGATTTTGGGTTAAACATGACTGGAAATAATAATTAAATTATGGTTTAATTAATTATTCCATGAGGAAAATTAAACAAATATAGGTTTGTTTAATATTTCCTTTTGGGGTTTCCTGTTTTAACATAGTGAAAGCAATTTTACTTAGGGTAAAATTGGTCTTACATGGTGTACTTGGGTCCATCTAATGATGATAGGTTAGATGACCAAAAAATGGTGTAACAGATTGCCCCCCAGCGTGCGAGTGTCAGGAGCAAATCGTATGACCGAAGTACGTTGTAAGAACGCAATCACTATACAACAAAAGGGATGTCAGAGAGAGAAATGTGAGGTAGATAGTGTGCTGAAGGACTAGATCCTGAGGAGACGAGACTCGCAGGTGAAACAAGTCTCTTTTTATGAGAGGGTACCTGTGCTGAAGGTGGCGTGGGAGGCATACCTATGCCCGCCGAGACAAAGTACAAAAGAATAGTGTGTCCAGTAAACAAGGGACCAAACCATAGAGTACAACTGGCATAATCATGAGCCAGATAAAAATACAATGAGGAATCCCACATACATGCTGTGCCTGGGATAACAGCCAGGACTTGTACAATAAGATCTGAGTACATGAGATACAAATACAACCCAAATGCCCCCTGTAAATGGGGAAGGGCTCACAAAATCTGACTGATACATGCAAGTCGAAGAGGCGCTGCAAGTGGCTACGGCCAACATCATCAAATATCTGGAGTTGCATCGAAGGCTGCAAGGAAGAGGTCATCCGGGCATGTGGGGGGCTACCTGCAGGGCCACCCCCTCAGGAGGGTTGAGACATCTCACACACACCCGGGGAATCATCAAGAGCTGCTGCTGGATCACTGAACCATCAAGTATACGGATCTCGATCATGTTGAAAGGAGCTGGAGAAACAATCAAGTCAAAGGGAAAGGAGATATCCCTTTTCCTGATCCGAGGCACCGAACAAGAGTGGAAGCTGGAACCAAGGTACACCTCCCTCTAGACCTAGCTTCTGGAAGGAATAAGCTGATGTCGATAGAAGGAGGTCTGCCATAGGTGAGGTAATGAGGGACCCTCAACTAAGGCACGAGAGAAAAGAGTAGAGCGACGGACAGACTGACACTAATGATGATAGTGAAGTGGAAAGGATTGAGTAGCTAGTGGATGACTTCCCTTGTTAGGGAATAAAGGGCATGAGTGACATGGCAACGACTGACACAATATCGTACGGGATAGGGGACAGTGGGACTCAAAGTCATAATATGCGACATAAGAGAGAGACCAAGCAATGAAGGATGGAGGGCTATAGCGGGGTATAAAGGGACTCGGGATAGACTCCATGAATGCGATGATGACTCGACTTGGATGCTCTAAACAAGGGCGACTCGATGGTGTTGCCACACAGTAAAAGGCCCAATGGGGGACCATAAAAACATGAGTACAAGATGGGCGCTCATGACGAAAATCGACACGAACAAAGACGAGTAATGAGGCGAAGTGGTGCCCCGAGTACAAGTGTCGTAAGTGAGGAAATTCGATTTGAATGAGAGGGGAAGTGACCCTTCGTGGACAAAATGTGTCCTGGTGAAGTGTTAAACACAAAAAATGAAAAAAATATGCTGGCTATCTAAAAGAAAATAAAACATGCATTTCAGAAGGGAAATGCTAAGGGTAATATTTCTTAAGATAGAGTGCATTGCGAGGATTAGGAAGGGGGTTGCCTTCGAAATCCTCTAAGAGGTATGCCCCCTTACCGAGATCCTTACTGATGATGTAAGGGCCTAGCCATAATGAGTCAAAATTCCCATGACCAAGGACATCATGGGCCTGGTCATAGACTAGAACAAGGTCGCCTTCGTGAAAAGTGCGAGGCTGGACTTTTCGGTCATACTGGGCTTTGGTGCGTTTCTTAGCCGCTTCCATGGTTTGCAAGGCAATGCGGCGGTCTTCGGAAGCGCGCTCGAGCATGATAAGTCGGTGTTCTAGAGGTTGGGTATCAGGGAGAAGTTCGACGGCCAGATGCAGGGAAGGGATTTCACACTCGATTGGTAAGACTGCCTCCTCTCCAAAAATGAGGTGGAAAGGAGTGAACCCGGTGGCGGTTTTAACAGAAGTCCGATAGGCCCATAAAGCAGGGAAGAGCATGAGGTGCCAGTTGGTTTTGTGCTTATTCACCATCCGTTGAAGCATAGTCTTGAGAATTTTGTTGACTGCTTCAACTTGGCCATTACCTTGGGGGTAATAAGAGGAGGAATATTGGTGCTCAAAACCCAACAGTGAGGATAGCTTGCACCATATCTCATCTTCAAAATGTCTGCCATGGTCAGAGACCAGTTGTTTTGGAACTCCGAATCGAGCGATAACGTGGTTAAAGAAAAAGAGGGCCGCGGTAGCTGCCGTGTTGTTAAATGTAGGCATGGCCTCGACCCATTTTGTGAAATAGTCAACCGCCACGATGATATATTTGTGGTTACCAGCGGATGGCGGGCGACACTCCATAAAGTCGATGGCCCATTTACAGAAGGGACCAGTAGAGACGACCGGATGGAGGGGAGCTGGGGGAGCTCGCACCTTAGGGGCCGAAATGTTGGCAATTGGGACAGTGTTTGACTGCCTCAATGCAATCACTGAAGAGGGAAGGCCAAAAATACCCGGCGCGCATGACTTTCTGGGCAGTAGCAAGACCGGAGAGGTGGCCACCGCAAGCTCCGCTATGGCAGGCATTAAGGACCTGTTCAGCTTCAGTGTGTGTGAGACAACGATGAAGGACAGTATCAACCTCGCGATGATAGAGGTCGTCGCCAATAAGGAGGTATCGGGGAGCTTGGTGTCAGATACGTCGGCGAGCCTCACGATCAAGGTGGAGGGCGAACTTTTGGGTTCGCAAGTAAGTAAGAATATTGCCATACCACGGGTCGTTGGAAGTAATGGAAAATAAGTGTTCATCAGGAAAGTCATCATTAACTGGCGGGTCGTGCGATCCGGTAGGTAATTCAGAAATGAGCTCAGCGAGGGCTAAGCCTTTCTTACTCTTTGGTGTGACAAATTCGAGGTCGAATTCCCGAAGAATGACGACCCAACAGGTGTACTTCCCAGTGAGGATACGAAGACTCAAGAGGAAAGCCAAGGGGTTGGAATTAGTCACAACCTTGGTGGAGCGCATGAGGATATAATGACGAAGTTTTTGGACTGAGAACACTACAGCCAACGCTAATTTTTCTTCAGGTGAGTAGGAAACCAGGGGCCCTACAAGGTTCTTACTGACGTAGTAGATCACATGCTCGATACCATTGTCATCTTCCTGGATAAGGACTCCAGCGACCGAATAGGTGGAAGCAGAGATATACAGGATGAAGTCCCGATCAAAGTCGGGAGGGCGGATCAAGGGAGCGGATGTGAGAGCCTGCTTGAGGGCATCGAAAGACTCATGAGCATAGGAATCCCAAACGAAAGGGATAGTAGATCGGAGGAGTCTAAGGAACTCATGTGCAGTGGTGGCGTAGTCAGGGATGAACCGACGAAGAAAATTAGCTTTGCCTTGGAGACTTTGGAGCTGGCGGAGGGTACGTGGAATGGGAAGTTCAAGAATGGCTTGAACTTTCAAAGGGTCAATAGTGATACCATCCTTAGACACGATGAAGCCTAAGAGACGGCTGGCAGGAACGCAAAAGACGCATTTCAACGGGTTAAGGCGGATATTATACTTGCGACATCGGAGAAAAATGGTACGCAGATCGTGGAGGTGCTGCGCCCGATGCTTAGAACGTGCAGTGAGGTCGTCTAAATAAGCAAGGATAATGTGAGCTAAGTCATGGAAACAATAAGACATGGCCCGTTGAAAAGTGGCGCCAGCGTTTTTGAGGCTGAAAGGCATGACCCGATAAGCAAAAGTTCCCCACGGACTAATGAACGTGGTTTTGAGTTGATCGGCAGGACGGATAGCAATTTGGTTGTATCCGGAGAAACCATCCATAAAAGATAGAACCTCATGCCCCGCACACTCGTCAATGATTTGGTCAATGAACGGTGTGGGGAAGTTGTCTTTGGGACAAGCTTTGTTCAAGTCGCGAAAGTCTGTGCAGACACAGATGGTGCCTTGTTTCTTGAGAACGGGAACTGGGTTGGATACCCAAGTGGTGTATTCAATGGGGTAAATGAAACCAGCCTGCTTGAGCTTATCGATTTCGGCTTTGATAGCGTCGCGTCTGGAAGGATGAATGGGTCTCAACTTTTGACGGACCGGTTTGGCATCAGGCCATGTATCGATATGGTGTTCGACAATGGCGGGATCGAGTCTGAGCATTTCAGAATAGGACCAGGATAAAATATCGCGGAATTCTTTGAAAAGCTTGGTGTAAGCTTCGATTTCTTCTGGGGTGCATTGAGCGCCCAAGGTGATATATTCTTCGATACCTGGGGTGACTGAAATGTCGATTTTGATGGTAGGAGAGATATTGGTCATGTTTCCTTCTTCGAAAGCATCAGGTGCAGGGATGGGGTTTTTGAACCAATCGACTGCATTGGGGATGAAGTCTTTGGTTTCCACAGCAAATTGGTCATGGGACTGCTGTGGGAGGAAGTATGCGCGATGGTGCATATCATCCCATGGAAAGTCCGGGTTGGTCATGGCTTCCATAATGTCTTCATCGGATTGGAAGATGGGAAGACTGGAGGAAGAAAGGTCACCCAAGGAGGTAGTGATGTGTGACGGTTCATCAGGAGGAGAAGGGCTCAGATGTGCAATATCAATAGATCCAAGGTCGGCTGAGGAGCCGAGAGTATCTACAGGTTGAATGGTAGGTGAACTATCTCGCAAGGATGATGACAGGTACAGAATGGTGGTTGACGACTCTGTGGGCTCGATAGCGGGAGGAGGAATGTGAATGGGAGTAGGAAGATCCTCTGGTCCTATTGAAGTGGCCTTGAATTGGCCGTACATGTCCAAGGAGGAACGATACTCATTAAGGCGGGGACAGAGGTGGGTGTAATGGCCGTGGAAATCGCACAAAGCACAAGGGTGGTTTGTGCGCAAGGTTTTGAGTTTCGGGATAGAGTCCAGGATAGTGACGTAGACTTCAGGGATGTCAGAGTCGGGAAACGTCTCGTTAACCAGAATCTTGAGGTGCGGAAATTCAGGACACATATGGGTGGCGTGACCGACGATATCGCACAAAGCGCATTGGATAGCGGGCTTTGGCTATCGCGGAGGGGTAGGGGTTGTCGGGGCGGCCTGGTCCTGATGGGTTGCCCCCTTACGAGCTTTTCCTTTCTTTTCGGGGGCTCGCACCACAGGGGTAGGGTCCTGTGGAGGTGCTGGGGGCTCGGAGGAAGTGAGGGGGACCGGTTGAACCGGTGTCAAAGCAAGGTAAGGTTTGGGGTGACCGGGAGGGGTAGCGGCTGGAGGGTCAATGTACCAGACATGTATACCGAGGTTCAGGTTAGGGAGAGAGAGGGTGGCCATGATGGGGACAGAAAATACTCCGGGAGGGGGAGCCAGGAAAGGTATCTGCCCAGCAGGGTAATGACCAGGAGGGAAGGCTCCGAGATGGTTAAGGCCTGGGGGAACCGAGCCAGGAGGATAAAGGGGGTCAGGGATACCAGTTGTAGGGGGAGGGCCAGAAGGAGTAGGTCTGGCTGGCTGAGATGAATGGCTAGGAGCGGGGTGCGGAGGGCGAGGGGGAGGTTGCTGACTAGCCGAGGCAGGCCGCGTAAGGGCAATCTGAGACGATTGCATCATGCAAACATTCGATAAGCTGAGATCAGTGATAGGAGGAGGGGGAAGGTTAGGGAAAGTTCCAAGTAGGGAGGAATATTTGTAAACGTCGGGGGAGACACTGGTCAAGGATTCAACGGTTTGCTTGTTGGCTACAGAAGAGATGGTCGTCTCAGGTGAGGTCTGAGATTGTGGCTCATGATATGTCAACTGGTCAATGGTGACTATCTTTCCATTATGGGGAAAAGACATCTTGCGGAAAACCGCGGATGGGACATCAGACATAGCATAGGTGTAGCTTCGCCCCAATAGAATGTTGTAATCTAGCAGGGCATCAATGACTTCGACGTCAACGCAAACAGTCTTATCGGCGAGGGTGATAGGACAATGACGAAACATGCCAATGGGCTGGGAGGCATGGTCGTCCCACGCTCGAAGGGTGATCGTGGAAGGGGCCAACTCAGGGGATCCGAGTTGCTTCCAAACCGAAGTGGACATCACGCAAGTGGATGCCCCCTCATCAATTATGCACCGGGAAACGTTGGCGTTCTGGATTTTGACTGGGATTTGGAAGGCGACGGAAGGAGGGAGAGGAGGATGGTCCGATTGAGTAGTGTCGAAAACAATCATTTGGTCATTAGCAGGATCTACAGCGCCCTCGGCAGATAGTAGAGCCTCCTTTTGGGAAGGGCACGACTGGAGGAGTTCCAGTGTGGAAATGGCAGCAGGGGATTGCGCCAAATCATCTACTATACTATACGAATGAGCAGCTTGACCAGAAGCAGCGTTTTGACGTAGTGGTCTCTTAGGAATCTTGGTATGAACCTCAACTTTGGGTTGAGGGATATGTAAGGGGCCACTGGATGTCGAAAGAGGCTCTGTAGAACCTGAAGAAGGAGGCTCGGGGGCAGACTGAGCAGGAGGCTTGAGGTACTGGCGAGACCGAGTTTGAAGGTGAAGGTCGACGGTCGGGGAAGGATCGGAGTGCATCATAAGGATCTGGTAATCAGAGGAACCAGAAAGAGAGGGGGGAGTGGCGACCTGGCTATCAGGCGGTTGGGTAGCCACGAATCCTTGCTAAGGGAAAGGATCAGTAAACACAGCCGGTTGGGTAGTGGCCACATTAGGAGGAGCATGAGGGGAGGCGTGTTGTCCGCGCAATGTGGCTTGAGACTCCCACATCTGCCGCATCTGGGGTAAGAGGGGACAATCATGGGTGTAATGACCATAAACACCGCAACACGAACAAGGCTTGTTTGTGCGAAGCGGCCTGTCCGGCTTCGGCTGAGTGCCCTGTTGCTGGTTGGCAGTGTTAGGGTCCACACCAGAATTGGGTCCACGGGTACCAGGGGCAGATTGGTTTTGATTGCCTCTTCGCCTTCTTTGAGAAGAAGGGGGATTAGTTGCGCCCTGCTGTGAAAATACTTGCCCTGGAGGGGGCTGTAAGTGCTGTTGCGGGTTTGGAGGAGGCAAGGGAGATGGAAGTGCATATGCTGGAGGAGCTAGCGCACCAAGCTGCGGATAAAGGTAATGGTTAGGTTGGGCAACATTGAGGTAAGCAGGAGGTTGGGAAAAAGGAGGAGGCATGCCGTATCCTGGGTACATGCTACCGAGAGGTGGAAGAGTGCTGGAGGTGCTAGCCCCTCCCTGAGGGAGACCATAGCCCATAGGAGGTTGAGCGTACGGATGGGAAAGGGCTCCAACGATACCGTCGGCGGAATGAGATGCCCTCGGGGTGTTAGTGCCACCGGGCCTGGGGAGGTCAGGAAGAATGGTATAAACATAACCAGATTGAGCGTAGATCAGGTCATATTTCAAGGCTATTTGGAGGGCGGCTTCTTCGGTTTGAGGAAAATGGGAGGCGACATCTTTGCCGATGGGAGCTGGAAGGGTGCGAAGGAACCAGTCCATATAAACCCGATCTTCGAATGGAGGGGCTCGACATAAGCTCCGTCTTCTTCGCCATTCCTGAACATGGGCGGAAAGGCGGGTTGAAGAGGATTGCTTGAAGGAAGTCAAGAGCTTCGTGCCAGTGTCGTATCGGAGAGGGAGCTGGAAATAAGACAAAAAGGCCTGAGCAAGGGTCGCAAAGGTGGTATGGGAAGAGGTGGCTTGCTCAACATACCATTTAGAAGCTTCGCTGGTAAGCGTGCGTTGGAACAAACGAAGACGGATGGAGTCATCGGTAATGGAATTGGAGGAACACCACATGTGGAAAGATCGGACATGATTGGTTGGATCTTCTCCAGCTTGGCCTTCGAACTTAGGGATGTCGGAAGGGAGCTTGGTTGGCATGGCAGGCCAACCAACATCATGGTGGATAGGGTCATTGATCAACTGATTGAAATTGGGGAGGCTGAGGCCTGCAATGTACGGCAGCAAGGTGGTGGCTGGCGTAGTTCCTGTGGTGGTTCCGCTAGTAGTTGGGCCGGCATTAGGGTCGGGAGAACTGCTAGCGTTAGGCCCTGGACCAGACATAGTGAAGGTGGCAAGGGGAGAACCAGGAGGAGAAGGAGAACCCGATGAATCAGGAGAGGAGTCGGAGTGCGGACTCGAAGGAGGACTGGCTCGACGACGGCGGGGCGGAGCAGGTCGATCAACCGGAAACTGAGGGTGAAGGCCAAGAAGTCTCCGGGAAAGGCGCCTAGGGGGCACAATGATGACAGGAAGAAGGAAACCGACAGGGGCAGAAAGGGACAGAATCAATAGAGGTCAAGGGCAGACAAGGTGAAGTGACAATTGATTTTAGAGTCTTTGCCAGGCGGTGTTAACCAGGCGCTTCTTCACTTAGGGTCAGTGTGTGGTGTGCGTTAATTTTAATTTTTAAACCCTTTTCGTTTTGAGAGCAAGAAAAAGTGTGCTGCGTAACTGAAAAGAAATCTGCAGAGAACAATATATAATGCTGAAATAACAGAACATTTAACAGCTAAACATGCATCAATCTAACCCAAAAAGGCGGGTCTCTCAAAACTACTCTAAAAGAGGGCAAAAATCTAGTCAAAACACACATAAAAAGAGGCCAATAGATCTAGGGTCAAAAGGGACAGGGATCTAAAGGATAAAGCTACTGAAAAGAGGTGCAGATCATAGCCAAGAGACAGAGGCAAGGTGGCTGGAAAAAGGAAGATAATCAGCAAAAGCAGAGGGGGCAAGGAGGAGGCCCTAAAAGCAGATCCAAACAAATCTTTAGGAGGTGATTTGAGAGGTAGAAGGGCTGATTACAATGGATCTGAAAGGGAGGTAACAGATCTGGAAAAAAGGAGGCTGAAGCTCTGAAAAACAGACGGCTGAAACAACTAAAACTCTTCCACAAAAAGTGGAGGGTACTAAAGCCCTAGGGGGCCAGGTTCCCACTTAGATGAGTAAAAAAAAATCAGAACTTGGTCAAAGCGGGCTGAGGCAGAGGCTGGAAGACCCTGACAGAAGCTGCAGCAAAACTCAGAAAAATTGCAGAAAAATCACTGAAAAACTGGCAGGTCGCAGGTTTTGACCTGTTTTCAATTTAGGTCGCAGAAAAGGGGCAGAAAAGTGCGACCTGGAGGTCTAGGTCGCAGGTTATGGGCCAAAAAGTGCGACCCCCCGTTCCGGTTGTCTCGGCGGCAGATTTTCAGAAAAGTTGTCGTCTCAGTTGCGGCTGGTGTCGCTTACCTGTGCAATAGGGCCAGAAACACACGGAAGTTAGAAATTTTGATGTTTTAGGGTTTTATGTGAGAAAAACAACATGAAACTAGGAAAAATAAACAGCTGAAAAGAAACCCTAGGGTCTGAAGTAGCTGGATATGCAGGAATATGAAAAACGACAGCGGTCGTAATTTAAAACACGTGTGGAGTCGCCATTTGTTAGTATGAATCCTTTGTCGAAGTGTACGAAAAAGGACCACTTTAGCTACGCATAACTAATAGCCCTAACAACAAAAGTGGATGCCAATATCTTCAGATCTGCGGTTAGTTGAACATAAAAGAGCTGCAAAAACTAGATCTATGCATGGAAAGACATTAAGCAGAAAAAATAAGGGTTTGCTCCATATACCAATAGACAAGACAAGAACTATTTTTGAAAGAATTTTTGTATTAATCGGGCACCTGGGAGGAAAACAAGAAGGCGTATCCAATTCTCCTCAGTGGGATGGGTTCTTGGAAGTCCTCAGCACTTCGGATCTAAAATCTCTCTCTCTTGTTGGTGTAGAAAACCCACACAAAGAATGGAACTCAAAGGGAGCTCACACAGCAAATGGTAGAAAAAGGTGACCAAGTGTATAGATCCAGAGTGATCTAATAGGCAACAAAAGGTGAAGAATGGTAGGAAAAACCCTCCTGTTTATAACAAAATATTGGGTCATTCTAGATCTTGGTGCATGGGTTAACCAGATCTAGATCCACTTTTTATGGAATATTTTATTATATTTGTTGGAGGAAAAGGTATTTGACTTGGGTCAAATCCCTTAATTTGTCAAAAATAAATAAATAAATGATTTATTTATCTTTTTAAGGAAGCGGTTAGAAGATAATCAAATAAATAATGATTTATTTAATTATTTAAGGAAGTGGTTGAAATATAATTAAATAAATAATGATTTATTTAATTATTTGTGGGTGATTTGGTCATATTTAATAAGGAATATTATCTAAATAAGATTTAAATAATTATTCCTAGAAAATAATAAGATAAATAAAGGTTTATCTAATTAATTTCTTTGTTTTGGGTTAAACATGATTGGGAATAATAATTAAATTATGGTTTAATTAATTATTCCATGAGGAAAATCAAACAAATATAGGTTTGTTTAATATTTCCTTTCGGGGTTTCCTGTTTTAACATAGTGAAAGCAATTTTACTTAGGGTAAAATTGGTCTTACATGGTGTACTTGGGTCCATCTAATGATAATAGGTTAGATGACCAAAAAATGGTGTAACACCATTTATTTTCAAAACTACACCTTTTCTTCTTTTAGAAAAATAAACTTGAACCTTTCCATAACCTACAACAAGAAAAGATGCCCCATGATCTGCTTGCTCATTTGTGAGTTCCTCCATCTTGGCATCCAATTTCCTCTTTTCTCCTTTGTGATTTCTATATTGATCTTAACAAAATTTATACAATCTTTGTTTGACGAGAAACTGACCTTGAATGTTCTAGAAGCAATGACAATGAGTCCTTCATTCTACATTTGTTAGAAAAAGAAGACCATTTTCGACTAGACGATGTAGTTATTACATGTGGAGGCAATGGTTTCCCATAGAAAATGAGTATAGGGTTGAGCAGAGGAAAGACATTGCAAAATGGGCTATTACAATAGCTTTTCCAATGTGAAACCGATTTGCAGGTGGAAATATGGTAGCTGCAGGTATCTATGCTTTTCTTCCCACAAAAATGGTCACTGGATTTCCATTTATAATACGAGCAAAATTTTTAGAGATGCCACATCCACATGACCACATCTCAAACAAGTTAGAGATGCCATTTAGGTTCAATTGAAAGTCGAAGATGTAATTTTATGCGACATTAGCTTTGCCAGTAAAAGTTTATGTAAGGCAATTGAAGCTCGGACAATACTCCCAGCTGCTTTTGAACGCATTATGGAGAATATTTTCCTTCATGGGACCTACCAGCGCGATCAACAATGTCAATTGATCTTTCTATGTTGTCCTTAAGGGAATGAGAATCCTTTCCTTCCTCAGAAAAATTCTTGCCCGCGATTCGAACCCTCCGCTGCTCCAATAATGCACTTTATAGAATAACCCTGTTCTGGTTCGCAGGGTTTTATGACGCACTGGTGCGGAAGAGTTGCGAAGCACCGGTGCGTGTTATAATGATAAGCGCACCGGACTGTATAAAGTTATTTTTTTTGTATGTAAGATCATAATAAAATAATGATAATTCTAAAGTACATGAATTTATTTGCATTATTTTATAAACTTTATTATGTTATAAAGTCTCATAATTATTCTAGATTTACTATTTTACAATTATTTACAAATTTACAAATTTAAATACTTTAATAAAATAATTTCACATTAATACAATTAAAATTTTCACATTAATACAATTAAAATTTTACAAATATTTTACATACAATTACAATTAAATTTACAATTAGAATTAGAATTACAATTAGAATTACAATTTTACAATTTCACATACAATTAGAATTAGAATTTTAATTTTACATACAATTACATTTACAATTAAAATTTTACAATTACAATCATTTCACATTAATACAATTAAAATTTTGCAAATATTTTACATATAATTAGAATTAGAATTAGAATTACATTTACAATTACAATTACAATTTTACAAATATTTTACATACAATTACAATTAAAATTACAATTACAATCATTTCACACTAAATTTAAATATTACAATTACAATCATTTTACAATAAATTTAAATATTACAATTACAATCATTTCACAATAAATTAAATATTACAATTACAATTAAAATTTTACATTAATAATATTTTACATACAATTATAGTTAAAATTACAATTACAATTACAATTACAACTACAATTTTAGAATTTTACATACAATTAGAATTAGAATTACAATGTTAGATCTAAGACTTTTGTGATCCAAGTGTAGATAGAAATTTCTTTCGGATTAATCACATCATTAGGACTAATGATGTGATTAATCCGAAAGATATTTCTATCTACAATTACAATTTTACAATTTGTCATATATACAATTACAATTAAAATTACAATTACAATCATTTCACAATAAATTAAATATTACAATTACAATTAAAATTTTACATTAAATATTTTACATACAATTACAGTTAAAATTACAATTATAATTACAAATACAATTTTACATACAATTAAAATGTAAGTTTCGATTACAATCATGACATAATATTTAATAAATATCATGGTTGTTTAATATTAAATTAATTAATAAACATCACAATCATGATCACCATCGCACTAACATCATATTCGACTAAAAAACACATTCAAACATCAAATTAACATTATATATTAACATCATCACAACACAAACATCAAATATACATCTCATGGCAAATAACTCATGCTATCACATACACATCTATCTGCAAGTTGCACATTAAATGAACATATCTAACATGACCTAACAATATACACATCATGATGATCACCAACATGTAAATTAAGTATAACTACAACATGAACATAAAATACATGGACCATATATATATAACTGAATGATGTAAAAAATATACAACTGTAAGATAAATATCATGGATCAGCTGGTGGTAGTTCAACATCAATAATAGTACTAGTGGAGGCCTGCTCAGTCAATGGTGCAGCCTCGACAGTCGATGGTCTAGCCTGCGCATGATCATGACTAGTACTGATGGATGCTGCAGGCTACTGACTAGACGTGGTCGATGGTCTAGCCTCATCTCCATGATTAACGCTAGATGCTAGTGGAGCCTCATACTCATCAGGCGCGGTGCGAGGTGAACGATCATGAGATGATGAGTCACTGCTCGCGGACTGTCCATCACGTGTTGTGGCTCGACCACGCCTATAACGTGCAACAATCCTCCTCAGTCGCGTAATCGATGTCGTAGCTCGTACGGCATGCCACATCATGTTGTACATGTCACGCGGTATGCCTCTCCACATATGTAATAGCCTGTCATCGGCCTGTATGTATTTGTAATGGGCGGGCCTGATGCCCACCTAAAAAATCAATGCACTGAGTTGGTCGCCCAACTCCTTCTTGTATCCAGTATCAGGTCGACTGCGCCTAGCAAAAGGTGGTACCGGCGCACCAACAAGAGCAAGTGTCTTTGCACCAGCATCCTGATCATGATCCTCGACATCTGCCATGCCCTAATCACCATCAGGATCCACACCTGGATCATGTGGTGGTTCTGGCATCTCGTCGCCATCAAAAGAGCCAATGTCTGCAAAATATATACAAGTACACAACAATAATTATACAATTTCATTACACAATTTAATAAAAACAAGTTAAAGAACATGTTAGAATAAATATAAATAAAACAGTAATATTACCTCTATCATTTGGCAGCTCATCATCTATGAACATGATGTTGGCACACCCTCGCCAATCCAATCCAGCATAAAGACAGGGGACCATAATGAAGGGATGCATCTTGTCAACACTAGCTAGTAAATCCTGTGCATCATGCGATATCCTGGTTGGAAACATAGTCTCTCCCCTCTTGGGCATCATCTGCCCCCACATGTGCATCCGGGCCTCCAACATCGGCCGAGGTGGCCACCAAACAAAAGTAGGACTCATCTCTAGAAACCTCTCAAAAAATAAACAAAAAATCTCTGAAGAAAAAGAGAAGTTGACCATCCCTTGTGCATGAGCACGACATCTATCTAAGGCCATACAAAACTGCTGCAAAAAAATGGTGGACCACCTAACAAGTCGTGGCTCCTGTACTAAAGAATCAACATAATATAGAAGCAGGCAACTAATAAATTTCCCATCACTGGTGTTGTGTGAAATGTTTGAAATGAGAAGTGATAGGCACTGCACGTCCTATCTACCAAATGCACCAATACGTAACTGACCTCCAGGGACCTGAAACTCTGAAGGAGACAATACATCTACTCCAATGTACCTCTAGGAGAAAACTAGCTGAATCCCTGCTACACAACCAGCTGGAACCTCTGGGAACGAGGGAAAATCCACCCGCCTCCTCGATAGCCTTGTAATGAAATATATATCCTCCTCAATGGGTGTGTACCACTGGTCAAGACCAACCTGGAAAGCCTGTTGGTGGGCATTCCACTTGTGGATAATATGTCTCATAAACACAATATGGGCCTTTAGGGAAGTAGCCTCCTCATAGAACTTGAGGAGGCCTACCTACCTTAGGAGCCCCTGGGTATCTGCTGTAATAGGGAAAGGGTACACATCTCTCTCCCTCTCTCGTGCCTCCCACTAGCGACACATGTCATACTACTTCGCCTGTTGTTTCTATTGTTCCTCCTTTTCTCTCTGAATGATTGACATATTAAATAATTTTTATATATTAAATCATACATGTATTTAGAAATATACATATATAATTATTTTTGGAAAAAAAAAAACCAGTCGGTGCGCCACAAAAATAGTCATGCACCGGTTCCGGTGTGGCTTTTGTTTGTAGCACACCGGAGGTGGTGCCCCAGATGACATAAAACACACCGTATTTAGTGCACCTGAAATTTTTTCAAGCACCGTTGACTATATATGGTGTCAGAAGAGCGGTGCGCTGAATAAAATATATGCCATGATGCGTATAGTCATGTCAGCACACCGACTTCTTGACAAATTACATAGTCAATGGTGTGGTCTTTTACCCACCTGCACTGTTGACCCTGTCGGAATACTGAATGCGGTGCGCTTACAGACACCGGGGCAAATATTTTCGTCAACGCACCAGGTTGCTATTCCCATGGTCAACAGTGCGACTGGCTAAATGACCGCACCACACTTTTTTTTAAATTTTAAAATAATGTGGGGCGCCTTTCGATACCACCCCGGACATGGTGCGGATACCGTTAGCACCGGTTATGGTGTGGCTTGTAAATTTTACAAGCAGCACCGCTTACCGGTGCGAGCCAAATGGCTTGTGCGCACCGTGCGAACCAAAAATATATATATATATATATATATATATATATATATATATATATATATATATATATATATATATATATATATATATATATATATATATATATATCTTTTTAAATGGTTAATTTTAAGGCTATTTTAAATTTTAATTTGTTAAAAAGCTTAATTATGGAAAAACAAGAAAAATACCTTTACATTGCGTCGTCGAGGCGGCATATTGGCTATATAATTTGCAAAATAAAATTTGCCCACCGTTTTGAAAAATTCAAGCTGGAGATTGGTAGGAAATGCACAGTAGAAGTGCGTACAATGGGTGCAATGGGAGCACCGATGTCAGGGCGGCTCAGAGAAGGAGAAATTGCACCGGTGCTTGAGAGCTCTGGAGCATTGAGAAAAGTGAAAAATGTAGTTTTTTGGCCGTAATTTTTTTTATTTAACCCTGTTCCATTGCGCGGAGTTTTATAGGTGCACCGATGTGGTTTCTTAAGACCGCACCGGGCGGTTTCAGATTTGGTGCGGTGTTTTATGATGCACAGGGGGAGTTCCTTAACACTGCGCCGAGCTGTTTCTATTTTGGCATGGTGTTTTATGATGCACCGGGCCAAAATAGTTGTGAAGCACTAGTGCTTTATAGTAATAGGACGCACTGGGAAAGTTTGTACGAAGCACACAGTGTCCATTGTGCCAATGTTTTGTGCGACTGGTGCTTTCTCTTGTAGAGCGCACCAGTGATTGAGAGCAGAAAAGTGAAAAATGCGGTTTTTTGGCCGTCATTTTTTTATATTTAACCCTGTTCCAGTGTGCGCATTTTATAGGTGCACCGGTGTTGTTTCATACGAACACAACAGTTCGTTTCTATTTTAGTGTGGTGTTTTATGATGCACTGGTGAGGTTTCTTAACACCGCACCGGGCGGTTTTTGTTTTGGCACGATGTTTTATGATGCACCGGCGCAAAAGAGTTGTGAAGCATCGGTGCATTATAGTAATAGGACACACTGGGTGTGTGTGTATGGAGCGCACAGTGTCTAGTGTGCAAATGTTTTGTGCACACCAGTGCTTTCTCTTGTAGATCACACCAGTAATTGAGAGCTCTGGAGCACTGAAAAAGTGAAAATTCTGGTTTTTTTTTCATAATTTTTTTTTTATTTAATCATTTTCCAGTGCGCGTGGTTTATAGGCACACCTGTGCCGTTTCTTACGAACGCACTAGTCTATTTCTATTTTGGCGTGTTTTTTTATGATGCACTGGTGTGGTTTATTAATGCCGCACCAGGCGATTTCAGTTTTGGCGCGGTGTTTTATGATGCACCGGTGCAGAAGAGTTGTGAAGCGCCGGTGCTCTATAGTAATACGACACACCGGGCGGGTGTATACGGAGCACATGGTGTCCGGTGTGCCAATGTTTTGTGTGCACCGGTGCTTTCTCTTGTAAGGAGCACTGGTGTGATGTTGGATGATAAGCGCACTGAGTGGAAAACATCCGCAAAACCCTCTACCCACCAACCTCCTCTAGTAACCTCCGCTAGAAATGGATTGTAATATTCCCAAATTTGCACATCACATTTAGAATATTAGAGTCCTTGATTTTCTTCATGAATTAAGTAAATAAAAGGGTGGAGGGACCCACAATTCTCAATAAGAATAAAATATCCACTTTGTGTGTGTGAATGTGGATTAATTTAGACTAGATTTGCAAAAAGAGGTAGTTGAGCAACTACTAATGTGAATGAGATTGGAGATCATGTCTTATTTAATGAGAGAGATCATGGAGGGTTGATTCAGTCAACTAAGATCTTGAAGATGTCAAAAAAAGGGTCATTGAGAATTAATGATCAAGTGGTGGAGGATCATGTGGAAATGAAGCACACATGATGGAGGAGGTGTACATTGCACCTATATTGTTTGGTTGATTTGGTCAAATACCGCAGTCCCACTTGGAGGATATTTTCCACATGAGACTGCGTATTTGAGATTAGGGCCAAGGCTTGGGATGGCTTAATCATTATAAAGGAGATGAAGGCAAAGATGAAAGGCATTTTGGATTATTTGATGTATGATCTTTTAGATCTAGAATTGTCAAGTGACATTCCACTGCATTCTTGGGATGTTTAGCAGAGATTGCAGGTGTTGTTTAGCACAGGGTGTTCCCGGGCGGGAATCCCTCCTCTTTCTTTCAATGATCTCTAAGGAAGAGTTTTTTACTTCATTATACATCAGGCTTTAAGTGCCATTTCATTTTTCTACTTTCTGCAGAACATTCATATTCATAAATCTACAGATTTCTGAAGATCAATTTGGAAGGTGGAAGTTTCCTTCAGTACTTCAGTTGGAGAAAAAGGTGAGGGATTATTCCCATCACTTGGGTTTATATATCAGCACTCCCAAAGTCACATTGCAGATCTGGCATCAGGCAAAATTTTATTGACCTCCTAGCAATAGTATTCTCTCCAAGAATAACGTTGTCCATTTTGCAGATCTGAAAGGAGGAAGGAAGTTGCTAATACTTTAGCTAGAAATCCACTAGAGGATCATTCCTTCACATTGCCATCAGTATCACCATCAGCCTGAAGTTTATTGCAGTATATTTCAGTAGGCAGAAGGCCTCTCCTTCCCTCACAGCGCAGTTTTCAGAGGCAGTTGTGTTGCAGCAGCTGCAATCATCTTTTGGAGGATTAAGAAGTTAGATCTAGAGCTTCTAGCTCATATATCTGAGGAAGGGATCAGCCCTTCAAGCATAGATCTGATCTGAGCACACATTTCAGCCATCTATTCTTTAGATCTAGCTTCAGATCTGTATTTCCCAGCATATCAAGGATCAAACCCTGGGGAGGTGATTTTTTCGAAGTTGCAGATCTGGAAAACCCTTTCTGGGTTATCTTGGGAATCCATCACATTGGCCATATCTTGAACCTTGGAATCATCAGAGCTCTATTTTTGAGTAGATATACATTTCTCTTTTCAGCCTGCAACCACATGTTTATGTTTTGCTGAAGAGACAGCACAATATTTGCTGCAGAGCCTCAACAACTATGCTGTACCTGCTTTATACATATTTTATGGGTGATCCTAGCTCATCTCTTTGGCTAGATCTACCTATATTTTGTACTTGTGTAACCGATTCTTCTCCAATATAATAAAATGGCCCAACTCTTTCTACATATTCTGATTTGTACTTAGATTTATTGTTTATATTGCTGTAATTTCTTATATTGTGTGAAGTATTACTGCATTCTCCCTTTTGGGATATTACAGTGGTATCGGAGCATGATCTTTGGCTCAGCTTGTGGACACTTCATCTTTTTACATTGAAAGAAGAACAAATAGATAAGATCTATCATGGAGGATGAAAAATCTGTCACTCCTTTGTTTAGATCCATGCAAGATCTCTCCAAAGAGGTCTATCAAATGAAGGATAAAGAACAGAAAGAAGATCCAAGAAGTAGATATGACGAGGAAAGCACTTCTTATCAACAAAAAAGAAGACCAGAGAATCCTAGATCTCCTCATAGATCCATTATGCCCACTTTCTTTGAATAAGGTGAGAGGTATAGAAGTGAAGAAAGAAATGAACCTGAGACACATGAGACTCTTAGTCTATATCTTGAAGAGTACAAAGCACAGTCTAGAGCTTTCAAGGAGAAGCTAACTCTCTAACAATTCTTCCATATTAGAGAAGAAAGAGGATCCTATAGCAGCAATAGAAGGAAGGGGCATAATATATTCTATTTGCATACATTTGATGGATCTTCCTCAAGCAATGTCAAGGCTTGGAGGAGGGAGTTAGATTCATTTTTCAAGTTACATCCTGTGGCTGAAGAGGAGGCTGTTCAAATTGCAGCACTTCATCTCTTAGATGAAGCAGAAGATTGGTGGTTTGGGCACCTAGAGCATGCAAAGGTGACCAAGTATTCAGATTTATTTCACAAGTTGAGGAAGAATTTTGATGTGGAGAAGACAGAGTTGTGCTACAAAGGGGCATCTCCCAAGGAAACCAAGGAGAATTTCAATCTTGTCACTCTGGATAAGAGGTCACTACTTTCACCACCTGCTTTAGAAGTACTTGTATCTAGAGAAGAGGCACTTTCATCTTTGCAAGATAGTCTTGAGCTCTTGACATACGGAGTCACATGCATAGATCAAGAGATGCATGAAGAGGAGGAGGAAGATAACAACGCTAGTACACTTGAAGAAAAGAGGCCACCACTCTTACCAGTAGTTGGAGACATTATTATTCTGGTTGGAGGAAATCTTGTGTCCTGTCAAGAAGTTCCCACATATCAGTTGATCCAAGGTATGCATAAAATTTCAGCACATATGGTTTCAAGATCAATGCATAACCAAGGGTTAGAACAAAATGTTGATTTGAAGCAGAGACATTTCACAGCGCAAAGGACCCTTGATCTAATCAAGGAGGAGACTGAAAACTATCCATGTTCATCATTGTTGAGCTACATTCAACCCTTTGAGTTGAGATGTAGAGTTTCAAAAAATGGGATTAGAATTATCCTATGTACAATGACTGATTGTGAGATCAGTGTTGTAACTTGCTTTGAGACAGTGCATGTATTACCCTGCAGATCTACAGCGCTGCCACTTAGTAGTTGTGACATAGAAAGGGATTCATCATTCTTGGAGCATTCTGGAGGTAGCTTCACTCATGAAGCAATGGAAGCAAAGATGATAAATGGTAGACATCTTGAAATGATAAACCTTTTCTCTTTTCTAGATGACCCTTTCTCAATGAGCCTCTCACTGCTCAAAGAGAAACTTCTACTTGCAGTAAATCCAAAAATTCTTTGGTTTTGGAGGGCCTTTGATGGAGAGAGAATCTCATTAAGAGATCTCATCAGAGATGCATTTCAACATTTCAGGAAATTCAAAGTTCTTCAAAATTTTGGGGAGGATGGCATTCTACAAAGGGAGGATGCCATGATTATGCAGTACCTCATTCATCATCCACATGGGAGTGAATGGGTGAGGATGATAGGCAAGGGGTTGCAAAACCACTTGCAAATTTGTATGGGCCAGCATGCTTGGTTACACTGGTTTCCATTGGGAGATTTCTGTCACTCTCCGGAGGCACCTATTTTTCTGATCTATGCCTTGAAAAACATGTATGAAATTAAGAAGGAGGCATGGTTGCGCTGGCTGCTCTTGGGTGAGTATGGATACCACCTAGTATCTCATGATTTTCTGATTCATGCCTTGTGTATCAATGATAGTATGCAGAAAAATAAGGCATGTTCATTTTTGTTTCACTTAAGTGATTTTGGCCACCACATGACATCTCCTATGTCTATGTGTTTTGTATTGTGTAAGATTTGGCATAATGATCTCATGATGTGCATTGATGATGTTTCTTTGTATTGGGATGATGTGACATCTCACATGTCCATTAGTATGCTTTTGCTTCATGATGCACATGAGGAGGAGAGAAGGAAGCAAGATCTCTTGTTGCTTTGGTTGCTTATGGGGGAGTTTGTCTTGACCATCTTACATGGAGGAGATGGAGGATGGCAGCAAAGGGCCTTACTCCGGTGGCTATTGTTAGGAGAATATGGTTTGAAATATTTGTCTACCCATATTACTTCTTCCCTTCTTCTTTTGCATAACCTTGAAATGATGGAGTTTGGATCCTACAAGGCCAACAGGGCTAAGTATGGGAGCATATCAATGCTCAATATAGTTCATGAAACATGGGATGAAGAAGTGTATTGTATGATGAAGCTTTTCCTTTATGAAAAGAGCTACTTTATTTTATGTCTCTCATGTTTTGTTGATGATGTTGGACATCATATGGTCATCACTTGGTACTTCATGATGGGAGGAGGACATCTAACCCAACATTTGGAGGTCATTCTTTATGTTTAAAAAAGAAGAAGACAATTTTGGAACCAAACATACATGACCTATTGCAGCAAATGGAGGAAGCCTTCCTTATGTGGATGCCATATGGAAGGGAATAGATGGAATTGCATCTAATTTTGGAGTTGCTTGAGGACAAGCAACATTTTGCCGGGGGGACTATAATATTCCCAAATTTTCACATCACATTTGGAATATTAGAGTCCTTGATTTTCTTCATGAATTAATTAAATAAAAGGGTGGAGGGACCCACAATCCTCAATAAGAATAAAATATCCACTTTTTGTGTGTGAATGTGGATTAATTTAGACTAGATCTGCAAAAAGAGGTAGTTGAGAAACTACTAATGTGAATGAGATTGGGGATTATGTCTCATTTAATGAGAGAGATCATGGAGGGTTGATTCAGTCAACTAAGATCTTGAAGATGTAAAACAAAGGGTCATTGAGAATTAATGATCAAGCGGTGGAGGATCATGTGCAAATGAAGCACACATGATGGAGGAGGTGTACATTGCACCTAGAATGTTTGGTTGATTTGGTCAAACATCGCAGTCCCACTTGGAGGATCTTGTTCACATGAGACTGCGCAGTTGAGATTAGGGCCAAGGCTTGGGATGGCTCAATCATTATAAAGGAGATGAAGGCAAAGGTGAAAGGAATCTTGGATTATTTGATGTATGATCTTTTAGATCTGGAATTTTCAAGTGACATTCCACTGCACTCTTGGGCTGTTTAGTAGAGATTGCAGGTGTTGTTTAGCACAGGGTGTTCCCGGGCAGGAATCCCTCCTATTTCCTTGAGTGATATCTAAGGAATAGGTTTGTACTTAATTATAAATCAAGCTTTAAGTGCCATTTCATTTTTCTACTTTCTGCAGAACATTCATATTCAAAAATCTGCAGATTTCTGAAGATCAGTTTGGAAGGTGGAAGTTGTCTTCAGTACTTCAGCTGGAGAACAAGGTGAGGGATTATTCCCATCACTTGGGATTATAGATAAACACTCCCAAAGCAACATTGCAGATCTTGAATTAGACCAAATTTTATTGATCTCCTAGCAGCAATATTATCTCCAAGAATAATGCTGTCCATTTTGTAGATTTGAAAGGAGGAAGGAAGTTGCTAGTACTTCAGCTAGAAATCTAGTGGAGGATCATTCCTTCACATTTCCATTAGTCTCACCATAAGCCTGAAGTTTATTGCAGCATATTTCAGTAGGCATAAGGCCTCTCCTTCCCTCATAGCACATTTTTCAGAGGTAGTTGTGTTGCAACAGGTGCAATAATCTTTTGGAGGATTGAGAAGATAGATCTAGAGCTTCTAGCTCATAGATCTGAGGAAGGGATCAGCCCTTCAAGCATAGATCTGATTTGAGCACACATTTCAGCCATCTATTCTTCATATCTAGTTTCAAATTTGTATTTCCTAGTAGATCAAGGATCAAACCCTAGGGAGGTGATTTTTCCAAAGTTGCAGATCTGGAAAATCCTTTCTGGGTTATCTTGGGAATCCATCACATTGGCCAGATCTTGAATCTTGGCATCATTAGAGCTCCAGTTTTGAGTAGATCTGCATTTCTCTTTTCAGCCTGCAACCACATGTTTATGTTTTTCTGAAGAGACAGTGCAGTATTTGCTGCAGAGCCTCAACAGTTACATTGTACCTGCTTTATACATATTTTCTGGGTGATCCTAGCTCATCTCTTTGTCTAGATCTACCTATATTTTGTACTTGTGTAACTGATTCTTCTCCAATATAATAAAATGGCTCAGCTCTCTCTGCATATTCTGATTTGTACTTAGATTTATTGTTTATCTTATTGTAAGTTCTTATATTGTGTGAAGTATTATTGCATTCTCCCTTTTGAGATATTACATGGATGTATGGGGTATTTTTATAAGGGGTTCCTCAAAAACATCCGCTAAAGGGTCTTTTCCTTGTAGTGCGCTAGACATTTGGGTTGGATAAGGGTGGTCGTAGTGGCTTCCATTTGCTCAAAATCTTGATCTTTTTGGTGCAGCTCCTGATTGATTTGGCGAAGGAGGGGATCACGCTGCACCTGGGACCATAATTTCATAGGGGTCTCAAACAATGCGGTGCCTTGATTGAATTGGGCAGTAATACTAGTTGTATCTTCTGTGACAAGCGCAACCCGCTGGGCACACACCTTCAGAGGGGTCTCAAGCTAGAGTTTGGCCTGCAACGATGCTATCTAAAGTTCCAAATTGGCCTTAACAACCTTCACTTTGGTTTGCGATGCCTTAAAAGCAGCGACCAAGCCTTCAAGCTTGGCCTGCGGTGCAACAGAGGCATGAATTACTTCTCGCATTTCCTTGCAGAGCTTATCTATCAACTTCTCTAATTCAGCCTGCTGCAACATGGCGACGATGTGTTCAGCCTGGGCTTGGGTGGCTTTGGTAGCTTTAGTCACAATAGTTTGCTCGGCTTCACATGTGGTTCTCTATGCTAAAGCTCATTGGCGATGGAGGTAAACAGGTCGTACAACTGCGCACTCGTCAAGCACCCAACATCGAGGTCAACTAAAGATGACACACGGACTTGGTTGCATAATTATGCGGGTATCATTGCAAAAGATGCGCCCAGGAGGGGGCAGATCTGAATGTATGTTACAGTGGTCAGAGCTGTAACTGTAGCTGGTTGGCTTGCTTGATTCTACCTTGCTTGATCCATGCTCGCTTGAAGTGTGTCTGCTTTTAGATGAAGAGCCTGCAGCTCGGATTGCAAAGCTTCTACCGTGGCCTTGTTCTATCTTTCCAAAGCAGCCCATCGATCTTCTGATGTGATGGTGATGGTGTCCGCAATTTTATATAGGTCGTCCTTCATCAATGTCACCTCTATGTGTGCGCTAGGATTAATAGCCTTACGCTTCTTCCTGGACCCTTTAGTGGTTCACTAGTGCGTTTGATACCATGTGTGGACGTCATATTTTCGCCACCAAGCCCTTTGAGGTCTTTATCCTGCCGTGACTTCAGTTTTGTCCTTATGGTGGTGCCCTTAGGGGTGGCTGGAACCCCGGATTCCTTCCCTGCGTATGGCGGAATAGTATCCTTTGGGGTTGCGCTTTGGTTGGATGTGCCTACTGTGTCTAGGCTGGACATCTTGACAGCAAGCTTCCACGCTAGTGGCCAAGTTGCAACCACTTGGTCAATATCTACTTCTATGGCCATGTAATGAAGGTTATACTAAGTTGGATCTCTATGGGCCTGAACTTTCACATGCATATTAACCTGAAATGCCGCAATATCCTTGTATTTTTCGTAGACCATCGGTGACAAGCACAGCTAGGAATGAATTTCCACTACTAGGGCTCGATCAAATAATACCCAAAAGACCTTGTTCTCCTCGACCTGCTTGGGATCCTTCAAATCCCAAAGGTTTGAAAACTGTGCCCCCTCACACATACCTGGCTTGAGATTGGGGAGCACTACCTCCTCAGGTGCCTCCCATGCAACCAAGGCAATTAACAACATCATCCATGAGTAGAAAAATGCCTTTCCTTGATCTTGGGCCTCACGTACATTGTCTAAAAATTCATCGACAAGGTATTGCGACCAGTTGAAGAAGACCCCTTTTTCGCATCTACTGGCGAGTTGAATTACATAGGCGGGGATAGCTGATGCCTAGAAATTGTGCATCAATTTGCATGCAAGAAACACGGTACCCATGTGCATCCCTGAATCACTTATTGTGTCTACCTGAAATATTCTTTGGTTGTGAACAACGTGGTATTTCTCTCAGACTTCCTCAGCAATCCGATGCTCGTACTTCTTACCGATGCCATCCTTAGGATTTGGCCCATGCATCGGGAGGCCGAAGATTTGGTCAATTAAAGTAGCATCAATCAGGATCGACCTTGGATCCATAAGTACCCATCGTGGACCAGCACTAGCAACTGGCGAACAACCAGACTGGTGATGTTGTAGTGGCCAAAGTGGGGGATGCACAACAAGTTTAAGATCCCTAAACCTACCAATCCATGTGCCCACGACATTGGATCTACCTTTGGCACGTTACCGTACATCACCCTTTCAAGTTATAATTTTGGAGCCAGTGTAGGGAAGGCTTCCAGATTGCCCAGATCATGATCATCAAATTTAAGGAGGGGGAGGCCTTCAAACATGTCACCATCTAGGGGCACCTCCTCTGGGACTAGAGGCATCTGAAGGAAAGCGCAGATGACATCGAAATTATTGGGGTAACACATCATTGGCTTGCTTGGCTTTACATATGGTGGTTGCCAAGATAGCAGAGTCAGCTGTAGGGCTTCCTCTGTAGTCATCATAGGGCACTTCGTTGAATCAGGCGAGCGGCCCTTAGGCACCTTCCAGGGGGAATGCACAATCCGAGGGGACGTGCATGGTTTTATCCCAGCCCACTTCGTATCTCTTTATTTTCCATTCTCTATTACCTTCATCTTCCCCTTTCCCTTCCTTTTGGCCAGCATAAACACAATCTCCTCCATCTCAAGGGTCACTTCGAATACATCTTCAGACCCAACTTCCCTGGAAGCCATGACAGGCAATGACTCAACGGGGCTAGTAGTGGTTCTTATTGCTTGGAAGATAAATTCAGGGTTGCTTCTATCAGAAGGGGTAGCTCGCTCAAACATGTGGATGGAAACTGTACAGAATAGACAAAATTCACTGCGGTGCACAAGGCGCGAGAGTTTTGGACAACAAATGAACCCCTTGTGACCAAAGCCCCTCTTATTATAGCTTACGATGATGAAAAATGGTTAGATTAGCCTTATTTTAAATCTATCATTATGGAAACGGTAAAAAATCCTCTCAGATCACCACATTAATTGCCAATTTCCCATTCTGTTCATCGATAAACTCGCTTTTCCACCCTGGCACCCCGCTCCAACAAGTAGTTTTTTCCGTCGCGTACTACCCCTGCTCCTGTGTCACACCCCTTTGCACCTCCTGCCCTACGCACTATCCCTACACAACCGTCGAACCTGCCTTCGATTTCACGCCCTTGCGTGTGAAACATCCTCTACATAGCTACTCCAACAATATAGTCATATGGTCAGCACCGAGTTGTCCCTATAGGGTTTCAGACGTCTTCCATTAACGTACCCTAACAAGAAATATTTGTGCAGCGTAGCCAACCTGATTGCACCACCATTGATCATCTCCTTCACTATATATGGGCCCAGCTAGTGCTTATGGAACTTCCCTTGGTGTTGCGCAAACTGGCTGTCGTAAATTAATACCAAGTCGTCCTCCTTAAAGATCTTCTACCAAATGTGTCGATCATGCCACGCTTTTTTGCAAGCCTTCTGAACCTGCTAGTGGAACTGAGCAATGAATCAATCTTCTTCCAGGGCCACCAGCTGTGCCAATTGTTCCTCCATGATGTCTGGTTCCACCATGTTCGTGAAAGCCGAGATGCGCAGGTTGGGAACAATGTATTCCATAGGCATGACAACCTCCTTCCCATAGACCATTCTGAAGGGCATTTTTCCCGTGAGTTTATTACATGTAGTCCTCTAGGCCCATAGTACTAAGGGGATGTGCATGTCCCAGTTTCTTCAGTCAGCGTTACAGACCTTAGTGAGCGCATGTTCCAAAATATTATTGAAGGCTTCTACGGCCCAGCTCGCCTGTGGGTGATACGTGGTACTCTTCGCATGGTGGATCTGGAATTCCTTTGTCAGAGCGACAATAGTTTCATTAAAAAAATGTGCACCTCTGTCGCTCATTAGGATCTTCGGGAAACCAAACTTGGTCAAGATATGTTAAGAAATGAAGTGCGCAGAAGTATCAGCAGTACAATCCTTGACAAATTTTTCTTCTGCCCATTTGGTTACATAATCAGTGGTAGTGTTGATATACTGGGCACCTGTCTCCTTTCCTGGGGGATTAACGGGTCCCAAAAAATCCATGGCCCATTTATCAAACACTTGCAGAGCCATCTGTGGTTGCACGGTCATCTCATCTCGATGTGAGGGCTTTCCAGTTCATTGGCACGCGTCATAGGCTCGACAGTACGCATGGGCATCACTATGCAATGTGGGCCACCACAACCCAGCCCTTAATACTTTATGTACAGCTGATTTTCCTGCATAATTCCCTCCTGCAATTCCTCCATGGGCCTCAGCCAAGATAGTTTGTCTTTTGTGTTCCAATACATACCTTCGTAGCACCTCATCCGCGCCTAGCTTGTAGAGTTGTCCCATAATGATGGTAAAATCGGCTGTGCGGGCGACCATTTCCTTTTTCTGTGATACTAAATATCCATCGAGCGCCTTGCCTATGGTAAAGAATTGAAAAATATTTGAAAAATTCTCATCAACCACCTTGATAGAAAACAACTATATGTTAGGTAATCCTTCTTCAAGGTTAGTCAGCTCTTGCCCGTTCTCTATTCGAGACAAGTGATCCGGCCTGAAGTTCAACCTCCCCGGTTTCAAAATGATTTCAAAATCATATTCTTGAAACAATAGTAACCACCTACAGATATTCCCCCCCTACACAGGCTTATTGACCAGGTATTTCAAAGTTGAATGATCTGTGAACATCTTGAAGTGTCCACCTAATAAATAGTGCCTGTATTTTTGTAGGAAATACACCATTTCCAACCCTTCACGCTCCGTGGTAGAATATTTGCATTCTTCACTAGAGAGATTTTTGCTAGCAAAGGAAACCAGATGATCAATGTCCTCTTCTCTAGGTTGCGCTAATACGACTCCTAATGCGATCCCTGATGCGTCCACATGTACATGGAATACATTTTCCCAGTCAGGGAATATAAGAATAGGTGCAATTACCATCTTTTCCTTAAGTATCTCAAAGATTTTTTGACACTCAGAATCCCAAAAAAAAGAGACATCCTTCTTCAACATTTTTTCCATCGAGGTGGTGATCAAAGCATACCCCTGAATAAACTTCCTGTACTAACCGGTGTGACCTAGGATGGAGCACAACTGTTTCTTAGTAGTGGGGACTTCCAAGTTGATGATAATCATGATCTTGGTTGGGTCAACCATCAATCCTTACTGACACACCACGCGTCCCAATAGAATCCCAAATGGGACACATAATATGCATTTCTTGATGTTTAGTGAAATTTTGTGTCACATGGGCATCAGCATCATCTTGAGTTTGATACATGGTTTCTTTCTTAAGCAGAGAAATTGTCAATTGTTAAAATAGACTTCGAGAAACTTATGAATTAATTCTTGAATACTTTACAACTACGGCGTGAAAAAATTGGTAAAGGGCATTCTTTAGTCCAAATGGCATGAAAGTGTCTTAGAATGAGCTGACTGATCGCGATGGTTGTTTCTTCTTTAGTCTTCAGACTAATACAAGAATACGATGGTACCACGAGAACCTATCCAAAAAATGAGTAAGTTACATGACCTCACCATTATCTGAATTTCTGTCGAGAGATGACGTAGGAAGTGATCATGTACGAGGCATCATTTAACTTGCGTAGGTCTATGTAGATCCTTATCTCTCCTTTAGTCTTCTTTTCTTGGAACACCATAGGGCTTACCCAATCTGACTGTTCCACCGGTTCAATGATACCTGCGGCCGCCATCTTCTCAATTTCATCCTTGAGTTTCTGTTTATATTTAGGGTTTAGGCGATAGGGCTGTTATTTGACAGGGCGCGCATCCAGTTTCAAGGTAATCCTCATAACGCTTGTATCCCCTATGATCCCTTTGAGTTCAGAGAACATTGTGGGGAATAGATCCTGGTATTCAGTCAGAAACTCCGTGATCTTTCCTACTATGTCATCATCCCAGTAATCCCCAATCTTGGCCATTTTGGGCTGTGCTTCCGTGCCAATGTTAACTTCCTTCAGTTTCAATGGCTTAGTAACATCAACTACCTTCAACAAAGGTCTTGCAATGACATGTTCTCCTTCTGATTCTAGGATAATGATATTCTGGGGATCCTCATCACAGTCTTCTACTGCTAAATTTTTGTAATTGACAATGTCCTGCATCTGCGCATCCCAGGCTAGCGTAGTACATTCCTTCTTAGAGAGGGACTCATTAAAGACCCGATGATCTAAAATGACTATATAATTTTTCTGTGCTAAGTGTCTTTTCAGTGATAAAACATCTACATACTTGTCTCCATAGTTTTCTTAATTATTGAAGATTTTAACCATGAATTATAAGTGAATTAGAAGCATGAAAATAAGCCTAAATAACACTGAAAAATAGTGTATAATAGAGAAATAAAACCACACATAACGTTTACATAGTAGGCATGACGAAGCAGTTCACCTCTCTTGGGCTACATCTGCTGGTCCAGCTCCTAATGGCATGTCCATCTTTCATTATGCTCAAAATTTTGCAAATACATGTGTTTATAGGCCTCTAATGCCTGTTTTCTCTGCACCAATGGCTCCAAAATACTCCAATTAGTCTAGATAGACTCTTCATTCACTCCATTTGGGCGAAAATTTGGCATGGTAACCGAAGCAGCCAAAGAAGGGTTCTATCCTCATGCTTAACCCCACAAGTCTAGATGAGGTATGTGTTTAGGCCACACATCTAGAAGCTAGAGGGAAACCCATTTTAGATCATATAATTCAAATAAGGGCAATGGAGGAAATGGAGGCAATGGAAAGTCACCATCCTCACCCTCATCATCATCATCCTCTACTTCATTTTCAATACATCAGTCACACAAGGAAAATAACACTGGTAAAATTACTTTTCTAAAACTTGATGTTAGGTTTGAATTGCCAATTTTTAATGGTGAATTCAATGCAGAAAAACTTGATAATTGGATTAGGCAATTGGAGGTCTATTTGAGAATCCAAAACCTTCAATATGGTGATACCAAAATCCAATTAGCTTCATTGAGAATGGAAGGTGCAACACTTGTTTGGAGGGAATCCAAGACAAAGAATGAGATCAAGAATCATGGTAAGATTATTCTATCATGGAATGATTTCATTTCTGCAATAAAACAACAGTTTTATCCATTATCTCATATGAAGAAATCCATAATGAACTGGGAAAACTTTAGACAATTGAAAGGACAGAATGTGCAAGTTTACACCCAAGAATTTAGGAGAAGAGCTCTATTATTAGGGGTAGATTCTCAGAGCCAAGATACTTTTCTCAAGTACATAAGAGGCTTACGTAGCTACCTAAAACATACTATCCTCATGTTTGAACCCACAATTCTAGATGAGGTATGTGTTCAGGCCACACATCTAGAAGCTAGAGGGAATTTTTTTTTTGAAGAGGGTAGAAACAAACCTTTTAAGGGTAAAAACAAAGAGAATACCTTAAAAGGTAAAAAAAAACATAATGCATCTGTTAAGAAAGAGGGAGAAAAATTGGTTTTTAAACATTGTTCAAAAGAAGGCCATAATGAAAATCAATGTTGGGAATTACATCCTGAAAAGAGGCCCAAATATTTCAACAACAAATGGAAACATAAAACTACAACTACAACTCAACATGATTTAGGAGAGGATTCAGGTGATGAATCTAAAATTACAACCATGGGATTGAAGAACACAAAGGAGAGAAATATTTCCACAATATCCACCACCTAGTTCACCTCTTAAGGAAGCAGAAGAAGCATTAAGGATGCCTTCAGAGGAAGAATAAATCCATGAAGAAGTGGATCCCAAAGAGGTAAAAAGCTCAAAAACATTCGCTATGGTCCATTCAAGATCATAAAGAAAGTTGGTAACAATGCATTTCAACTTGAATTGCCTTCATATATGCAAATGTGTTCAGTTTTTAATGTTGAAACTTACGTTTGTATAAGACACCTTTGATCGATGATCAAGGAAGTGATGTTTAGTTGCCCTCTATTGAATATTTCTTGCCAGAATTTCTAGATGAGCTCAAGGAAGATACAATTCTTGACAGGAGGACAAGAGCATACAAGAGGGGAAGTGTTTACTAACTTCGAGTTGGGCTGAAAGGCACTAAGACATGCAAGGAAAAGTGTGATGAGGCTAGAAATGTGAGGGTGTTTTACTTTCATCTACTAAATTATAGGTAATCAATATTTTGGGGTCCAAAAGATTGCTAATGGGGAGGAGTGATCATATTCATATCAAGGACCTAAGTGATGGCTCAAATTTCAAAGTGTTCGAAAGTGTGTCGAACCTGAGCGACCAGATAGATCTCATCTTCCTGATTCCGGTGCTATGAACGGTTCAAAAAACTGACACCATATGAAGAAGTTATCGTGTTTTGAAAATTCCAGTAAACTGTAATTTTTAACAGTTGACCAGGTTTGACTGTGCATTTGTACAGTCAGAAAAAATAATATTCCTTCTGGGCTAGTCAATGGATGACACATGGCATTATTTTATTTGTAGATGGACTGTACATTGTGGCTTTCGTCCAATCATAGGCCATCACGTGGTAGGCCCGGAGGCAGCCACGTGGCCTAAGAAGGTTGTGCAAAATTGTGGTTGGGACTCTGTAGGAATCGATCGCGCGACCACCACCCAGGCGCACACAAGTCTTAACCATCTCCCCTATGGTTTAGTTCTTAAACATAACATTTGTGTGTTATATTTAATGTTGGTTTAAAGTCACATTGGGGGAGCGGAGGGGCCAACCCCTCCCCATATGGCCTTAGCCATGACCCAAGGGCTAACACTGTCGGCTTATTAAACAGTCTCTGCAACCTCCGTCGTGTTGAAAGTTGGTCACATTGCAATGTTTATTTCACAATAAAAGTTAACGCCCGGAGTTCCACTAACCTCCAACGAAAACCGCGGAGTGGGGTCATGTGACCTACCCTTGAAATTAAATATTGCAGTTTGTTCGGCGGTCAAGTATGGCGGAGGTTTAGCCAACTTTATGTTAGGCCTATCACATGCAAGAGACAAAATTTATTGCTAACAGTCAGAACTGGCGGAGAAATAGCTGCGCGATAGTCTGTTGATGCTTATTTTCTGCACTTTATGGATTTTGTACATGCTCAATATCAGAAAAAAAAAAAAAGTTTAATTCCTCACACATAAAGGTTTAAAACAGTTTAAAACACATACACATGTAAGTGTTCAATTCCGCACAGTCAAGAATAAGCTAGATCTTAATTTGTTTAACTAAGTGGGAGGTTCTTGAAAACATAACAAGTTATCCACCCAGTTCATAATAGATAGGTATCCGAGCAATGGAGGAAATGGAGGCAGTGGACAGTCACCATCCTCAACCTCATCATCATCATCCTCTACTTCATTTTCAGTACATCAGTCACACAAGTTAAAGAACACTGGTAAAATTCCTTTTCTAAATCTTGATGTTAAGTTTGAATTGCCAATGTTTAATGGTGAATTCAATGCAGAAAATCTTGATAATTGGATTAGGAAATTGGAGGTCTATTTGAGAATCCAGATTAGCTTCATCGAGAATGGAAGGTGCAACACTTGTTTGGTGGGAAGCCAAGACAAAGGAGGAGATCAAGAAGTATAGTAAGATTATTCTATCATGGACTGATTTCATTTATGCAATAAAACAACAATTTTATCCATTAGCTCATATGCAGAAAGCCATAATGAACTAGAAAAAATTTAGACAATTGAAAGGAAAAAATGTGCAAGTTTACACCCAAGAATTTAGGAGAAGAGCTCTCTTATTAGGGGTAGATTTGCAAAGCCAAGATACTTTGCTCAAGTACATAGGAGGCTTACATAGCTACCTAAAACATACTATCCTCATGTTTAACCCCACAAGTCTAGATGAGGTATGTGTTCAGGCCACACATCTAGAATCTAGAGGGAAAAACATTTCTTAAAAGGGTAGAAACAAACATTTTAAGGGTAAAAACAAAGAGAAGACCTCAAAAGGAAAGAAAAAATAATGCATCTGTTAACAAATAGGGAGAAAAAGTGGTTTGTACACATTATTCAAAAGAAGGCCATAATGTCAATGTTGAAAATTACATCCTGAAAAGAGGCCCAAAAATTTCAATAAAAGAGGGAAACATAAAACTGCAGCTTCAACTCAACATGATTTAGGAGGGATTCCAGGTTCATTGGAATTTTTCTCTTTTTATTTTCATAACCGGAGTAGCCATAGGCCAATTTCAATAAGTGAATAGTCTATTCTGGCTATTTTGGACATTATGAATCCATTGAAGGGATTTTCAAAGTCATTTGGAGACTTCTGAAGGTTGAGAAGCCACAGAGAAGTTTCAGGCAGCCCAGGGCCAACAATGGATGGAGGCCTAGATTGGGGATCCAAAGCTCATTTTGAGAAAATGAAAAACCTATTTTAGATGCCTGATATGTGTTAGAGACGGTAGGTGAGGTTTCAGAGACAGTGGAATATTTCTAGCAGTTATTGGGAAAATGAATTGGAGGGTCAATTTTTTCGCAAATGGAGTGAATGAAGAGTCTATCTAGACTAATTGGAGCATTTTGGAGCCATTGGTGCAAATAAAAAAGCCATTAGAGGCCTATAAACACATTTATTTGAAAAATTTTGAGCATAATGAAAGGTGGACATGCCATTGGGAGTTGGACCAGCAGATGTAGCCAAGGAGGAGTGAACTTCTTCATCATGCCTACTGTGTAAATGTTATGTGTGGTTTTATTTCTCTATTATACACTATTGTTAAATGTTATTTAGGCTTATTTTCATGCTTCTAATTCACAAAATCATCTATTTTTCATGGTTAAAATCCTCAATACTTAAGCAAACTATGGAGACAAGTATGCACATGTTTTTATCACTGAAAATAAACTTAGCACAACAAACTAATACAGTCCTTTCAGATTAGGTTGGTATCAGAGCTAGAGTTTATTCTCTGGTATTGTTTTGTGCAAAGATTTGTTTAACTGTTTTCAAGTTTTCACATGCTTAATAGGCTCAAGATCAAGAGAGGAGAAGGAGAATTGGTGAGAGCAAGAGGGTCTCAAAGTGAACCACAACAAAGGAGAGCAAGATTTCCACAATATCCACCACCTAGTTTACCTCCTAAGGGAGTAGAAGTAGCATTAAGCATGTCTTCAAAGGCAGAAGAAATATATGAAGAAGTGGATCCCTAAGAGGAATAAAGAGTGTTCAGGAAATCATTCCTTGACATGACTGAGATGGTTAGAATCCTTTATCAAGAAAGGAATGAGAAACTAGAAGAAGAAGGATCCAAACTTCACAAGGAAGGAAAGGGATCATCAGGATCTCACAATGATGAAGATAAGTAAAAGAAGGAAAATGGATGAAATGGAGGTAGTGGAAATTCACCATCCTCACCCTCATCATCATCATCTTCTACTTAATTTTCAATACATCAATCACACAAGTCAAAGAAACTGGTAAAAGTCCTTTTCTAAAACTTGATGTTAAGTTTGAATTGCCAATGTTTAATGGTAAATAGTCAATTTCAACTTTCTTGGACATTCCATACTCATTGGTGAGGGTTTCAGAGCCATCATAGAACTCCTGAGTGAGATTTTTCTCCAGAGAAGTTCTAGGGGCCACCAGGGGCCAACAGGAGTATGAGGCCTAGCCAGTGCAGCTAGAGGCCTTATTCAGGAAACAAGTAGTCATTTTTGGATGTTTCAGACATTCAGGAACTAATGGTGAGGTTTGTAGAGCTAGTAGAGGAATTCTGAGGGTCGAGATGCTTCAGATAAGTTCCAGGGGCCACTAGGACACTAGGTGCCAGCAGGAGAATGATGCCTATCCAGAGCAGCCAATATCCATTCTTAGCAAAATAGTAGTCTATTCTGACCTTCTGAATCCAGTGGAAGGATTTGAGGAAGCTTTTGAAGACTTTTGAAGGCCGATATGCTTTGGAGAATTTTTCAGTGAACTCAGAGTCAGGGGGTGCCACCAGGTGTTGGAGGTTGTGGAAATCTTGTTCTCCTTTGTTGTGGCTCACTTTGAGACCCTCTTTATTCCACCAATTTTCCTTATCCTCTCTTAAACTTGAGCCTAGTAATCATGTGAAAACTTGCAAATAGTTAAACAAATATTTGCATAAAACAACACCTGAGAATAAACTCTAGCTCTGATACCAACCTGATCTGAAAATGGGTGGATAACTTGTTATGCCTTTCAAGAACCTCCCACTCAATTAAACAAATTAAGATCTAGCTTATTATTGTAATGTGAGCCCTTATGTAGTAAAAGTATGAACTAAGTATTACGATCGCCATAGAACTTGAACTAAGTGTTACGATAGCCTTCACCAAAAATAATCAAAGGTTCAACTTGTTATCATATATGAGTTATACAAGTTAATGGTGTGTAATCATTTAAATAAGATTATACTAGTTATGATGTACAAGCTTAGCACAAAGAGCTATGGTAAGCATTCCTCCAGAGCTAGCTAGTTGTTGGGCAGGTAAACCTCCTACTGCTACTTCCTGGAACCAATACTTTCACTGGGACTAACCTACAAGCAAGTGACCTAACCCAAGCAATAGCTAACCAAATATAGGTTTGAAACCCTTCTATAACTTATCGAAAACTCATTAAACCAATCAAACTAACCATCCAAGCAATCTAACCGTCCAATAGATATTCTCGCGAGTGGGAAGAAATAAACCTGACATGATCTCAGTAAGCCACTTGCCCTAATTGAATCACCTTTTTTAACAACCGATGATACAACGAAACGCCAACACTGTAAATGTAATCAATATCCAATGGGTTTCATACTCTAAGCTTACTTGAACACTTGAAACAGGTGTATGTGTTTTAAACTATTTTAAACCTTTATGTGTGAGTAATTAAATTTTTTTTTTTTTCTCTGATATTAAGCATGTACAACAACCATAAAGTGAATCAAATAAGCATCAACACATAACATCAAATTTAATAAAGGATTTCACCCGAATATCGTGGGCTACGTCTCCTTGAGCCTATGTCAACTGACTTGGATGGGATTATGATGTATCAATTCTTTTACAAGTTACTAAATCAACTTCAATGGTTATTTGTGTAGAAATTATATGCACTAAGCATGCATATGTCGAAGATCCACCTGATCTCACACTATTTAACTTTATGCAAGATACTGAATCTATTCCACTTGTTAATCTTTTGTGGAAAAATTAATTGCACACACATGTGAAGTATAAACAAAAATATTCAATCACACATAACACAGTTTTTAACCGGGAAAGTCTGAAGCTGAAAACCCCAACTATATATTATGTAACATGGAGATCATATGAAAATCTCATACAAGCATACAAATATTATCACAAGCCCTCAGTACAGTACAAACATCATACACTAATCAGGACAATTCTTTGATGAAGATCCATCCCTAGTACCCCGCCTTATCTCCTCCTGCACAAGATCCGACCAAAGTCGCTCCCATCCTGGCAGTTTCTCCCGTCCATTGACAGAGTCTTCGTAGCTATGAAAACTCTTCGAAAGCCCAAGGAGAGCCAAGCTCACCAAGTATTCTACATCTACAGTAACCCCCACACTTCCCAGTTCATCCTTGCAGTGGACAAACTTCGTGAGTTATTTTGGAATACTGTCGCCTTTCTCCATTTTTATTTTTCTGAGCTTGTCTTTAAGCGCCAACTTCCTCTGGTAACTTCTGCTTTGGAACAAGTCTGTCAAAGCCTTCCAAATTAAGAATGGAGTGGCTTTCCCATGAAGGCTAGACACAATATGGTCCTTCACACCTTCCAACATAATCCTCCTCGTCTTTGTAATCTTATTTTTCCATGCATCAAGTAATGCAACATCGCTATATCCCGGCTTAGGAACATTGCTATCGATGAAATCCTTCAGCCCATTATCCTCCAGCGCTGCCTCCTTCCTGTCCTTCCAGGCTATGTAATTCGAGCTCCCATCAAGGGCATACTCCAATCACAACCCGTTGAAAGACATTTCAATGTATACTCGATTTCTGCACTAAGAATCTTCTGTAGCAAATTCGAATTGTCCACCAGCACAAAATCACTTCACAATTACAATCTTCAATCAACAATGCTTTGATACCATGAAGAAATTATATGCACTAAGCATGCATATGTCCAAGATCCACCTGATCTCACACTATTTAACTTTATGCAAGATACTGAATCTATTCCACTTGTTAATCTTTTGCGGAAAAATTAATTGCACACACATGTGAAGTATAAAAAAAAATATTCAATCGAACATAACACAGTTTTTAATCGGGAAAGCCTGAAGCTGAAAACCCCAACTATATATTATGTAACATGGAGATCATATGACAATCTAATACAAGCATACAAAGCTTATCACGAGCCCTCAGTACAATACAATCGTCATACACTAATCAGGACCAATCTTGCAAATCTTACCTCCTGCTAGCCTGCCTCCACTATGAAATCTCTGCTAAAGAATAGCTCTGAATGAATTTGAATTACTCCATCCTTGACTGCGCAATCCTCATTGGCAACTCCATTGTGTGTGTGATGCAATCAATGCATCACTATAGTCACAACAGATAGTCTATCTTGCCCTTTCACCTATCTCTCCACTGGTCTCCACTGAAACTGCCATGAACTGTAGTTAACTGATGTATTGTTCAGTTGATTAATGAATTATTATTTGTGAATTAATTAATTAATTCACCCACTCTCACTAGTGTATCAATTAGTTAGACTAGATACAACTAGCTCAATCGTAGTCTAACCGAGTTAAACTAAATACAAATCTACAACTACTTCTTCCAATCGTGTCATAACTTCCGCCACTTGATTTCTAACTGAGTCCTCCATGAATTAGCTCCAGTAAACCCTTAGGAATAGCGTAATTCCTTCTGTCAGCTGATGTGCCACATCTATGCACTGAAATGGAGTGCTCCAAGAGAATAAGTTGTTGTTTAGAGTCTGATTATTATTAAGAGATAATAATAATCAACATGCATCTATTTTTAGATTGACGATCTATAAATAGACTTCACCCAATATTCTAAAAATATAATGTCATCTGTTTTTCCAGCTTGATCAACCATCCACAAATAGCATCCTACAACTTCTGAAATATGATCATCATGTCTAAAAATAGACATTGTCTAAAAATAGACTTGCGCCAAAAATAGCCTGTGGGCCCACTTAGTGAAGGTGAATCTTTTCACTAAGGTCATCATCTTGTTGAATCTCAAAAATTTGGACTATACCATTGGGTTTAGAATACCATCATACCCCTGGAATGGATGTCATCACCCTGAAGATAGACCTAGGTTCCCTTAGACTTGACCTCTTATGTCGGCACCCTTAAGCTTCCATGAGCTTCTTTGTGGCACTAAATCCTTAAGAAATCATTTTATATCCCTGAAACCTCACCTACTGTCTCCAACACATATCATACATCCAAAATAGGTTTTTCATTTGCTCAAAATGAGTTCTGGCCCCCCATTCTAGACCTCCATCCACTGTTGGCCCTCGACTGCCTGAAACTTCCCTGTGGCTTGTCAACCTTCAGAAGTCTCCAAATGAATTTGAAAATCCCTTCAATGGATTCATAATGTCCAAAATATTCATAATAGACTATTCAATTATTGAAATTGGCCTCTAGCTGCTCCAGTTACCATGCCAAATCAGAGCCACATGGAAATCTATCAGATTCAGATCACCTGAGCATCTATATCTTGTAGTGCTTCATCAATTTTATCAGTTCCCCCTACTAGAAAAAAATTCACCATGAAATCTTCAGTCATTATATCCCAGTGACGGGTGCATTGGTGTAGTTCTTCATCCAAATACCAAGTGGTGGGGATTGGTACCAACACGTGAATAAACATATGGACCCATTAATTCCATGTGTTTTCATTCCATACTTCTATCCAAAGAGCCATGTGCTCGCGCAGATCCCCTCGTCCCGAGAAGAGTTCCATAGGTGGGTTGACTGGAGGGTCAAATCATAGAATCATCATCTTTCGGAATTTCCTCTAGTCCTGAAAATCTTCCTTATGGGTTTCCCACCATTGTGCGGGGGTTGCACACATAGCCAAGTCAACGACCCACATCCTGCATTATTTAGGGGCCTGTTTTTTAATTTCTTTAAGAAAGTCTTTAACACTACCAGAAACATCAAAGTAGGGTAGTTCTCTTACCTCTGAGGAGATGCATCGAAAGCTCTTTGTGATCTTAAGACACCATAGCACAGATACAACATGCAACCAATTCTGCCAATTTTCTATCTCTCCATCTGAGTCAGATAAGAATTCAGTGTCTTTTTCCTAGCATAACATACCATCAGCCATGGGGTTGATCTAATTGTCATCCCAGGTGGTCAGCTTGTAAATGTGATCAACATCCTCCTCCTCACGTACTGGTTCAATGTATCACTCACCTTCCGCTGGATCCAAAGGGACTATCACCCGTGTACCTTCACTTTCAAAGATCATGCTCCTCATTTTTAATTTAATGATACCTCCCATGTCAATAGCCCAATCCATGCCTAAGAGTGTGGGTTAAGGGTCTGCATCATCCACTATCTGGATTACCTCAAAATAAACATAAACTTTAACATCTTCAATGTATACCATAACCTTTGGCAGTCATCCTAGTGGGATGATATTTTGCTGATTAGCCATCCGCAACTAAATAGTAGACCATTCTAATCTCCTATTCTTTGCCAAGTTTGATTGGGAAGGATATTTTCATCTGATCCTAAGTAAATGATGACTTGTTCCATTTCATAGTCTCCAATCTGCAAAGTCATGCACATCTCCCATCCAGTCCTTTTTTTGTTCTTGAATATCTTGTTCATAGTTTTAACCTCTAGTTGTGAGGAAACTCATACGTGCCTAAAGGAATGGCTTAACTTCTTCGTCTACTTTCAAATCTACCATAGTCTTCGAGGTGGATGCTTCATCTTTGGCCATTTCCTTCCAAGCCTCCATGAAGGTTTCCTTCTCCTTTTTCAGATCTAAGCTTTCCTTTTTCTTGACAACCCTCCTGATTAGTGGTTCGGCCGCAGCTTTTTCCTTCGCCCCTCCGGTGGCCATGCCGCTACGCGTTATCACATTGATACTTGGCCCATCATCCCGTGGTTTTTCCTTCTACCATTGTACGTTCTGCGTGGGTGTCTGCTGCTTTTCCTGCATTTTTGCTATCAACACCAGGAAGTCTTCAATTACATTGTCGAATTGCCTAAAATATCTACAGGATTGGCGCGCAGGGTTTGGGAAGTCTCTTTCATAATGTCTCATGTCCCCACCATTGTAGTAGATCAGTTTTCCATGTCCTCAACTTGCACTCCCCCCTCTCCCTCCTACCCTTCCTCTTGAGGGGAATCCACCCTACCTAGAATGAGATAGTGGTAATGAGGGGTCTACCTGCACCCTGTATAGGTTGGCCATATCTACCATGAGGTCGAGTGTTCGGTATTTTTGTTCATCATGATCCATAGACGAGCATAATCTGCACCAATATTATTTCAGTTCTGGAACTTAGGCACCTAACCGTGGGCAGTGATCTGTATCATGTCTTCTTGCTACTCGACAGTCAACACACCATAACAGGGGGATACTAGGTCCAACCATTTCCATAGGGTGTAGAGGGATTGGGCCCCCAGCCTGCATATAATCCGACAACAAGGGGCATTGATCCTTAAAATGGCTTGACACCCTACAACATATGCACGAGATATACGGGCTAGCTTCCTTACCCTAATCCTTCCGTAAGTTCTGAATTTCTAAGTGCATTGCCTCTATCTGGCTCTGGATCCGTAGTGCCATGAACTGAGTATCATCTCTTGGTGCAGCTTCTAACTTCATGGAAATATCTAGAGCTTCTTCTTGGGAGTCGATCTTTTGCTGCCCCATAGGTCAGTGCAGATGTGGCAATAGGATGGCGATAAACCACTCCTTTTGTTTCTTGTCCTCGTAGAAAAATCCCCCATCACTGATGGCCTTCTTAAATCGCTGGTCAACTTCCTAGATGGATTTCGTAGGTCCCTGTTTGAAGTCATTCACATCGACTGTAATATCCCCAAATTGGGATTGCTAGCAAGACATGCCTGAAAAATGCATTTTTTAGGAATGTGTGCTACAATAGCCAAGATCAACCCTTGGATCCCTTAGATCTAATAATCTAAGACCAAAATCCAAGAGGAGATCATAAACAAATATTTCTAGGTGGGTTAAATAGATCTCCCACACCTAATACAGCTAGAAAATACCCAAAAGTGGGACTGCAATAATGTATGAATAATACAACAAGGAAATAATGCAGTTCACTTATAGCATGGGCAGGAGGCCAATAAAATTCTCTTCAATATTATTTGCAGCAGCAAGATAATTGTATAATGAAGTCCATGAAATACATAGCTGGAAATAGAAGACATAAACAGAAGAAATTCCCTCAAAAGAGGTGCTGCAACCACATGAATGGACTGAAACTTCCTTAACAACGTTATTTTATTAGGCTGAAAACTGTTGTGGATTACATGTTATACCTACAGAATATCTATGCATAAAAATTTAGATCCATGCACTAGAAAGACTCCTCTTTCAGATCCCCTTGGGGTTTTGAGCATTACACCAAGGATAAGCAGTAGATCTGAGATCTAAGAAATAAGACCTGCAGAAATATTTATAAATTCTGAAGTATTCAGAATATGCAGATATGATCTAAAATATAAAATATGTAGATCTCCTCCAATGGACCTCAAAGCGAAGGGCGGATCCCCAACTCTCAAAAACCAACTCTCCAAATAGTGCACCCAAACTCCCTGCAACAACTCCTACAAGAATAACGTAGATATAGAATAGAAACTGCGCTGTAGGGTATAGATATCAGCTGGCCACATGAGAAGATCAATAAATGAAGCTCAATCACTGAAAATACACTTCCTCCAATAGAGCGGAGGACTCCTCCATTGAGAAATGGCACTGAAATGTCTTAGATCTGAATAGATCTAATCTCCACTTACTGCAGCTTGCAAAGACAACCAAACCCTCAACAGGATCTTAGTTGTAATTGAAAGGAGAAGCTTGGCCTTCAAGCCAGATAGTGGACTATGCAATACAAACTCTTCCAATAGCTACTCAATGGGAAGAGGAGGAACTCCTAAACATAAAATTCCAATGCTAAACAACATTTGCAATCTAGGCTAAACAACCAAAGAAAGCTATATGGTCTAAACAGACAATATATCAAAAGATCATATCATGAACAACCTCCTCATGCTGCCTTCCCCTTCCTTTTATAATATGAGAGTGTGAAAAACCCTAAACCACCTTCAATGGACTCATCCTTTTCACACAAGAGATCTTCAACTAGAATTACATTGTGCCTTATTGATGAGCACTCCTCCAATACAACACTGTAGATTTGGTCAAGGTTGACCCAGTCAAGATGATTAGCCCCTTTCACACCTAAGGGTGCTTATTTACATAGCCAAGATTTATCCTTTTTCATATTTGGCATTTATTTATTCTTAATTAGGAGTTTGATTAACCTCCTTTTCACATTTATTCATCTAACTAGATTTTTTAAAGAAAAAATAATATCCCTATTAGCTGCATGCTAATTTAGGAACAGTACAGTCTTCCCCTCCCAGATGTTGCTTCTCCTCAAGAAACTGCAAGGGTACTGAAAAAGCTCCCCTCTTCTTCTTGTGGCCTCCTCATTCAACAGTCTCCACCATTGCTTCAAATTTTCTACAAAAATTCTGTCTCCCAATGGTTCCTCCCAAGTGTGCAAGTTGGCCTTTGGTGGATAAACCAAATGGCTCTCATCATGAAAGAAAGGAAGGTCTATATGGAAACCTCCTTCCTAATCAATGTCCTCCTCAAGATAGAAGTGATGAAAATCATGGGGAATTTCATCATCAATGAAGTACTCCCACCTCCATGCTATCATCCAAATGAAATGAATCACCTCCCGGCTTGGTAATTCATAGTAAAGTTCCTCCCAATTTCTCATGAGAGGCATGCCCCAAGTGCTCCAATATCTCATATGGTCCACCTCATAAAGAAAAAAGTGATCTACTATAGTGGCCATATAGTTTCCCATGCTCCCCTTAGAACATTTAGTGCAAAAAATGTAGGAAATTTCTTTCCCCAAGGACACATCCAACAAATGTGTCACTCCTCCAACCATGTCCCCAACAAAGATAAGAGCATATTCAGCATATGGGATCATAATTAAGGTCATGATAGTTGCCATATGCAATAAAGGAGAAGGGAAATGGTCCCTCATGTGCAACTAGCGTAGTTTTACTCCTAACTACCATAGAATATGATATGGCAAGTGTTTTCCCCAACACTTGTTTGCTACCCCATCCTTCTTCCATGATTGGAGAAGGTGTATGATGGTTGGTGTTAATGAATCACACCATGAAGAGTGCATCATCTCTCCAAGATATCCCAAGGAAGGACCAACATCACCATTGTTCATGGCCCAAAGTGGCTCATGAAGCCCATAAGAAACAGTGCCCCCTCTTGGAGCCAAGACCTGCACATGAGTGTTAAGAAAATGCAAGTGTAATAAATATATCATGATGTTCAGTAATACAATGTTTATCATACACTTGTTTCAAATTAGCAAGGTATCTCATGGATGAGCTCCCTCTCACACTCAATGAATAAGGAGGTGGTAATGATAACTCTTCCCAAGAGCTATGTTCCTCCTTAACCAGAAAATGATCCATGCACTTTCTCATATGAGAGTGCATATCCTCTTTGAAGTTTTCCCATATGAATCCATCTAAGATAGTATGATATTCTTTAATGAAACCAGTGGGTTTTGAAAGCAATATCTCATAGGCTGCATTAAGTAGTTTCTCCTTGAGCTTGGAGTCTCTAGCCAAATAGATCTGATCATGGGAATAAATGACTCCCTCAACTAATTTATACCTCCCATCCATCACTTTCCCATCAAGAACCTTACATGTGAAAAGGTCCTTGGAGTATTCCATCCAGAGTTGGGAATCCCAATAAGGATCTAGGCTCCCCAATAACGACAACGTTGTAGAAATCTGAAATGCAGCCCCTATCATAGCATGGCTCTCCTCTTTGACATGCTTGATGTCAAATTCACATGTTAGAGTACTATTAACTTTATTTTTCTGCCTCCTTTGCATCTGATATTTCTCAAGACAAGATTGAAGTAGATCATGAAGTCAACCTCCCCTTGGAAATTCCTTGTCTTCCAAAACTTCCTCAATATGGCCCATGCATGCAAGAGTGTTGATATCCTCTTGTTGTGTTCAAAAATCTCTTTTGGGAGTGAAAATATCACTGGCTGCCCCAAAGATATGGAGTTTCAATATGAAATCATGTCCATGCTATCATAGACTTCTGAATTCTCCTTTTTCAGCGCAAATAATTGAGTGGGAGATAGCAATGTACCATTCAGAAAATTTCTTATCTCTCTTTCGAATCCATGAAATATTTTCTGCGCTGTGCTAGTTTCTCCGAAAGCTCCTTCCTTAGCAAAGTATGTATATGCTGCCCATAGTTGAGAGAAAATTTTAGTTTTCCTCCCATCATGAGGTCTCCCCGGTGGAATGCCTCCATGTAAAGAGAAACCAAGGCAGAGAGCAGGATGTGTATGTGTGTGGACAGATTTATCCTTGCCTTCATTAGATAAATCCTCTTGTCTTCTGTTGGAGTTCCCATGTTTTGGCAAGTTTGGAAATACCAAAAGATGAGACAACATCAGAACCACTTTTAGACCTCAGGATCTAACCCTCCTGGGTCCAGAGAGGGATCTCTCTATAAAGGTAGGGGTGTATGTCTTTGAAGTTCAGTTTTAAGATATTAGGCTAGTTATAATGGTACAAGGTTTGTTTGTTTTGTTTGTTTGGTTGTTAGGAATCAGGAAGGAAGGGTTCAATATAAGACAAGGATGAGAAAAGAGGATTTTAGGCAAAGGAAAGATATTTCAGAGAACACTCGAGACCATTTGGGCAATGGATTCAGGAAAGGGTTTACTTGCTATTCAGTATTCAAGGCTTTCAATTGGGCTAGTCATCTAAAGCATAGGATCCTAAATATGATAGTGTGGTATGAAATGGTAAGGAAAGAAGGTGAATGACAAGGAAACCTCCAAGGTGACCAGTTAGGAATCAGATCTAGGGACAGGACATGCCATTAAACACCTATGATCCAACCACTAAAGGTTAACTCTTCAGACAAAGGAACATTAAATATTTAAACGCAAAGGTGAAAACCTGAGATCATAGAAAGGCTTTGAACTTTCAATGCTTTGGCATCCAACTTAAGCGAAATTAGAAAGGTTAAATTGATTGAAACAGACCCTAGTGAGATAGAATCAGCATTATAAACTCCCAGTATCCCAATTCTTTCAATTAAAACCCAACAAGAACATCTAAGAATAGATTCATTAATTCATACATCAGCTAGTAGTGAAATACAACTACTACACTGGTTAAATTAACTTGAATCAGTACTCAGATAACACATTTAGTAGAAAACATCGAAGGTAAGGAGAGCATAAGCATTAGGGTACCATGCGAGGGTATATCCTAAGCCAGATTTCTGATGCTTACCAGAGAAATGAGATGTAATGAATTATAGAAGGAAAACAGAGACAAAGGCAGAAAACATCACTGCTGCTTTAAATCAGGATCCAAAGAAATGTGCTTGTCATATTAAAGAGAAACACCAGTCATGTACAACATTGCCAACAACTTGATATTCAGTCTGAAAACATCTTCCTCAGACTATCTTACAACTTTACACAGAGAACTATATCTCAAGAGAAATACCTTACAATTCACAGATATCCGATCAACAACAACAACAACGTTTTCTCATGAGTTTTATATCTGAAAGAGAGGCAGAGGAGGTAGATGAAACACTAAATGAAACATTAAAATAGAGTAGAAGAAGAGGGCTCGAGGCCCATTCTGTCTTAATATATATGCATTGATTTTTGGTACTCTTTGGATGAAAGAGTGGTCTTCGACAGGCTGACATTAATTCTTGGTGTGTTCTTTGATGTAATTTCGGATGTAGTACTCTGCAGTACTCTGATGAATAGAAAAGGCAGATAAATGACTTTGAGGTCTTCCATACTGCATAAAAAATGCTCTGGTAGCATTAGGACTTCTGTCAGGGCAGAAATATTCTCAGGAACACGATATTGAATAAAAACATTATGGGTACTTTGTCCTTTCTCGGGAGGGAAACTTCTGCTGATGTGAATCACTGATATATTGTTTTCTGTGCCTTAGGACTCCTTAGGCCTTCTGTGTTAATCATAAGGTCTTCAGTCTAGTACATTCACCTTTTGATCATTGTATTAAGGCTTAAAGTCTTCAATTAGGGGCTTTAAAAATCTTTAATCTTGTACTGATACTCTTTGTCACTTCATTACTGTCTCTGTCTGTGAAATTTGAGCTTCAATGGTGCTGGAGAGGTTTTACAGAGTTAAACACTTCTCTTTAATGGAAATATTTCGTTGTAACACCTCCCAGGTGTTTCTCTGTAATCTCAGGCTCTGAAAATGCTTTCTCTGTGCTACTGTGTCACTAAAAGTGACTGTGTAGGACAAAACGGTTTTCATCGTCTGTATTCCCTACAAAAACACACAAAATGTTAAGAAATCCATGCATAGAGGAGGATTGATGTAGTGGAGGGCTGGGATAATGGCATCGCAACAGAGGTGAATGCAGTGGATGCAATGGAAAATGGTGAAAAATGCAGTGAAATGGTGGAAAAATGGTCTGGTAAAGGTTTGGTGGAGGAATGCATGTGGACCGTCCGATCATATCTGGAGGCGATGATCGATGGTGGAGATTAACTAATGGAATGAATTTGGAAGGTTGGGTGAAAATGAAGTAAAATTTAATGTAAAACATTAAAATTCTAATGTTTGGGCGGAATGAATGATTTTTAATGTAAAACATGCAGTTTAGACCTTTGGACAGAATACAAAAGAAATGCACGAAAAACATATGAAATGAGTTTAATGGTGGGACCCGGTCATGGGCGGAGGGTGTTTTGATTAGGACTGTTAGATCTCAGGAGGAGATCAACGACTGTGATGATGCGATGCAGTTCAATGGTCGCCCAATGGAAAAATATACATGGGACGCGAAATGCACTGTGGGTCGTTGACATGAACAGATCAATGGTCAGGATCTGTTAATGGACTTTTGGGCATAGAAGTGGGGAAGTGGTTTTGGGATCAAAACCATTGTTTTTGTGTGGTGAAAAGGGAGGAAGGCGGTTTTCACTTTTTGGACACGATATGGGTCTCCGACTGACATGTGGCATTTAAAAACCACCCATATTGCATAGGTTCCAACTGTTAAATCTCGGACGAGGAAACAACGCGATATTGATGTGGGTCATTGGATCTTGGGCTGTGAGATCCGGCGGTGATGGAAGAACGTGATACGAGGAAAGTGCATGGTCAGTAAGGTGGGGTCAAGAGGATGGTGGTTTCATTGTGGGCCGTCCAATCTATGTGATGGACGATCGAGATCTGCAGAGGGAAGGCAAAGGCGAAGGATATGGTTAGCGGGCAGGAGAAATCTTGGCCATCGGATCAAAAGGAATGAATGGTCAAGATCTAATCGGAAGTGGAGGAGGCAGGGGCCAAACCTCCGACGGGCTCATGAAGTGATTTGCTCTGGACCGTCGGATCGGCTTCAGATCAACAGCTGTGATTGGATCGAGGGCGGCCAATCGGGGAACAGAGGGGTGGAGTGAAAGTAGATCCTGGCCGTTGGTTCTTGTGGATTCAATGGCCAGGATTGCATTGGGAGATCGCAATCGGGGGAAACAGGAAGTGGCGCATTAAGATCTTCCGATCGGCGATTGGCGCTCGACCGTTGGATTAAAATGTGAATCAACGGCGGAGATCATCATCGAAGGGTTTACAAAGGGAGCAGGCAGGCGTGGTGAAACGTGTGTGGAACTGTTCGATCTTTTTAGATCAATGGTGTAGATCATCTCAAAAGCCGACAGAGCAAATACGCCATCGCATCAGAGATTTTCATTATAACACAAAAATGTGCTCCCGACCATCCTTCCGATTATGATAAGCACCTTATGCCTTAGCGCTTGGTCTCGGGTGCAGGGCATATGGTGGGGAAGTGGTTAAGGGGCTGGCTGAAAGGGGCTAAGCCTGTGTATAGTAAAAAAGTGAGTTTTTAGGCTTAAAAATGATGTTTTTAAGGCTAAAAAGAGGCTTTCGATAGAAAGAAAAAGGGATTTTTAGGCCAAAAAATGGGTGTTTGTAAGGTTAAAAGGTGAGATGGGATGATTTAGAAGACTTAGGAAGGGATTTTGGGAGTCAAAGGGGAAATCTGAAAAAGGGGAAAAAGGAGTTAAAATGGGAAATTTGTAGGGATAAAAAGGGCAAATCAAGGCTTTTCTGAGCACAATTTTTCACAGACAGTGAGGCTTTTTTGGATGGAAACAATAGTGAAGATCTTTTAAAAGGCCAAGGACACACAGAGGCTTCAAGGATGAGATATTTTCATAGGAAATGTATCTCTTGAAGGCTCAAAAACAATTTAGCCACCTGTTTGCTTGCCAAAAAATTCATAGGTGGCTAACACCTTCTTTGTTCATAAAACTTCTAAAACAAAGAGGGGTATATTCTCCTCATCTTGTGATGCTTGACCTCCTCTTTTCCTTCTTCTATCTTCAAAATCTCACCATTTGATGATGATGGTACATGCTACACATGGATTATGCCACAATCTCCATATGTGAGATTCCTTGGAACTCCTTGCAAGAGTGCAAGAGTTTCCCTCCTTGGAGCAAGTGCTCCATCTTCCTCTTCGTGAGGTCCTAGATGTGCTCTTGTTATGACTGCGTTATCATCTCCAACCTTCTCTTCCATAGTTGAAAATGCCTCAACATCAATAACAGACCTTAGATCTTGGTCTTATTTTGAAGGAGGAATCTCCATGTCTTCCTCTTGGAAAGAAAGATCGTCATGCAATGGGGAATTTTCCCTTGAAAAAAAATCATACAAATTTCCATCCCCTTCAATGGGTTTTTGAAATGGAGCTGAATTTAAGGACCCTTTCAATCCATGCAAAAGTTTTGTTTGATTTTGTTTGATAGAATCCATAGAGGGTGTTTCATAAGATCCTTCATCAAACCTTTCCACTACTCTTTTAGTGAACCTTGCATAGGTAGATGTATTTGCATTCTTTAAGGAAAAAGACTCAAACAACCACCAAGCATAAGCCTTACCCTCAAGATGCAGCACTGCTACTTTGATGGCTTCCTTTTTTGAAACTTGATGTTGTTGCACATAGGGGTCTAGCTCCTTCACATAAGCCCTAGCTGGACATTTAGGTGATCTGTCAAAAGTAGATAAGAAGAATCTACTCACACCATGCTGCTTGATTCTTCCTTCTTCCTTGATCCTGAAAAACCCTTGGAAGTTCAAGTGATCTTTGAACTCCTTATATTGATCCTCATACTCCTGCAAATAATCGCCAAGAGTCTCCCTCTTTGGCATATCTACTTTCTTCTTCCTCTTTTTCATGAAAAATTTGCTGATAGAGCATTATAAATCTGATGATATGGCTAAATTCTCACACCCATCATATGAAGTAGTGGGGCTTCCTTCATGTGCAAACCTTTTCAAAAGATCTGCTTGTCTTTCATTCTTCATTCCCCGTATTTCTTCTTTCAGTTCATTCAAAGCTTGAGAAAGAGTTTTAGAGAACTCTTCTCTATGAAAACTTCCAGTTAAAGGGATCTTACCCTTTTATTTTGTGTCTTCAATGTAACCACATTTATTCATCGATATTTTCCTTCCATGAAAAGACATATTTGCTCTTCAATAAGCAAGCATATGTTGTGCCAAGATAGTTGCTCTGATACCACTGTAATATCCCCAAATTGGGATTGCTAGTAAGACATGCCTGAAAAATTCATTTTTTAGGAATGTGTGCTAAAAAATCCAAGTTTAGCCCTTGGATCCCTTATATCTGATAATCTAAGACCCAAATCCAAGAGGAGATCAGAAAAAAATCTTTCTAGGTGGGTTAAACTAATCTCCCACACCTAATACAACTAGAAAATACCCAAAAGTGGGACTGCAACAATGTATGAATAATATGTTGAAGATTGCAACAAGAAATAGTGAAGGAGGCATCCTGAAACATCATTCCTGATCCTAGTTGGAAAATAATCACCTAAACTAGGTGGGGCCCACACAGGTGATTTTTTGGCATAAAGTCTATTTTTAGACTATGCCTATTTTTAGACATGTTGATCATATTCTATGAGTTGCAGGATGCTATTTGTGGATGGTTGGTCAAGTTGGAAAAATAGATGGACTTCTATTTTTAGACATATTGGGCGGAATCTATTTTTAGATTGCCAATCTAAAAATAGATATGTCGAATATTATTAGCTCTTAATAATATTTGGACTCTAAACATTATCTTATTCTCTTGGAGCACTTCAGTTAAGTGCACAGATGTGGCACAAGAGATGACAGAAGGAATTATGCTATTCCTAAGGGTTTACTGGAGCTATTGCATAAAGGAATTCAATTAGAACTCATGTGACAGAGTTTGGTGGAGTTGTAGAAGTAGTTGGTGGAGTTGTGTTCAGTTTAACTCAGTTAGACACAGTTGAGCTAGTTGTATCTAGTCTAATTGATTGATACTCTAGTGAGACTGGTGTGAATTAATTATTAATTAATTCACTAAATAATAACTCATTAATCAACTGAAGAATACATCAGTTAACTACAGTGCATGGACAGTTTCAGTGGAGACCAGTGGAGAGGTAGGTGAAAGAGAAAGTGTGACTATCAGTTCTGACTATAGTGTTGCATTGTTTGCACAAAAAATTTAGTGGAGATGCCTTTAAGGATTGCGTGAGAAAGGCTAGGGAAATGAGAGTTCATCCAGATCCATTCTTCAGCAGCGATTATGCAGTAGAGGTAGGCTAAAAGCTGGCAAAGATCGGTGCATGGATTTGCAAGATCAGGTCTGATTAGTGTGTAGCGATTGGATTGTACTGAGAACTTGTGATAAGCTTTGTATGAGGATTGTTACATGATCTCTATGACATATATTATATACAGATAGTTGGTTTTTTTAGCTTTATGCTTTCCCGTTAAAACAACTGTGTTAATGTGTGTGAATTTTTATGGTTTCAATGTGTGCATGCAATTGATTTAATTTCCGCATGTGATGATCAATGGTGGAATACATTCTGTATTGTGCATGAAGTTAAAATAGTGTGTGATAAGGAGAATCTTGGACATATGCATGTGTAGTGCATATAATTTCTACATGGTATCAGAGGGGTTGATCATTGGAGAAAATTGCAATTATTGAAGCGGTTGAGTTTTGTGCTGGTGGAATTCGAATTTGCTGCAGTGTTTTCTTGGTGTCGAAGTTGAGCATTCATTGAAATTTCTTTCAATGGATTACGATTGGAGTATGCCCTTGATGGGAGCTCGAATTATATTGCATGGAAGGACAGGATGGAGGCAGTGCTGGTGGATAATGGGTTGAAGGAGTTCATAGATGCTAAAATTCCTAAACCGGGTTCTAGCGATGCAACCGCACTTGACGCATGGCAAAAGAAGGTAGCAAGGTGTCAAAGGATTCTGTTGGAAGGTGTGAGGGATCACATTGTGTCCATCCTTCACGGTAAAGCCACTCCATTCTTGATGTGGAAGGCTTTGACAGAATTGTTCCAAAGCAGAAGTGACTAGAGGAAGTTGGCACTTAAAGACAAGCTCAAGAAAATAAAAATGGAGAAGAATGACACTATTCCGATATACTTGACAAAGTTTTTCCACTACAGGGATGAGCTTGGGATTTTAGGAGTTAGTGTGGATGAAGAAGACTTGGTGAGCTTGGCTCTCCTTGGGCTTCCGAAGAGTTGGCATAGCTACGAGGACTCTGTCAATGGTCGGGAGAAAGTGCCAAGATGGGAGCGACTTTGGTCGGATCTTGTGCAGGAGGAGATAAGGTGGAGTACCAGGGATGGCTCTTCATCAAAGAATGATGATGAAAAGGATTTTGTTTTGGTTGCCAAAGCAAGGAAAGGTAAGGGGAAGAAAAATCCATCTCAATATAGTGCAGATGGAAAAGAGCATGACATGTCCAAAGTGAAGTGTTTTCACTGTCACGAACATGGGCATTACGCCACAAATTGTCCACAGAAGAAGAAGAATAAGCAGGCTGCTAGAGTTGTAGCTGGTGAGGATCTTTCCTCACAATTTGAGCTGGACTTCTAATTGATCGCATGCATGGTGTCTAGTGCATTGGGATCGGGGTGGTACTTTGATAGTGGCGCTTCCTTTCACATGACGGGAGATGTGAACCTTTTCAGTGACTTGGTGGAGAAATATCTCCAGTTGCATGTTGATTTGGGTGACAACGGATGATACAATGCGACCAAAATTGGTACCATTACCTTTCAGAGGGAGTCAGGTAAACTCATTCTTTTACAAGATGTAGTGCATCAATGTTAGAGGATAAAGAGTATGATGTTGTCTTTAGTGAAGGAAAAGTTTTTCTTTGGTACAAAGCAACAGGACAAGTCAATAAGGTTGGGATTTGAGCCAAGAATATCTATATACTTGAAGTAGATGGGATTTCTATGGAGCTTCCTACTGTTGGGAAGTGCAAGAAAGACATGAAACTGATGCTTGAGAGGGAGCAAGTTTTGCATGTAGGTAAGAGTGAACCTCAGAAAGTGGAGCAGCCACAAGATGAGGATTATGGAGTGGGAGCAACCAATCATGCAGAGAAATTTCGTGCCAGATGGGCAGAGGGAGTGCATGCAGCTATACCACTAGGTGAGAGGTGGGGAGACATGCATGAGTAATCCCAAGAGGATATTTCTGGGCAGGATTCATTGAGATGGTGTGGATCTCATGAATTGAACCTGGCTACAAGGTGCCTATAGAGAAGTAGTAGCATGATCAGTTGGAATGATGCAGTGAGATCAAAGTGACAGTGTCGGATACTAGAGCGCAATTCAGAGTTGACAGCAAGTGCAGAGTGCATGGGTGCAGAGTTCAACAACATAGTGGTTCCTGAAGACGTGCAGTTGGTACCAGCAGAATTTGAAGACTTTGATGATAGATGCATCGGATTGATTGAGTTGTTTGGAGCCTTTTCAGTTTCATAAGAGCTACAGAGCATATGCATGGAGTTGCATGGCGCTTGCAAAGGTTGCAGAGCGAATGCATGGAGTTGCATGTCGCATGCAAAGACAGTCCTTTCTTGTTGAGAGGGAGTGTTGAAGATTGCAACAAGAAACAGTGAAGGAGGCATCCTGAAACATCATTCCTGATCCTAGTTGGAAAATAATCACCTAAACCAAATTGGGGCCCACCACAGTGTATTGTAGCAAAAGGAATCCTAAGTTAGAACATATGATCATATTCTATGGGATTTGCGGGATGCTGTTGTGGATGGTTGATCGAGTTTTAAAAATAGATGGACTTCTATTTTTAGAAATATTGGGTGGAATCTATTTTAAGATTGCCCGGACTAAATAGATATATCGAAATGTATTAGCTCTTAATAATATTTGGACTCTAAACATTATCTTATTCTCTTGGAGCACTTTAGTTAAGTGCACAGATGTGGCACAGGAGCTGACAGAAGGAATTACGCTATTCCTGAGGGTTTACTAGAGCTATTTCATGGAGGAATTCAATTAGAACTCATGTGACAGAGTTTGGTGGAGTTGTAGAAGTAGTTGGCGGAGTTGTGTTTAGTTTACCTTAGTTAGATACAGTTGAGCTAGTTGTATCTAGTCTAACTGATTGATACACTAGTGAGAGTGGTGTGAATTAATTATTAATTAATTCACTAAATAATAAGTCATTAATCAACTAAAGAATACATCAGTTAACTACAGTGCATGGACATTTTCAGTGGAGACCAGTTGAGAGGTAGGTGAAAGAGCAAGTGTGACTATCAATTGTGACTATAGTGTTGCATTGTTTGCACCACAAATTTAGTGGAGATGACTTTAAGGATTGCGTGAGAAAGGTTGGGGAAATGAGAGCTCACCGAGAGCCATTCGTCAGTAGGGATTGCGCATTAGAGGCAGGCTAAAGGCTGGCAAAGATCGGTGCATGGATTTGCAAGATCAGGCCTGATTAGTGTGTAGATATTGGATTGTACTGAGAGCTTATGATAAGCTTTGTATGAGGATTGTTACATGATCTCTATGACATATATTATATACAAATAGTTGGGGTTTTTTTCTTCAGTCTTTCCCATTAAAACAACTGTGTTAATGTGTGTGAATTTTTATGGTTTCAATGTGTGCATGTAATTGATTTAATTTCCGCATGTGATGATCAATGGTGGAATAGATTATGTATTTTGCATGAAGTTAAAATAGTGTGTGATCAGGAGAATTTTGGACATATGCATGCATAGTGCATATAATTTCTACATGGTATTAGAGGGGTTGATCATTGGAGCAGATTGGAATTATTGAAGCGGTTGAGTTTTGTGCTTGTGGAATTCGAATTTGCTGCAGTGTTTTCTTGGTGTCGAAGTTGAGCATTCATTGAAATGTCTTTCAACAGATTGAAATTGGAGTATGCCCTTGATGGGAGCTCAAATTATATTGCATGGAAGGACAGGATGGAGGAGGTGCTGGAGGATAATGGGTTGAAGGAGTTCATAGATGCTGAAATTCCTAAACCGGGTTCTAGCGATGCAGCTGCACTTGACGCATGGAAAAAGAAGGTAGCAAGGTGTCGAAGGATTCCATTGGAAGGTGTGAAGGATCACATTGTGTCTAGCCTTCATGGTAAAGCCACTCCATTCTTGATGTGGAAGGCTTTGACAAAATGTTTCCAAAGCAGAAGTGACCAGAGGAAGTTGGCACTTAAAGACAAACTCAGGAAAATAAAAATGGAGAAGAATGACACCATTCCGGTATACTTGACAAAGTTTATCCACTGCAGGGATGAGCTTGGGAGTGTAGGAGTTAGTGTGGATGAAGAAGAATTGGTGAGCTTGGCTCTCCTTGTGCTTCCGAAGAGTTGGCATAGCTACGAGGACTCTGTCAATGGTCGAGATAAAGTGCCAAGATGGGAGCGACTTTGGTCGGATCTTGTGCAGGAGGAGATAATGCGGAGTACCAGGGATGGCTCTTCATCAAAGAATGATGATGAAGAGGATTGCGCTTTGGATACCAAAGCAAGGAAAGGGAAGGGGAAGAAAAATCTGTCTCAATCTGGTGCAGATGGCAAAGAGCGTGACATGTCCAAAGTGAGTGTTTTCACTGTCACGAACATGGGCATAACGCCAAAAATTGTCCACAAAAGAAGAAGAACAAGTAGGCTTCTGGAGCTGCAGCTGGTGAGGCTCTTGCCTTGCAATTTGATCTGGACTTCTCATTGATCACATGCATGGCGTCTAGTGCATTTGGATTGGGGTGGTACTTTGATAGTGGCGCTTCCTTTCACATGACGGGAGATGTGAACTTTTTCAGTGACTTGGTGGAGAGAGATCTCCAGTTGCATGTTGAGTTGGGTGAAAATGGATGATACATTGCGACCGACATTGGTACCATTACCTTTCAGAGGGAGTCAGGTAAACTCATTCTTTTAGAAGATGTAGTGCATGTTCCAGGTTTAAAGAAGAATTTAATCTCAGTCGCAATGTTAGAGGATAAAGGGTATGATGTTGTCTTTAGTGAAGGAAAATTTTTCCTTCGGTACAAAGCAACAGGAAAAGTCAAGAAGGTTGGGATTCAAGCCAAGAATCTCTACAGACTTGAAGTAGATGGGATTTCTATGGAGCTTCCTACTGTTGGGAAGTGCACGAAAGACATGCAACTGATGCTTGAGAGGGAGAAAGTTTTGCATGTAGGTAAGAGTGAACCTCGGGATGTGGAGAAGCCACAAGATGAGGATCATGGAGTGGGAGAAACCACTCATGCAGAGAAATTTTGTGCCAGATGGGTAGAGGGAGTGCATGCAGCTATACCGCTAGGTGAGAGGTGGGGCAACATGCATGAGTAATCCCAAGAGGAGATTTCTGGACAGGATTCATTGAGATGGTGTGGATCTCATGAATTGAACCTAGCTACGAGGTGCCCATAGAGCAGTAGTAGCATTATCATTTGGATTGATGTAGTGAGATCATAGTGACAGTGTCGGATACTGGAGCACGGTTCAGAGTTGACAGCAAGTGCAGAGTGCATGGGTGCAGAGTTCAACAACGTAGTGGTTCCTGAAGACATGTGTAGTTGGTACCAGCAGAAGTTGAAGAATTTGATGATAGATGCATCAAATTGATTGAGTTGTTTGGATCCTTTTCAGTTTCGGAAGAGTTACAGAGCAGATGCATGGAGTTGCATGGCGCTTGCAAAGGTTGCATGGCGAATGCATGGAGTTGCATGTCACATGCAAAGAAAGTCCTTTCTTGTTGAGGGGGAGTGTTGAATATTGCAACAAGAAACAGTGAAGGAGGCATCTTGAAACATCATTCCTGATCCTAGTTGGAAACTAATCACCTAAACTAGGTGGGGCCCACACAAGTGATTTTTGTTGCGAAGTTTATTTTTAGACTATGTCTATTTTTAGACATGTCGATCATATTCTATGAGTTGCAGGATGCTATTTGTGGATGGTTGATCAAGTTGGAAAAATAGATGGACTTCTATTTTTAGACATATTGGGCGGAATCTATTTTTAGATTGCCAGTCTAAAAATAGATATATCGAATATTATTAGCTCCTAATAATATTTGGACTCTAAACATTATCTTATTCTCTTGGAGCACTTCAGTTAAGTGCACAGATGTGGCACAGGAGCTGACAGAAGGAATTACGCTATTCATAAGGGTTAAGTGGAGCTATTGCATGGAGGACTTCAGTTAGAACTCATGTGACAGAGTTTGGTGGAGTTGTAGAAGTAGTTGGTGGAGTTGTGTTCAGTTTAACTCAGTTAGACACAGTTGAGCTAGTTGTATCTAGTCTAACTGATTGATACACTAGTGAGAGTGGTGTGAATTAATTATTAATTAATTCAATAAATATTAACTCATTAAAAAAATGAAGAATACATCAGTTAACTATAGTGCATGGACAGTTTCAGTGGAGACCAGTGGAGAGGTAGGTGAAAGAGCAAGTGTGACTATCAGTTGTGACTATAGTGTTGCATTTTTTGCACCACAAATTTAGTGGAGATGCCTTTAAGGATTGCGTGAGCAAGGCTGGAGCAATTCGAGTTCATCCAAAGCCATTCTTCGGCCAGTGTGCACGGTGTGATGTGGAGGCTGGTGGCAAAGATTGGTGCATGGATTTATGCAGAATCATGTACGATTAGTGTGTAGCGATTGGATTGTACTGAGAGCTTGTGATAAGCTTTGTATGAGGATTGTTACATGATCTCTATGACATATATTATATACATATAGTTGGGTTTTTTAGCTTCAGGCTTTCCCGTTAAAACAACTATGTTAATGTGTGTGAATTTTTATGGTTTCAATGTGTGCATGCAATTGATTTAATTTCCGCATGTGATGATCAATGGTGGAATAGATTATGTATTGTGCATGAAGTTAAAATAGTGTGTGATCAGGAGAATCTTGGACATGTGCATGCGTAGTGCATATAATTTCTACATAATACAGCAAGGAAATAACATAGTTCACTTATAGCAAGGGAAGGAGGCCAACAAAATTCTCTTCAATAGTATTTTTAGTAGAAAGATAATTGTATAATGAATTCCATGAAATACAAGACATAAACAGAATAAATTCCCTCAAAATAGGTGCTACAACCACATGAATGGACTGAAACTGCCTTAACAATGTTATTTTATTAGGCTCCAAACTATTTTTGATTAAATTTTAGGTCTAGAGTAGATTTGTGCATAAAAAGTCAGATCCATATCAGATCCATGCACTAGAAAGACTCCTCTTTCATATCCCCTTGGGGTTATGAGCATTACACCAAGGATAAGTAGTAGATCTGAGATCTAAGAAAGCAGATCTACAAAAATATTCAGAAATTCTGAAGTATTCAAAATATGCAGATCATATATGAAACATACAATATGTAGATCTCCTCCAATGGACCTCAAAGCGAAGGGCAGATCCCCAACACTCATAAACCAACTCTCCAAATAGTGCACCCAAACTCTCTGCAAAAAATCCTACAAGAATGATGCATATCTAGAATAGAAACTGCACTGTAGGGTATAGATATCAGCTAGCCACATGCCAAGATCAAGAAATGAATCTCAATCACTTCAATACACTTCCTCCAATAGAGCAGAAGACTCCTCCACTGAAAAAGGGCACTGAAATGTATTAGATCTGAATATATCTAATCTCCACTTGTTGCAGCTTGCAAAGACAACCAAACCCTCAATAGGATCTGAGTTTTAATTGAAGGGAGAAGCTTGGCCTTCAAGCTAGATAGTGGACTATGCAATACAAACTCTTCCAAGAGCTACTCAATGGTAAGATGAGGAACTCCTAAATAGGAAATTCCAATGCCAAACAACATTTTCAATCTAGGCTAAAAAGCCAAAGAAAGCTATATGGTCTAAACAGACAATATATCAAAAGATCATATCATGAAAAAATTCCTCATGATGCCTTCCCCTTCTTTTTATAAGATGAGAGTGTGCAAAACCCTAAACCACCTTCAATGGACTCATCCTTTTCACACAAGAGATCTTCAACTAGAATTACGTTGTGCCTTATTAATGAGCACTCCTCCAATACAACACTGTAGATTTGGTCAAGGTTGACCCAGTCAAGATGATTAGCCCCTTTCACACCTAAGGGTGCTTATTTACATAGCCAAGATTTATCCTTTTTCATATTTGGCATTGATTTATTCTTCATTAGGAGTTTGATTAACCTCCTTTTCACATTTATTCATCTAACTATATTTTTTAAAGAAAAAATAATATCCCTATTAGTTGCATGCTAATTTAGGAACATTACATCAACTACACATTGAGAATACGATTTAGACTTTTGGAATTGCTGCTTCAGGGCATCCTTAATATTTTGTATTGATGCATTCACGTGTTGACCAATGTATCCCATAAACCAGTGCAAGTCCCTTTCTTCAAAGGCTATGGATAGTTATGTTCATTTCATAGCATTATTATTAATGTTTTACACAGTTGATAGAGACTCTACTACAAAATGGAATTAAACCATATCCTTGTATCCTACACCCTTGAAAGTAGGTAGTTTCATTTGTGTAGCCATATCGTCCTCCTCGCAGGGTAGAATTTCACCAAGTAATGCTTCGATGTCGTGTGTAGTTGTCGGATGGTTCTAATCTCAGCACATCCCCACCGGGTTAAAATCGTGTGACTCCCTCAAGGGACTGTATACCGATCTGTCTACTTCTTGATTAACTCGGTAGTATTTACCAAGCTATAGCTCACCTCCGTAGGAGGTCATTCACTCAGTGTGGCCACACAAGACGCCCTTTTCACTCAATAACATCTTAATCAACAGTGGCAGGTTTTGTAGGAACTTACCTCTAAATCCCTTGAAGGACCTTCTCTCTTCTTCCAAATATGACAAAAAATGATCAACTGTAAATTCTGTCACGAATCCTCCCAAAATACTGTCAACCTAGCGGTCTACAGTCCTAGTAATCTTGTTATCAGTATTTTGCAATTGTTGGATCAATTCCAGGGTCCACTATGTGACCTGATCATCTTTCCAACAAATCTGGAACTCCGCCAATAATGCCAACCACTCTTGCAATTCATGTGCGAAGGGTACAAAGAATATTTCGTGCACTTCTGTAAAAATATACTAGTTTTTCCACTCTTCAGGAGATAGATTCTTACTTCTATTCTCTTTTAGGGAAAACTCCTGAATTTGTTTTTCGAACCAGTCCTCAAGCTTAGGCTTCAATGGTTTCTAATGACCCCATGGCATTACCCGATCTCTCTCTCAAAATTCTCCCGGTCCCGACAATGGAACCATTTGTTGGATTTAGGAGTCTTCACCCAAGTTTAGTTATAACTATTTGCTAACAAAACCCTGTACTACTGGCCCTTTCGACAATTAACCACTTATGCAGGTCAAGGTCTCACCTGAAGTAGTATGGGAGGGTGTTGGAACCAAGTTTCCGCACCCTGAGAGAGAGAAAGTTAATTGAAGTGGGTCCTTTGAGATCAGACAAACCTGCGTAGCAGAATTCCTAATATAGAGATCCTTAATAATATATCAACATATCACATATCATAAATAACATGTAACTTGAGTAGATTATTTAAACCAGATCTACGTACTCATAATATCGCATTCACGTGTGCATCAGTACATCATCAGTATTCAGTGAGACAATATAATCCTAGAACATAGCTGATAATAATAACATATAAACACTTAAATATCAACAACCTTCTCATTTCTTCATGTCCATATCCGACTTACAGACTCTATTTACTAGTCCGCGCACACAGCCAACGGGGTTCGAACACAACAAGACTCAGGGTCTCCGTGCACACAGCCAACAAGAGCCCTTACCTAGACAATTGACAAAAAGATCACAAGTTCGTATCCAAGCTTAATATGTACTTAGACTCTTCCTAGACTCGATTTATCTATCTATTTATAACATCTTATTTTATGGAATCCTGGCCTACCCTTTGACTCTTTACAATTCATCGGGGGCTTTGACCCACCCCAAAGCCTCTATGATAGACTAAATATTACAAAATATTTCAAAAATGGACAAAAAATGTGGTTAGGGGACCTCATTCCAACACACTGCTACAGGAAGCTGCTACAAGATGTCCTTGTAGGTTTTAACCCTGACCAGAAATTATCTACACACAAATCTTATAACAGAAAATAAACAATAGCGAGAGCATTAAACATAAAACAGATAAACACAGAGATTTTCCCCTGGATCCCAAATTGGGACGACCAGCTTGATTTTTCATTATATTCCTTTTTTAGTGTGTTACAGCACATATATATACATGCCAAAGCATACATAAACCCCAATCCCTTAACCCCGGATTAGAACATAACCGTAGTTCCTGACTGCATCTACAAAATAATTAAAATAAAACCATCGTACCCCAAAACCATGTGCAAACTCATGCACAAAACATGGGTGGGTCCGCCTATGAGTGGGTCCGCACACCAAACAAATTTTCGCCAGGGCACTGCCCCGGACCCCAACAGTAGGGGAGGCCTCCCCCGTTGTGACCCCCCCCGTTGCACCCAAGCAGTAATGTACAGTCACAATAGTCGTGGAAAGAATATAACACATACCCAACATTCTCCCACTTGTTGTTTTCTTTCCACAGGGGGCCACAGGAGAGCTTAGTCATTGGGCTAATTCTTCAACACCCATTTTTTCTCTACACCAAGAGAACTTCTAAGTGCTCACAGACTTCGTCAATGCATCTGCAACATTCTTCAAAGTGTCCACCTTTACTAGCAACACCCTTTTAGCCTCAACCATATCTCTAAAAAAGTGATATTGAATATCAATGTGCTTTGTATTTGAATGGTAAGCAGGGTTCTTAGCCAAGAAAATTTCACTTTGGCTATCACATTCTATCCTTATAGCTTTTTGTACCAACCCCATACTTGAACACAATGTCTGCAACCAAATACTTTCGCATGAGTACGTTGGTGTATTTCCGCCTAGTGAGTTGAAAGAGCCACTGCAGACTATCTTTTACTCATGCAACTGACTGTGCCTCCAAATAGGCTAAACACATACCCACTTGTGGATCTTCTTTGGTCCATATCTCCAGCCCATTCTACATCAACAAAACCACGAATGTCCAAAACTCTTTCCAATCTTTGTCTTCCCTGGTAGCACAAGCCATAATCACTACTGCCATGTAAATATTTGAAAACCTGCTTCACTGTCGTCCAATGCTCCTTCCCTGGGTTTGACATAAACTTACTCAATACTCCCACTTCATGTGCAATGTTTGGTCTAGTACAGACCATTGCATACATCAGGCTACCCACTGCACTTGCATATAAAGGCATCTTCCTTTTCTTGGGCCTTGGGGACTTTGAATGCAGATAGCTTTCCTTACACCTACAGAATAGGAACATCTTACCCGCCACACCGCATATCGAACCTCCGCAATATAGTCTCGACATACTTCTCCGGGGTTTATCTAGAGCTCTCTTTGCCCGATCTCTCTTAATTTCCATGCCCAAAATATATTTTGCGCACCAAGATCCTTCAGTCGAATTGGGAGAACAACTGAAGTTGGAGAACAACTGGTCTTCAAATATTGGATAACTTCTTGTCATTTCCATTCAACAACATATCATCCACATACAAGACCAAATAAATAACACTATTGTCAATTAATTTAAAATAAACACAATGATCCTCCTTGCTTCAGAAGCCAAGTCCCCATATAGGCATCAAATTTTTTATACCACATCCTTGGTGACTATTTTAACCCATAGAGAGAGTTCTTTAACCTGCATACGAGTTATTTATTCCCCTTCACCATAAAGCCTTCAGGTTTTTTCATGCGGATATCCTCTTCCAAATCCCCATGAAGAAATTTTGTCTACACATCCATCTGCTCTGCCTCAAAATAAAATGCAACATCAATAGATAAAAGTAATCTAATAGAAGTAACCTTGGAAACAGGAGAAAAACTATCACCAAAATCAATTCTCGACATTTGGAAATAACCTTTTGCTACCAATAGAGCTTTTTATTTCTCCACCTTGCCTTCTACATTCATCTTCTTCTTAAAGACACCTTTTCTCCCGATGGGCTTCCTTCTAGCTGGAAACTCCACCAGATCCCATGCCTCGTTTTTGTGCAAGGATGCCATTTCATCAACCATGGCCTCCTTCTAGAGTTTTCCCCAATCCTCCGACCCACCGCTCCTCGATGTAGCTTGGGATCATCAGTTATAGTTAAGGAAAAACCTGAACAAAAATCAGATGGACTATACCTTTTTGGTTGCCTTCTTTCCCGAACTGATCTTCTCAAAGCTGGGGTTTGTGGCTCTTCCTCTTCTGAATATTCTTCTGTTGTAGAGTCCGATTCATCCTCCTTTAGCTCAAACTCTATCTTCTCAGGTTCCTTTGGTAGGAATTCATGTGTAACAACATCTTTCACCTCTCTAAACACCACATCTCGACTGTACACAACCTTCCTTCTTTTTGGATTCCAAAGCTTGCAACCCTTTAAACCATCCTTATACCCAATAAAGATGCACCTTTCAGATTTATTATCCAACTTGGTCCTTTTCTCCTTTGGAAAATGTACATATGCATCACATCCAAATACTCTTAGATGTGAAAGAGAGGGTTTTGTTTTGCTCACTGCAGTGAGCCTCCATTCTCTGTCACCGCCTATACGTGATTAATCAAGTAACATGGCCCATCGCTCGCCTAATTCTGTCCTAAACTCAAATATCTTTCACCGAGCATGCTTCTTGCCTTTTCCATCGCATTCTATTCATTCTTTCTCAACTGGCTTTTTTTGAGGTGTATGGAGTAGTATTTTTCCGTGTTATACCTCAAACTTCTGCATGAACTCTTCAAATTCCTTCTTGCGAAACTCCACACCATTATCTATCCTCGGCACCTTTATCTTCTTCTCTGTCTAGTTTTCCACTAGAGCCTTAAATTCTTTAAATCTGTCAAAGAATTCAAATTTATTCCTCAAGAAATATATCCATGTATTCCTTGAGAAGTCATCTATGAATAAAACATAGTACACAGACTTACCCAGTGATGGAATCGACACAGGTCCAAACACATCATTGTGCACAAGCTCTAATATCTTGTTCTCCCTCTTAGCACCAGAAGGAAAACTCACCCGATTCTGCTTCCTATATACACAATGTTCACAGAAATCAAAATCTAGAGAGCTATTAGACATACCTTCTACCATACCATTTCCATGCAGTATCTGAAGGCCCTTCTCTCCAATATGTCCAAGCCTTTGATGCCATAAACATGGTATTTTCTCTAGAGATAGCTAGGCTTTCCGTCCACTTTCGTAAACCATAGAATATATAATCGACGCAATGTTGCTACCTTGTAGCTTGTACTGCAGTTCCTACCGAACTCCCACATTAATACGTTGCTCCCGAACCATCTTGCAGCATCTTCTCGAACACCGTTTTTACAATTCCGCATAATCCATCTCGCTACTTAAATCGTAGATTAAACAACGTAGGAATATGTAGAACACCAGGAAGTGTTCTAATCCTTCCACCTCGTACAGCTTCCGCCTTGACCTTTCCATTTAATACGATTCTGCAAGCCATCATCCCCTAGGAAGACATCACCACCATCATATTTCTCATACTCGCAGAACCACTCCCGATGGGGAGTGAAGTGAAAGGATGCACCTGAATCAATCGACCATGACTCATGATCTACTTGTGTATTTGAAGAAGAAGCCAAATACACATCCCCACCTTCATCTGAGGTGGTTTTTGCCTCTGCAGAAGGAGAATCATCAAATCCCTTTCCTTTCACAGGAGCTTTAGATCTGCAGTCCTTTTTGTAGTGCCCTTCCTTTCCACATTTCCAACATACCTTTACAAAATTTCCAGGAGATTTAGATCTCCCTATAGATTTGGATCTCCCACTTAAAATCTTATTCTTGTTTCTGTTTTGGGACCTTCCTTGTACAGATAAGGCATCTCCATTCTGGCCCTCCATATTTCTTCGTCTCATTTCCTCCGACAACAAGGTTGAGACAATGTCATCAAAATTCAAGGTAGTTGTATTGCTACTTATTGCAATAACCAGACTGTCCCACGAATCTGGTAGAGAAAACAACAAACTGATGCACTTATCTTCATCTGATATTTTAATATCAACAGATGACAGCTGACTTACCACAGTATTGAAGGCGTTCAAATGCTTTGTCACCGAGTCTCCATCCTTCATCCTCAGGTTATATAGCTTTTTCCACAGGAACAACTTATTCACCAGAGACTTAGATTGGTACAAAGTCCCAAGTTTTTCCCACAAATTCTTCGCCTTAGCTTCCCCAGATACATTCAACAATACTGAATCTGAGACACACAACTATATTGTGCTCTTAGCCTTGCGATCCAGTTTCTTCCAGTCTTCATCTGAAATTGCCGTTGATTTAGTACCCGGATCTACCGCGATCCACTGATATTTATCCACCAACAGATCCTCCATCTTGAGCTTCCATAACTCAAAACTCTGACCATTAAATTTCTCGATCTCTATCTTTTTGCCGCTCGCCATCTTCTTTCATCGCAAGAATCAATTCCGCAGATCTCCCACTGAACAGGGTCTACCTCAGGCCCAAGCAAAAAACCCTTAGCAGCAAAGCCGTCCCCTTGAAGCCGAAACAGCTCTGATTCCAAATGTAGGTTTTAACCCTGAACATAAATTATCTACACACGAATCTTATAACAGAAAATAAACAATAGCGAGAGCATAAAACATAAAACATATAAACACAAAGATTTTCCCTTGGATCCCAAATTGGGACGACCAGCTTGATTTTTCATTATATTCATTTTAGTGTTACAACACATATATATACATGCCGAAGCATACATAAACCCCAATCCATTAACCCTGGATTAGAACATAACTGTAGTTCCCTTGATCAGATCTACAAAATACTAGGGGCTCAAAACCATCGTACCCCAAAACCATGTGCAAAATCATGCACAAAACATGGGTGGGTCTGCCTATGAGTGGGTCCGCACACCAAACAAATTTTCGCCGGGGCGCTGCCCCGGACCCCAAAAGTGGGGGCTGCCTCCCCCCTTGTGACCCCCCTGCTACGCCCGGCGCAACGTACAGCGCGTGGGGCTAGTTGTGGAAAGAATATAACACATACCCAATATTCCTGAAAATCTACAGGAAACATGCCATGTGGAGTTCGAGGCTACAAATGGTGAGGAAAAGGTTAGGAGAGATGGGGTGAAGGTGGATATATGTAGATGAAGGGTAGCCATCCCCTTAGGCAAGCTCAAAACTCTTCACAAAGCTTGTCTTGCACCTTTAAGGTGGTTCTCAGTGATGTGGTGGTGATTTCTAAAAACAAGGTTGTAGGTGACTTGGATGGAAGGTGGTTGATGAAGGGTTGAGGCTGAATTTGATGGTGTTGAAGGGGGCACTCCTCTTCTGATATATTCAAACCTGCAATCAAACTACCTATTCATGCATTCATAATTGATAAACTTATGATAAAAATGGTGGAAAATATAAGTTGAATTTAAATAAACCTGCATATGCAACTAAAACATAAATATATCTCTGAATCTACAACATGTTCATGATGAGAAAAGTAAACTATCTAACTCTTCCAAGAAATCATAAACTAAAAGACAATTTGGTCTGTGGTGGAAGACCTCCCTCCTCAAGATCTAATGGAAGAGGTGAGAGAGGGAGGCTTAGAACACAATTTTGAGGTTTTATATGCTACTCAACATAAAATGAAAGTTAAAATTACTGCAACATAAGAGAAAACACAAGTACATAAAAGAGATTGAGGCCAATGGATTGGGCCCTAACCGACAAGCTTAGCTCCCTGAAATTAACTCAGTGGAGAAGAAACCAAATGCTTATTTTCTTTCATAACCAGTCTTGTACATAACATATGAAATTCAAAAATGTCTAATAAAAGATCCAAGAGTGCTCTAGCTACATCCAAAAATAGAATCTTAGTGATATATTTCTCTGGCCTATTTATGCTCAAGGGTAGCTACCAACATCTCCCTAAGAAGTAGGTATTTGTTCCCTTGGAACTCGAGAGAAGTGGATCTTGGCTCCATTTGATCTTTCACTTGCTTGGTTGCCTCCGATTTTGAGTTGTTGGAGGAGAATCTAAAGGAGATATTGGCTACCTTTAGTAGTTAAGGAGGTGGTCAACCCTCCTAAAATCACTCCTTGTTGTCTACTTTGAGCCCTGGTTTTGCATTCTTCCTAAAAAATGGCATTATTCCCCCGATTTTCCTTCATATAAACCACATTAGGCTTCGAAGCATGAAAACCATTAATACACCATTCTCACTAAGAAAAACATGACAAAATGCACTTAAATGTGTAAGAGAGAGAATAATTAGGCTAAAAAGGTGACAATTAACCCCTTAGAAAGTACCTAATGATGGTGCTCATTAGAAAGAACTGATTGAGTTTTGTTTTCATGTCAATTCAAACTCTTCAAACATGAAAAACACTGAACCACTTCTTCCTAGGGTTCATTAAAAATAATTTGTAGGACTCATCCGAAGGATGAGCTTATATGACAAGAAAATTTTATCAGCCTCAAGCTTAACAAAAATAAAGAGGTACTTGCCAGTAATGGTGGGGGGGGAATTTGGAAAATGTATTCATCTTTATATTCGTTTTAAAAGCAACATGTTGCTCTTGAACACAACACTCCATCACACTTGTGGCTGGGTTGGGTAATCCATTTGTATTACAGTTAATCAAACCTCATTGAAAGCCTTCAATTGGTTTTGGTTATTATCATTGAGTCAAATGAGCTAAGTCAATTGTCTTATCATTATGTGCTCAAGAGAAGTTCAACCTCAGTTCATATTCCTTTGAAAATATTAGCCTCCATTAGAGTTGGCCATCCCCGTGTCAGTCCTTGCAAAAAAATTTCTTCAACTTGACATAAAAGTTTCGCATCATAGGCCATCCTGCGACAGGTCACTTCTTATCGATTTCAGATCATTACCTAATAAGTTGATCCAGAAACCTTATTAGTACCTTGAGGCCTGCATGCCCTAATGGGAGGTTATCTCTTTCGATGATAATTTTTCATCATTGACCTTCGATCGAGTGACTCTATGAGTCTTAGAATATATATCATCTAATCACACTTCATCGATTGTACTGAAGTACCTTGAGATCCATTGCCATTATTAGTGGGTTCTTTTGTAGTTGTTAATGGTTTCCATCTTTGACCGGTAATCAAGTGGTTTCTACCATGTTCAACTTTGATACATTCAATCACATGGATAGATTCGTACTAATCGAGAGATGGAGATCAAGACCCTAAATCTAGTTTCATCCATCGAGGTTGCGAGGTGTTATGCATTCATGATTGTGTAGGAAAATTTACAACAGATGGTTGCGTCCATACTATGTCTAATATTGATATGAGTCTAGGCTATTTTTGTATCAGTACATTGAGTTAGATTTATTCTGAGTATGGGAATTCCTACCTCAATGATGATTATATATATTTGCATTGTAATCCGTGAATGTTCATTCTCAGTTTCCAACCTGTGTTTGTGATCTAATATTTAGTATGATAAAGCACTTCAATGTTTTAGTGACCTTCTAGAGTTCACACTTTAGGGGGGAATCTGTCACATGCCATTTTTTCACCATGACACTTGATAGTTAAAATGGATCTATCACCCTACATACTTATGTTCCAATACACTCCTTTGCAATTCAAACATTCATATTCCTTTACCAAATCATGAATTTTGGGTAAAAGGGCTCTTTGACCTCTTAAATATGACTTATGCATTTTTCTTAGTCTATTTTCGCACATGCGTTGTTACTGCCATAAATTCCTGCGCAGTTCTGCACTCTCTTTCCATTAAAAAATGTGCAACTGACTTAAAATAAAGTAAAAATAACAAGTAAATTCTAGAAGCATAGTTGGGCACATATATCCCAACTAGAAGCTTCTGAGTCATATATGTTTGATCCAAACCCTCTAAGCATGGATCTAAATCCCTTGGATCATGGAACCCTAATCCCACTATTTATGGATCCCATCTAACTTTTGTCAATCTGAAACCCCCTCCTTTTCTACTATAAATTGAGCTAAGACTTCAGGGTTAGGGGAGTTCACGTATGGTAGTCTTATGCTGGTAATTTTGATTGGGAATATTATCATCCAAGGAGGAAGATTAGAGTAATTTGGGAGGAACCTTCATGACATCAAGGCTTGGTTGTAAGGATTCTCTTTTATCCCTGAATAATACATTTGGATACTTTTCCTCATTGTATTGTATTATTGGAATTATGAATGGTTTATGCTTATATATTCATTAAGATAATTTCAATTTCTAATCTTGTTTTTCATTAGATTAATTCGTTTTTATATTATTATACTGCATATGCCTTTGATCCTTTATATGTTTATGTTTGCAAGTTTCTTCAAAGCATTGAGGAGTTACATCAGGACAAATTGCAGGATCTTCATCAAGCATTTCATTAAAAAGGTTATGGCATCATCCACTTCCTTTAGTTTTAATAATCTGAACAAAATTAGCTTAGGGAAATAGATATCCTTATGTTGGTTTGTTTCTAGTTCTCCTTTAGGATTCTAGGGAGATCACTTTTGTTTGCAATAGGTATTTATCTATATAACACTTCTCCTACCACTTGTAACTGTACCAATAGTTGTACGTGTGTGCTACTGCAACCTGTGCACAATTTCCATATACCTATGATCCTACTAGCCCGCCTATAAGATCCTATCTTGTAAGTCTGTCACATAGGAGCTCATCGTTGCTAAGTGATTTACCTGTACCCTCATGCTAAGAGCATCCACTACCCTGTTCTTTTTTCCCTTAATGTACCTGATCTCAAATTCAAAATCACTTATCATGCCCAACCATCTAGCCTGCCTGACATTCAAATTCAGCTAGTCAAACAAGTACCTCAACCCAATGTGATCACTCATTAATACAAACTGCCTACTGAGAAGATAATTCCTCCACATCTTCAGTGCATGAATGATCGATGCTAGCTCAAGATCATGTGTCAGGTAGTTTTTCTTGTGCTCATTCAATTTTCATGACTCATAGCATACCACCTGTCCATCTTGCATAAGGACCCCACAAATTCCTTGTCTAGATCTGAAATATTTAACATTGGAGCACATTTCAACAATTTCTTAAGCTACTCAAAACTAGCCTCACACTCCTCTGTCCAATCAAACTTCTTACCTTTCCTATGCAATGATGTAATATGATAACAAATCTATGAGAAGTTCCTGATGAACCTCCTATAATAACCCACCAATCCCATGAATGATCTCACCTCTTCTACATTATTAGGATCTACCCACTCCATGATGGCTCTTATCTTTTCTGTATCTACTGCAGTTCCCTCCTTGGATACTTTAGGAATTTACAAGGTAAGTTCCTTAGATCAAAAACCAAAGTTCACCTCTCACAAATAGATCACAGATCAATACACTAGTATTTGACATGGTTAAAACCCTCAAAGAGGGAAACAGTCCATGGCCCGAGCCAACGCAGCCACTTCAGGAAATTTATTAATATAAATAAAGAAAATTTACATAATAGTCTCTCATAAATGGTTACAAGAAAAATTTCCCTCCATTCTCTTTAAATAGAGATCATGGACCAATCGGGTGTTAAGCCACGGATCAAGTGTTGGTAATACCGAGGAGAGAGTGAACTGTCGGATCACTACATATTGTGACTGTCAGATTATAAGTTACAAATGTACATAGTAAAGAAACACACTTTACCTAAATCTACGCTAGACCAAGTTATACTTAACTATTTCCTATGTGTCAAAATATCCTAACATCCCCCATTAAGAACAACTTGGGATAGGATTGAAGGAATTACAAAGATGACCTAATAGGAGACTATTTCCTATGTGTCAGAATATCCTAACATCCCCCCTTAAGAACAACTTGGGATAGGATTGAAGGATTTACAAAGGTGACACAAGAGGAGAAGGAAGGAGGAATTAGTGTCTATCCCCCCTTAATGATAACTTTCTTGAACTCCAAGCATAAATTGAAGTTTGGTAAAAATTTCTTTTGTGAGAGCCTTTGTAAATATATCAACAAATTGATCATTGGTTGAACAATACTGCACTTAAAGAACACGATCATGAATGAGCTTTCTGATGAAGTGTATGTGTATCTCAATGTGTTTCATGCGCTGATGTTGAACTGGATCTTTGCATAGTTGAATGGCACTTTGATTATCACATCAATGTGTAGTTGGATGATGTTGATGAAGACAAAATTCAGATAGGATGTGATGAAGCCATAGGGCTTCCTTTTTGGCTTCAACTGCACCACAATACTCAGCTTCTGCTGAAGAAAGAGAGACTAAACTTTGTTTCTTACAAGCCCATGTAATAGGTCCTGAACCAAGAGTGAATACATAACCTGCAGTAGAATTTCGATCATCAGGGTCACCGGCCCAATCAGAATCATTGAAACCAATCAACAATGGATATGCTCTTTCACTGTAATGAATCCCTAAATGAACCATACCTCCAATATATCGAAGTATTATTTTAGCTGCTTTCCAGTGACTTTCATGAGGTTGGTGCATAAACCTAGCAACAATACTAACGACAAAGGAAAGGTCAGGACATGTATGGGTAAGATACAAAATTTTACCAACAAATTGATGGTATAATGTAGCATCAACTTCAGGGGAAGTACAATTGACTGAAATATTGACTCCAGACTGAAACGGAGAAGGGGTTGGACTACAGTCTTCCATGTGAAAGTGGCGAGAAGATCACATGCATACTTGGACTGAGAAAAGGTAATACATTTTTTGGATTGCAAGACTTGAAGACTAAGGAAATAATGCAAGTTTCCTAAGTCTGTCGTTTCAAACTTATTTTTGAGGCTAGACTTCACATGGTTTATATGGTTAGGATCACTATTAGTAAGAATAATATCATCAACATAAATAATAAGGATGCTGAAGGACTTACCCACTTTCTTTATGTAGATAGTGTTGTTAGAATGACATCTAGAAAAGCCATTATCTAAGAGAAAGATATCCATTTTGATATACCAAGCTCGAGGAGCTTGTTTGAGACCATAAAGAGACTTCCTAAGGCAAAAAACAAGGCTAGAGTCATTTTGGATAAAGCTGGGGCGTTGTTCCATGTAGATTTCTTCATGCCAATACCCATGTAAGAAGGCGGATTTAACATCCATCTAATGGACTTCCCATTTAAAGGAAGCAGCAAGGGAAATAACAAGGCAGATAGAATTCATCTTGGAAATAGGGGAGAAGGTTTCCGTATAGTCAATGCCTTCAAATTGTGAAAATAATTTAGCAACAAGATGAGCTTTATGTTTATCCACTATTCCATCTAGTCCAAACTTTGTTCTGTAAACTAATTTGCACCTAACAAGTTATCCTCCCTTTGGAAGAGGAACAAGATCCCACGTATTTTTTTCCAATAATGAACGATATTCTTCATTCATAGTTGCATCCCAATCTGGATGACCTGAAGCTTCTTCAAAGGTGTCTGGATCAGGATTTTCTAGAACTTGAGCCAATAAGGAAGAGGTTCTTTCGAATTGAGAACGTATATGTCGTTGATCTGCAGGGTCACCTGCAAGAGAACCTGTTGCATCCTGAGTAGAGTAGACCCATCTTGGAAGCTGAGGAGCTGAAGGAAGATCTTGAGGAGGTGGAGGAGGATTGTCATTCTCATTGTCATCATTCGACCTAGAAGGAATGTTTTCAAAAATAGAAGAGATAGAGAGAGGTGGAACATATGCTGAATCAGGCTTGCAGGCCAAAGGTGGCACACTCACCAAACTAGGCTCACAAGCCAATATATTTTCATCAAATTTTACATCTCTTCTAATGATTACATTTTTTTATTTAGGTTTAAGAAGTATATATCCTTTGACATCTTAATAATATCCAACAAAAATTCATTTTGCACGTTAGGTTCTAAGGCTTTATGTTTTTCATATGGAATATGGTCCCAAGCTTCACTTCCAAAAACATGAAAGTGACTAACATCTGGTTTGATTGAGCTCCAGACTTCTTCTAGAGTGATATTCCTTAAAACCTTAGTAGGAGTGCGATTTACTATGTAATTTGCACAGTTGATTTATTCTGCCCAAAAATTAAGACTAAGTCCTTTAGATTGAAGCATACAATTAGCCATTTCTTTTAGAGTGTGATTTTTCCTTTCAGCTACACCATTTTGTTGTGGATTATACAAAATAATATGTTGCAATTGAATTAAATTCTCAGTGAAAAAGTGGATAAATTTGTTGTTAACATATTCTCCTCAATTGTAAGATCTTAACTTAAGAATGTGATGATGATATTTTTTCTAAACAAAGGCCTTAAAGGCAAAGAACAAGTTAAAAACTTCACTCTTGAGCTTTAAGAAGTATACCCAAGTGCATCTGGAAAAATCATCAATGAAAGTTAAGAAGTACTTATAGCCAGAGAAAGAAACAATAGGAAGTGGACCACATCAATCACTGTGTACAAGGTGCAAAGGGGCTCAAGCGTGCCAAGAGGCATGTTTGTCAAAACTATCCCGATGATGTTTTCCAAGTACACATCCGGAACAAACACCATCTCGACAAGATACCATAAGAAGACCTGTCACCATATTTTCTTGAAATAGAGTTTTAAGAGAGTGATAGTTTAAGTGACCAAATTGCTTATAAAGTTTGCTCGCTTCATTATTATGAGCAACAAAAATGGAGGGAAGACATGATGACCCAAAGTTTTCAAACTTATACAACCTTGTGGAATCACTAACAATGATAATAACTAAAATATGTCTAGGATCTTTGAGGTCCTTAATTACAACATCACGAGGTGAGAATTATACTGTTTTCCCTTCACCTGAATGAGTTATCTAATAAATAAATAGAGGGTTTCAGGACAAGGTAGGAACATATAATATGTCATTAAACTGACCATTATCTACATGAATGGTTCCAGGCCCTTACAACACTAAGAGATATATCATCACCAACATAAATATTTTTAGTGTTATAATCATTTAAAGAAGAAAGAGTGGCTTTATTTTTGGCAATGTGGCCAGAGGCTCCAGAATCAATGAGCCACTCATGAGAATGAGAAGAAGAAGAAGATACATTCAAAGCATAACCAGATCTTGATGCTTGACAACCACAAGCATAAAGTGTCATTCTTGAAGATGGATTTGAAAAGTTCTCCAAATTGATTTTGTGCTTCTTCATTGCTACTTCCAAGGCTTCCATCTTCTTAAAACATTTTTACTCTATGTGGCCATCATGATTACAAAAGTTGCAATGTCTATCTAGCTTCTTCCCTTTCTTTTTATTTACCTTATCAGTTTGTTGAGTTTCTTTTTTAGTTTGCAGCTGAAATTTCTTAAGAATCTTGTTTGGTTTAGGAACGTTATTTTTAGGATGCTGCTTCTTAGGATTCTTTTGATATGGTTGTTGCTGGGCTTCTAAGGCTTTATTAGAAGAGTTTCTAGTATTAATAAGACCAAGGTGTAATATTTTTTCTTGTTCTCTTATCAAAGAATCGCAAAAGGCATAAAGACATGGGTAATTGTAGGTTGTTCCTTGAGAAATGAGGGCTTCTTTAGTGGAATGGAAGGTGGAAATAAATACAGAGTATGCAGGGCCAAGCTTAGCAAGAATGGAATAGATAAGGCTACCATATTCATTTTTTACCTTAAAACTTTCTAAAATAATTCTAAAGGTCTTGAATTTGGAAAAAAAATCTTCAATAGAGGAGAAATTATTGGGGTCCAAAGTAAGCAACTCATTTTCAAGATGGTGGGCTCTGATTTCATTTTGAATTCCAAAAACAATATTTAGCTTTTTCATAGCTTCATCAGGGGATTCAAGTTCTTGGATATGGAATCCAAGATCTTGAGCAATGGACATTCCTGTCAACCCTTGTGCTTGATCTTGTATATTTTCCCATTTAGCAAATTTATCTCCATCGGTAGGTTTAGTTTCTTGTCCGATGGATATTCTATAAAGCCCTTTACTTGTAAGTAAGTCTACCATGTAGGATAGCCATTGGAAATAATTGGTTCTGTTAAGAATAACTGGGCATGAACTTTCCATTTAAAAAAAAAATTGAAGCTGGAAAGGCTGAAACCAACTGCTCCAATGGAAATATCTTGAAAAAATAGGCTGGTTAAAAAAAAATTCTCTGAAAACAACTTCTGGATGAAGAATTTATGCCTTTTAAAAAAATTTGTAGTAGATACCAAATAGTTACGTGATAGGTGTTGATTAGCGGTTGTCATTGATGTTAACACAAGAAGCACTAGGGGCTAACCCAATTTTGCATGGGAATTATGACCTACCAAATTACTATATTCTGGGTCAATAATGCTTTTGATGGTTTCTACTTGTCAAGATGTTTCCGTTGATATATGACATGCCACGTAATTCTTCACGGTTTGAGAGATATTCATGTTTGAAGGTTATACCCCTAGTTAGTGGGCTAAAACCCCATAGGGTTGTGGCATGGGTCATTGAAAAGTAATAATTAATACTTTTTAAGCTCCTAAAATCCCTCCCATGTTCACTTGTTGAAGCCCCTCTCAACCTAAGCATTTATATAAATTGTGATCCTCATTTCCTCCTTATGAAAGGGATTTCGCCATCTGAAACAGGGCATCGTGGAATTTTCACTCTAAATTTTTTTCTAAGAAGGTTTAGAAGCTGAAATTTTTATGAGGTTAAGCCAAAATCCTAAGGACACTGCTGTGAAAATTTCAGATCAAGGTGAGCAATATTTTCGGAGATATGGTCTGTGGAAGTTAGTGTTTTTGAAGGCTCCTAAAATTCATCGCAAAGAAGTGACCTTGGTAAAATCGTCATAACTCTCTCTCTGAGTATCAGATTGGAATTCCATAAAAAGTGGTAGATAGTGCACATTTTTTAGTTTTCGATCTATTAATTTTAGAGCTAAATGAAGGAACAGTGACACGTGGCACGTCGTAAAAATTCACTCTGCTGAAACAGTTCATAATTAGGGCATTGTGAGAGATTTGGTATAACTCTCTCTTGAAGAATCGAAATTGGGTTAGAACTATGGCATTGGAAAGACAATTCAGAGGAATACTACAATACTGAAACCCGGTTATCAATTTTGAACAACAAAGACACCGCATTCAATATCATCCTGAAGGTTACAAAGAAAAAATTCTAGATCATGTGTTGTCGAAATGGGGACCGTGATTCTAGGGGAAGCAACAAAACAAAACAGAGAAGATGTGGGAGCAAGAAACCATAAAATATAACAACAAAATAGAATTTCACTATGGGTGGAGTTTTTCAGTGGGGCACCGCAGCGGCTAACTATTGTAAAGGTATCATTATGCACTAAGTCATTGTAAATACACATTATCACAAATCGTATGAGTGTTCTTACTTCCCAAGAGTTGAAGAGGTAGTATTTTCCGTGTCTGTGGATCATCATTAGTGGTTGTGGCCACAGTTGGGGTTATGCTTCCCAGTGTCTTCTTCACATCATCTTTAGCTTCGTCGTAAAGTGGACCCGGCCTTTCCGTGCTGGAGCCTCATTTCTTTATTTTCTAACAGGTGGGTAGGGTGAAAAGTTAGGTGCTGGTAAATGTCAGTGTTGTTGTTTATTTTATGCCAGACTATTGAAGAATCTTGGGCATTTGAGTGTCCATCCAGTGGGAGCTGGAGAAGAATGCTTTTCTAGATTCTAGGAAGTTGGAGCTTTATTTTCAATTGGAGTTGAATATTAAAGAATTATTAGCAAAGCATTAGGTGGTTTTTGTCCTAGAGTGGGTTTCCACCTTAAAAACTATGTGCATTTGTGTTCCTCTTGTTTTCTACTATCATTGTACAAACACTGATAATAATTGAAGATTAACTCATGCTCTAATTGAAAGGAATACTGATTCACCCCCCCTCTCAGTATTTCCAACAATTGGTATCAGAGCTTGGTTCCTTTAATAGCAGTTTAACAGCTGGAAGGAGCTCACGAAGCATACCAAGAATGGTGTACCTCTGTTCAATGAAAATAATTATGCACTCTGGAAAGGAAGAATGGAGGTCTATCTCTTAGCGCAAGGTTACGAAGTATGGGACACTGTTCAAAATGGATTTACACCAACCACGGATGAATACGGTAAGAAGAATTTGGTAAATGATGCAAAAGAAAAGAATATTTATTAGTGGACTTATTGAATCTGCTTATCATAAGGTGTTGGGTTGTAAAAATGCCAAAAATGTATGGGACAAGCTTGAGAATATATATGTAGGTGACTCAAATGTCAAAGAAGCAAAGCTTCAAATATATAGAGCAAAATTTGAGCAACTCAGAATGAAAGAAGATTGCAACATTGCTACACACTTCCAATATGTTGATGAAATAACCAATACTCTGGAAGGATTGGGAGAGCCAATTGATGAGAAGACTATTATACGAAATATTATTAGAACGTTACTAGGGAGATTCAACCCAAAGGTATCGGTATTAGAATACAATGCAAATATGGACAAACTCAGCAAAGAGGAATTACATGGAGTTCTCATAGCATATGAAATGAGACTTGATGAAGAAGAGGGTAATTCGCATCTAGAAACGGCATTCGTTGCATCTAAAAAAACCAATAAGGATAAACAACCTTCAATTGAAAAGACATGCATCTACAAGTGTGAAGAAAAGGGAGGTGATGAAGAAGGTCTTTCAGATGAAGAATATGCTTACTTCACGAGAAAACTAAAAACTGGTAAGGGAAAATTCAAAGGTAAACTTCCATTGATATGTTTCTGCTGTGATGAGGTTGGGAATTTCGCAGCAAAATGTCCAAACAGAAGTGATGGCAAATCAAAAGGAAAGAAAGGCTTTAAGAAATTCAACAAGCAAGGATCCAAAAGGAACTTTCTCTCTAAAGAAGATAGTTCATCATCCGATGAAGTAAATTGCAGCGAAGAAGAAGCCAATGAGAGAGTATTATTTATGGCCAAGCACAATAAACCCAAGAAAAATAAACAAGAGGTATCAAACAACGAAGAAGAAGGATCGACCATAGAAGAATTTAATAAGGAAACAATCAAGCTTATAAAAGATCTCAAGGAAGAGAAGATCCATTCCAATACTCTTGAAGAACAAGTTCAAGTTCTTAAAATTGAAGTTGAAGAACACAAATGCATTGAAGAGTCACTTCAAAAGAAGTTGGAAGAGAGCAACCAAGAAAGGGAAGAATTAGAAGCCGAAGTAGTCTCACTCCGTGAGGAAGTGAAGAAAGGAAAAACTATCCAAAACTATGCCAACAGCTCAAGGGCATTGGAAGAACTCATCAACAATCAATGATCTTACAAATACAGAACTAGCATTGGTTACAAAAAAGAAGAAGCAGGACCTTCTGTTATCACTATAAAAATTTTCCAAACTTGGATAGTTTGTATTTGTTCCTAAGTCATGGTCTTAGAATAGGGGTTAAGTCATTTTTATGTTTGTAGAATCTAAATCATAACGTTAGAATTTCATCTCCATCATCAAATAAGGTCCAACAACTTTGTTTCACATTTTAAGGGTCCCATTTTATGTTTTGGAAATCATGTGTTTAGTCACTTTGCAAAAATTTTCAAATAAGCCATGAAACCACGTTTTCGTAGCGCAGACAGTGTAAAAAAATACTTTTGCGATACGAAAATGTTGGTCTTTTCGTAGCGCAAAACTCTGAAAATACATTGCACGCGCTACGAAATCAGGGATTTGTATCCAATCCTATCCAACTGTCAAATCCATCAAATTTCGTTAAATTTTCATGAGTAGGTGTCAGTCCACGAATCCTTTCTCCCACATGCAACCATTCACAACCATCATGAGATTCGTTAGGGTCATTTATCATCCATCATTTTAAAATTTGAAATGGGATGGTTGTCCTTGGTTATATTTTCTCATGCAAAAACACTTGATGCATGTTTTTCTTCGAATAACAAGATCATGGTAAGCATAAACCAGATTTTTTTGAACCAGTTATCAAGCGAGGCTGAAACAGTTATCAAGAGAGGCTGAAACAGTTAATCAAGCGAGCCATTTTCTCTTAAATCAAGCGAGCCAGTTTATTACAGGTTTTCTGAAGCCACAGGGATTCTAAGTGAAAGATGACAGAGGAAAAAAGAAACCACAGATCAGGCCATTGTTTGAGAATGGAACCCGAAGGCATAGAGGCTCTCACTAAAGATAAATCAGTTGAAGAAGCTTTCAAGGAAGTAGGATGCTGGAGGTTATGCGAAAAGCTACAGGGAGGTCATAATCAAGTCACAAAAGAATTTGACATCAATTTCACAGGTTCAAATAAAAAAGTTGGATGTTTAAACTTACCAATTTCTCCTGAAGTTATTTCTTTAGTGACAGAGATTCCAAGAGGGGAAGAAAGGTGGTTCAAGAATTTCAGGTTTGAAATGGAACCTCGTAAAATATTTTTGAAGCCGGAGTTTGTAGACACAGATTTAACCAAAGCAGTGCCAAGAGGTTATGTCAAGGATACATATGCTAACCTGCTCTCCAACATTCAAAGGTACTTCACTTGCGAAGGAAGATACCATAAGGTGTATTCTTACCATTTCAAACTCTTATTGCATTTCACTGGAATAATTTCTTTGGATTTACCTTTCTTTCTGTTTTGGATTTTGGCCAAGATGGTAGATAAGGTGTAGATGAAAACTCAGGCATGTGAAATTTCATTATTCCATCATGGTCTTGTCAAATTAATAGTTTTGCATGAGCTTCAAAGGGTGAATAGAGAATGGTCAGCGTTTTTGTTTCTGTGTGGATTTGGGGTGGAAACATATGGAACAGGTGTTAGTCCTAGGGCCAAAGAAAAATCACCATCTGCAATCACTGACCCTACAGAAACAAGATCGAAGAGGTTTGTCAAGTTAAAGCCTAGAAAATAAGTGAAAGGGCCAGAGATTAAAACACCAGTAATTTTTCAAGAAACCCCTCAACCTGCACAAAGGAGGATAACGAAAGGTAAGAAAGCATTGCAGGAACAGTCAACTAGTAAAACAGCTCAGAAAAGGTTGACTAAAAGTCAAATAGCAAGGGAAAAAGGAAAAACATTGGTTTTAGAAGAATATCCAGGTTTAAAGGGTAGCTTGAATGATATTTTACAAGCTATTGATATTGAGGAATCTCCTTTAGTGCAGGCATATTTTATAAATTTGGATGAAGGGAAATCTAAGAAGATCAAGTCTTCCAAAAACCTGGATTTTAATGATGAAATTTCAAAGTTTGTGTTCAAGCCCAGAAGGCCTCTAAATAGGAATTCAAAGAAGTTGCAAGGATTGGATGTGGAATTAGAAAAAGTTGGATGAATTTCAAATGATTATGAGGAACCCATAGAACTTTCATCACCTATGCTTGAGGATGACAGAAATAGAGTTTTCCATACACAAAGAGAAAAGAGAAGTTATGAACAAATGAAAGAAAAATTAAGACTAGCTAATCTTCAAATTGATAGGCTTGAGAAGAAATTGAGAGAGCATGTGGCAGAGAAGATAAAATTTGACAGAATTAAAGCTCTGTGGGAACTTGAAAGAGTTTCAAATCCTGAAACAATCAGCAGTGAAGCTCAGTTTTTCACCTAGACCTTGCCTGAAATCAAAGAGGCCAAGTTTGTGAGAAGGGTAAATGTGAATTTAAGGGCTACTAATAGGAGGTTAAAGAGGTACATTGAGGATCTTGAAATCTAATTGGCAAACTCTGAAGAAAGTCAGCTACAGCAGAAGTAAGACAGTAAGTGAAAAATCCCTGATATAATTTTTTTTTGGGAAGGTCATCACTTTTGGAAACCATGGAAAAGTTGACTTATATTGTTTTCAAGGCCCATTAGCATCAAATTCATCATTAAATACTTTAGATATTCTCAAGGCTTAAATATGATGAAAAAACTGTGTAAAAATGGAGACACACAGTAGTTTCGTAGCACGCTACGAAACTGCTGTAGGTGCAGTTTTAAATATTTTGATAAGCTTCCAAGAGGTAAAGACCAGGTTTTTGAAGTTTTGATGCTGTTAGAAGATGGAAATCAGTCATAAATAAATTTCTAGCTGTTAAAGCAAAGGAGATTATATGTTGAGAGATATTTTACAAAGGCATAGCTATTGCGCTACGAAAACAACTGATATTTTCGTAGCGCAGACATATCAGATCTCTTCACACTCTTTTAGGAACTTAATTTTGCACAGGTGGAAGGACATGGTTCTATGGGAGTGATAACACATATCACTTGTATAAATAAGTCCATTTTTTCAATAAAAGGATTCGAAGAGCATAAATGAAGGTTACAATATTGCAGGAAACATGTTCCCAGTTTTCAGGACAGATAAGGGATAAGATAACAGAATATGACAACAAGGTTATGGACATCATCATGGTCGAAGATTAGGAGGAGCAACTATCAAACACAATATTTAATTTTCAGATAAGGTTGTTTTACTCATAAGAAGGAGTTTTACTCCTAATTGTATTAGGACTCTAAAACAGACAGTTAACTGTCACATGTAATTAATAGTTAGTTTTTGAGTAAATAGGTGTTAATTTAAGATAGAATTCGTATTCCTTTGAAGATGGATCATAGTATCCAATGTTGTAATGACTCTATAAGAGAGATGAGGTCGAATTCCTCAAGGTTGGAAATTTTCATGAACAAGCAGACTATGTTATTGTAGCAAACTGTGTGTTTTTATCATAATATAGATATTGGCTCACTTCTTAGGATTCAGAAAGAGTTTTTAATGTGTGATCTCCTTTTGGTTTTCTGTATCTATCTTTTTGCAATGGTATAAGCATATGTGACTTATAATTCATTGGAAAATGATCTAAATTCCTACATATGTTTGTAAACTGTGTTTTGTTCACTCTGTTTTTGCTTCATTGATACACCTAAAAAATCTGAAATGCCCCGACTTCCATGATGATTTGATTTTGATGTTTTGTGGGAAAATACCTAAAATCCATAGCCCAATAGATGTTTGCTGATCATTATTTCAACCAATGATACACTTTTACACTATTTATTCCTAGCATTAGCCATCTAATCCTTAATTCAAAATCTTAAACCAAGTGAGAGAGCCCTCTCAGGTTGAGGAGGCTAAGCCTCAACTAAAAGTCTGGTTTGAAATAGTTACACTGAGGTAGCCTGACCAACAGCCTATTAGGTCCTATTTTGGTGATAACACCTTCTACAACAAAATACAATGAACTTATGAGATCTATCATGCATGTAGACTTCACTAGACAAGATTCAGAAGAACAACCTTGGAAGACAATTCCTCGATGAAAATTTCTATCCAGGTACCAACATATTTTTTATGGCTACTGTTATTCATGTGGAAAATTTGGTCATAAAGCTGTAGAATGTTGCACGTACCCTAGGAAGGAATACAATTCCAGGAGAACTGTCAAATATGAACCTCCCAGGGCTCAGCGAAACATCAATAGATTTGAACATTTAAAAAATAATATTGAATGTTACAAATGTCGAAACTTTGGACACATAGCCAAAGACTGCAGACTTGAAAATCCTCCAGAAGAATCTTCGAAGCCACAAAACAAACGAACATGGAAGAAGAAGAAGATTGATAATTGTGCTCTTGCTTTCAAGACTCAAAACAACAAAAATGTGTGGTATGTTGATAGCAATTGCTCAATGCATATGACTGGAGATAGAAATAAATTTGTATCTCTGAAAGAGAAGAAGGATGGAACCGTGTCCTTTGGAAATGATGGATCGTCAAATGTTATAGGATCAGGTACTGTCATTCTCGGAAGCAAAGATTCTCTAGCCAAGAATGTTCTATTGGTTGAAAACATGAATCAAAATCTGCTCAATGTTGGACAAATGTGTGATCAAGGACACACAATACTATTCAACTCCACAAAATGTGAAATCAGGAAAGGAATATATGGTGAAATTGTGGCTACAGCAAGTCGAGCTCCAAACGACATATATGTTATGGATGAAGCAACTAAAGCATGTATAATAGCTAAAGAGGATGATATAATATTTGGTAGCAATGATGATCGACTAAGTAAGAAGTTTGCTATAAAGGTGCAAAGTGATTTCGAGATGTCTTTACTTGGTGAGCTGACATACTTCTTAGGGCTTCAAATATCTCAGCAAGAGAAAGGAATAGTTATATGTCAAGCTAAGTACATCAAGGAAATGCTCAAGAAATTTAAAATGGAAGATTGCAAACCCATCCTTACTCCAATAGTAATAGGTTGCAAATTGAGCATAGACGACTCATCTAAGGATGTGGATCAAAGGTTGTACAGATCTATGATTGGTAGTCTTCTATATGTAACAGCCTCCCGGCTAGATGTTATGCAAGCAGTTGGACAAGTAGCAAGATTCCAAGCAACACCAAAAGAATCATATATTATTGCCATCAAAAGAATTCTTTGATATCTAAAGGGAACAACAGAATATGGCTTGTGATATCCCAAGGGTAAAAATATCATTATTCATTACGTTACAGATACAGATTGGGTAGGAAGTGTTGATGATCATGAGAGTACTCGTGAAGCATTGGAATATCTTCGCCAGAAGCTTGGGATTCTCCCAAGTTCTCATTAGATTTTCCTTATTCAGAATATAAAGGGGGAGTGGAAGTGTGTACAGGTCCACAGGATGGTTGTGTGTCAGGGGGAGAGAATGTTTTAGGAAGAGGTGTCATGATCGAAGGGGGAGTACTTGTGTTGCCATCAATGCCAAAGGGGGAGATTTTTTATCAACAATTGTCATTGATGTCAACCCAGGAAACACTAGGGGCTAACCCAATATTGCATGGGAATTTTGACCTACCAAATTACTATATTTTGGGTCAAGAATGCTTCTGATGGTTTCTACTTGTCGAGATGTTTCCGTTGATATATGGCACGCCACGTAATATGTTTGAATTTTATACCCCCAGTTAGTGGGCTAAAACCCCATAGGGTTGTGGCATGGGTCATTGAAAAGTCATAATTAACATTTTTTAAGCTCCTAAAATCCCTCCCACGTTCAGTTGTTGAAGCCCCTCTCAACCTAAGCATTTATATAAATTGTGATCCTCATTTCCTCCTTATGCAAGGGATTTCACCATCTGAAATAGGGCATCGTGGAATTGTCGCTCTAAATTTTTTTCTACGAGGGTTTAGAAGCTGAAATTTTTATGAGGAAAATCAGAAATCCCAAGGAAGTGGTTGTGAAAATTTCAGATCAAGATGCACAATATTTTCGGAGATATGATCTGTGGAAGTTAGTGTTTTTGCAGGCTCCTAAAATTCATCGCAAATAAGTGACCTTGGTAAAATTGTCATAACTCTCTCTCTGAGTATCGGATTGGAATTCCGTAAAACATGACAGATAGTGCATAGTATTGGGTTTGTACTCTATCAATTTTAGAGCCAAATGAAGAAACAATGACACGTGGCATGCCATACAAGTTCGCTATGCTGAAACAATCCATAATTAGGGCATTGTGAGAGATTGAGTATAACTCTCTCTTGAAGAATCCAAATTGGGTCAGACCTGTGGCATTGGAAAGATAACTTAGAGGAGTAATATAATGCCAAAAATCAAATATTGGGGATCTGAAATAACAGAGATACACCAGATTCAATATCAACCTCCTAGAAGGCAAAGAAAAAGCTAGATCATGTGTTGTCAAGGGCTGCAAAGGACCAGACTTTCTAGGGAAGCAAAGCAAAGCAAGGTTCAGCAGAGGGTAGAATGACAAGAGCAACAACCAAGGTACATAACAACAGTAAGAATTTCATCACATGAAGTCTTCAAGTGGGCATCACTGCATACAATCATTGTAAAGGTATCATTGCACTAAGTGATTGTAAATACATTATTGTACAAATTGTATTAGTGTCGATCTGCCAAGAGTTGAAGATGTAGTTTGGGGTGGTCTAGGATCATCATTAGGTGGTTGTGTCATAGTTGGGGTTATGTTCTAGTGTTTCTTCTTCTTCTACATCATTCTATATCATTGTAAAGTGGACCATTTACCTTGGTACGTGAGTCCATTCTTCTTTTATTCTTCTATAGGGTGGTAGGGTTGTGCTAGGGTGAGTTGTAGCTCATTGGGTGGGAGTTGGAGAAGAATTATTTTCTAGATTCTAGGAAGTTGGAGCTTTACTTTCAATTGGAGTTGAATATTAAAGAATTATTAGAAAATAATTAGGTGGTTTTTGTCCCAGAGTGGGTTTCCACCTTAAAAACTGTGTGCATTTGTGTTCCTCTTGTTTGTTGCTATCAGTGTAAAAACGTTGATAATAATTGAAGATTAACTAATGCTCTAATTGAAAGGAATACTGATTCACACCCCCCCCCCCTTCTCAGTATTTCCAAAAATAGGTTGAAAGTTGATGATGAAGTTGTACTTAAAAAAAAAATCCACACTTCTCCAAACTTAAAAAAATAAGTTTAGTTTTAAACAAAACTACTTTATGTGACCCACTTTTATAAATAAGTGAGAGTCACTTTTACAATGTTACTTTTACATGTTTTTTTAAAATAAAAACCCATTTTTTTAAAATTAGAAACTTGCAAAAAAAATTTTTAAGAAAAATTAAGTTAACAAAAAGGTTTTTAGAAAAAGAAGCTTGGAAAAGGGACTTGAACCCAAGACCTATTGTAATGTTCCCAACTAAGGAACAACTACACTATTTGGAATATCTCAAGATACTACCAATGTGGAGCTTCAGCAAACCATGAGCATGGAAATGAAGAGCATCTCATCAGATGTCAAATAACATCACACCAGCAGATGAAATAACCTCAACAAGAGATTGGTCTATATTCTCCTTCCCGGGTGGGAAAATGCAGCAATATAGAGAATAAAATAGCTGTCTCTAGAAAATAACGCTATACAAGTGAGAAGTGGGACTTGGATCCCTTAGAAGACATGATATATGAATCGCATGCATAATTAGAAGTGAAATAAATCATTCTAGCTCATATAAACAGATCTCCCAAGTCTATGCAGCTAAAATAAGCCAAAACCCCATAGTCTAACTCATGCAGCAACTAATGAAGCAAGGAGTGTGTGTTTCTAATGAGGGTTTCTAAAATATATGATGAAATAACTCTGATATGAGGATTATATTAACTAAAAAATAGAGAAATGGAAGTTTACCCTCTTATACAGCAAAACAAGACACTCGGCAAAGGTTTCTGGCAAAATGCATGAATAACAAGCAACATTGCTGAAATAACACAATTACTGCATCTCTGTATTATAAATGGTTAAATATGACATGTAATAGCTGAAAAATAGAGAAATGTGGCCAAAGTCCTCTCTAAAAAACTCCCGGAGGGGAATGAGTACCTCGTCCTCAAAGACTAGCACAAAATCAAAGGATGCAACACTGCTGCTGATGCCTCTGCATCAAGGATGCAGTTTTCTGAAGGAGACTGTGCTGTGGCTGAGTATGAATGAATGGCCTCAAGAAAAATTCTAAAATGAAGCTCAAATCACTCCCCTTTGATCCCTTAAGAAAGATGATCTCAAGAGAGAATGGAATTCCCGAACAGGAATTTCTTGCACTAAGCAGTGCAACAACTCTGGCTAAACAACTGAAGTATGCAATTGGTCTCTAGACCAAAATAGCTGAATACATGAATTTCCCCCTACTTTGATGCTATTCTCTCCTTTTATCTTTGGTGAGCCTCCTCACCTCAGACCCCAGACAATGTTGAGGTGACTTCTTCATGAAGCTTCCTCTTTCAAAACTGCGTCGCCCTAGCTAGCTTCCCTCCTCTTTGTGACAACGTTGTTGACTTGGTCAACTATAACCAATCCACCTGCAATTCCTATGTTCACACAAAGGGATCTTCAATCCAATTCTCATATGTGTGTTTAGGCTGATCCTTGTTCACATTGAGCTAGTTATGTTAGCCACCTATATTTTTCAATCATATCAGCTGGTGGCTAAATTTTCTTTGCAGCCTTCAAGAAACAAATTCAGGCCTAAAATTGTTGGTGCTTGAAGACTGTTGGTAAAATCACAAACTATTGATTGGTTCTACATACTCTTTATCCTCTCTGCCTCTGATGTTCCATAAAAATCCTAATCAAATATTGCTGCATCCTCCTCCTTTTGCCTCTCCCCTCCTTCCACCCTTCCTTCGTTTCTTCAACTCTCCTTTCATCCATAAAAAAAAAACCCCCATCAGACCCTTTCATATTCCTTATTCCTCCATTAATCTCTTTTTCTAAGGTTAAAAACCCACTTTCTCGACCTATCGGAGCTTTTCTCCTCTTGCAAAAATCATTAAAAAACCATAGAAAAACATACATTTTCTATGCGTTGGGCTTTAGCCCCTCAGGCTAAGCCCTCGCTTTCTCTCCATCCATATGTTCCCCCGCCGGAACCGTGTGCTAAAGTCCGCAGGGCGCTTAACCCTCAGAAACAATTTATCACCCGACAACATTGAAAACCTTTGTAAAAAGTAAAGTCGGGTTTATTTTATTTTTCCACCCAAGAAAATCGTATTAAAACTCAGCCGTCGATCTGTCCCTCGGATCGACGGTGCGGAGTGTACCTCCCACCTGGTGGACCCCCCCCTTTCGCCGCACTGTTTTCCATAACCACCGGTTTTGTGCCCGCACCACCTTTCGTCCGGAAGCAGTTTTAGAACGTCGGCCAGCGATTCCACACGCTGGCTGACACGTGTTCTCCACCTCACCCCAAAAACCGCCATGCCATGTCCATCTCCTGCGCGTTAAACCTCGTCCTATGGCCGTGCAGCGGGATTCATCCCCACCGTCGGATCTGGGCCCTCCCATCCGACGGTCCCCGATCACCTTTTCCGCTCACCCTTTAATGAACTCGCCCGCCCGTTAAATCTTCTCCGGCGCTTCCAAGAGCCGATCCCCACCGTCGATCTCCGCGGATCGACGGCTCTCGTTCGTTTCTCCCGATTCTGTTGTACAGTCCACCTTTTCCCGTTGACTGTTCAGTTTGCTCCCAACCGTTGATCGCGATGCGACCAACGGTCCCGATCTCTCCATTCTCCCGTACGCCCTCCGATGCAGTCTATCCATATAACGTAGGATTTCCTCATTTTTCTTGTTTTTTGCAGGTTTTTAAGGTTTTTCTTCGTATTCTATGAAAATCTAAGGGATGAGGGTGACGACTCCAGTCCTCCCGATTTGTCCAGGGAATCGATCATACGAAGAAGAACAAAGATATCTACAAAGTTTCATGAGCTTTGGTCGCCGCACGTCCCTGTAAAGCTTGAAGAATGCCGCCAATATCAGAGCAGAGAAAGAGTATCGGATTGAAGATAGAATGAACCAGAGCAGTGGTTTTTTGAGAATATTGGCGGGGATTACGGCTAAGACGGTTATCAAAAGCCTAATCCCCGGCTCAGAACACGGATTAAAGCAAAACCTAAAAGTGTTCAGCAGAAAGATCGCCTCCACCGCCATACTTTGAGGCGAATTGATTCTTCAACCACCACAGTGCCACCTATTGCCTCAGAACGCTCAATCAGAGGATGAATTTATTGAACAGGATCAGATATTATGCCTCGAACAACCAAAGAAGTTATTACTGCACCGGATTTCAACGACAGAATGTTTGCAGAGTAACCCTAACAGTACGCAGAGCCCCAAAGGTCAATATAAGCTCTCTTCGAGCTTACTTCTTAAGTATAAACACATTAATGCAATGTAACACCTGTAGAATTTCTTCATCGAGCCTCACGGGGTCAGGAAGACATTAATTCTGCATTGATTGTATTTGAGATTTTTTCATCAGATCTCACCTCCTCATCCTTCTATAAATACTTCAATAGAAGATGAGTGAGGGGTTGGATTAGTTGGTTGTCAAGGTAATTGCTGAAGCATTATAGCTGTTTCTGAGTGGAAAACTCTTGACTGTAAATAACGGTTTCATGGGCTCTTGGAGCTCTGCTTGTAACAAATAGGTTAGGTTGTGAAGAGAGGTGAATTAAAACATTGGACTTGAAGATTGTAACCGGTTTGAAGCAATCAATACAAGCTGATTTATGGGATCCTGGTCTATGCTGATGGTGATGTTATTCTCATTGTAACTTGTCATTTTATTTCAGTTTTCAATTTGTTTCATTTTCCACTATAAAGAACAGTTTAAACAGTGTTAGAATTTGCTGTATACCAGTGATCTTCTCTGGCTGAAAAATCTTTATCCCAATGTTTTCTTCTTATTGTGTTATTTAGAAATGATTTAATTCGGTCTAAGCACAGAGATGCTGGCATTCCCTCATCTTTTCGTCACTGCTGAATGTTGTTTTTAAATGTTACTTTCATATATGTTGTGTAAGGAATGAATTGAGGAAATCAAAGGTTAGCCCTGAGTCCCTTTCTTATTTTCTCAACTATTTGTCTGTTTCCCCTAGGATGTGTCAAAAGCTGACTAGTTTCAAAGTACTTATTAGATCTTGGGCCATTCTGTGTTATCTTGGTGATTGTCTTGGAAGTAACTAAGTAAAGGAGAACTAAGATGAGGAGAAAGGTGAGCCCTGCCCACTAGTTTCTGTTCCAAAGGTTGCCTTCAAGTTTCCCTTTGTTTTAATCTGTTTTCTATTAGAAGTGTATCAAAGGCTGGCTAGTTTCAAAGTACTTACCAGATCCTAGTTTGCTTCTATGTTTTTCTTAAGTGCCTGGTCAAAGGCTGGCTAGTTTCAAAGTACTTACCAGATCCTGGGTTGCTCTTTGTTCTGCATCTGTTAATTCCCTTTCTTTTCGCATCACCCCATTCCATAAATCAAACTTCAAAGAGATCCTTAGGCCTAGATGACTTGCCCCATAGATTACCCTTGAACCTGGTTGTTTCAATTAAATTCTCTTATGACTCCATAGCCCAATGGATTGAAAACTTGCCACCATCTTTCTTTAGAATCAAAGTTTATTTTGTTACTTGCAACTTCTCACCTTTGAACCTATTTTCATATAGATCTTTCCGTCTTAGAACAGCAATTATGTTCCACCATCTGAGAAAACCAAACAAAACCCTTGGCCTTCATAACTAGCCTAATATCATTATCCTAAACTTCAAAGACAATATCCATCTTTGTACATATTGGAGAGATCCCTCCGGATTCGGGAGGGCTAGATCTCGTCCAAGTTGAGTGCTAAATGATGTTAACTACGTAGTGTTTTTTTGCCAATAGTGCTTATTCTATTGAGCTAGTTTACTTGAGTGTTTTCTTCCTCCTCAAGAATGCATGTTGACTTAGTCAAACTTGACTATGTCCTCATCCAATTTGTCCTTGTTCACACTTGGAAGTGTAAATATAGCTCCTAAGGTGATATCCTTCCTTAATAAGGTGAAATTTATTCATAATTTTATTTTTCATGGGCCTCCTTCCCCCATTTATTCCTCTCCTAGGTGAAAGTAGGAAAATCTAATGTTCCAAATTGCTATGTGCAAACTTGGGAACATTACAGTCCTCACCTCCCAAATGTTGCTTGCCCTCAAGCAAATGTAAGGATAGGGCTGAAGAGAATCCTCTTCTCCCTTGTAGCACCCTCATAAGATGAAGTCTCCCAAGGATCAAGGTGCTGCATCATCAATATATCTCCAAGTTGCTCCTCCCAAGTGTGTGATCTATTTAAATAGATGACATTTGTGACAGTGAAAAATCTATGGAAGCAACAATGGGTTGTTTGAAGGTCCTCTTGAAGCATGAGGGCTGATGTAAATTGGGATTCATCATCCCCCTTTGAGTCTCTGCCTCCCCAAGCTATCAACCAAACAAGATGAGTCACCCTTCCACCTTGAGTTCCTGTAAAGAAGGTGGGCTGCATAGCTGACTGTGTGGAGTCAAAAGGTACATCTCTTGTTGCTTCTCTCTCCACTCATGATACATATGGGGCTGCTACTGATATATGGCTGAAATATAATGGTATTAAAGAAATATCCAAGCCACCCATCAAATCCAACACCCATGAGGTGTCTCCTCCAAGAACTCAAGCCTCCCAAATGAGTCCTCTCACTTGAAGGAAAGATGTATAGCATGGAAATCAAGGTCTGCCCACTGTTCTTCCTGAAATATGCAGCTTGTATAATGTGAAGAATCACCTTCTCATTGGGCCTCCTCACCTCTTATGCCACTCCTCCAATGGTGCTTCCTACAATCAATGTTTTAGCAGCATAATATGCAAGCATAAACATATAAAAGCAAGGAAGTAGAACATAGTCCCAATCATGGAACCAATGCAGGGCATCCTTTGCCTACCTCAATACATAGTGAAACAAGTGTTTTTTCAGCCACTTGTTTGCTGCCACATCCATTTTACAAAAGGGAATCATGAAAGCATAATTTGGTGCCAATTGTTAGTGTCAGTCTTTGCAGCCTTCCTCCAGTGATCAAACATGCTCTTACAAAGTAATTTTAAGGTGTCAAGGTCAAATTTTGTCATTTCAGTGAGTCTTCAAGTAAAATTTGGTCACTAGGTATTAGGTCTAGGGTTTGTTTTCACTCCTTTAAAATTTGTCCAAATGTCGGTCCATGTCACCATTCAGCTGAGTGTACCATCATTCAGATGGTTGTCATCATCATGTCAAGTTCCACTGGGTCATTTTACACCTTGTTCATGCTTCAGTTGTGCCTAGGTAAGGTTCATTTCCCTCTCCTAGGGTTTTGGAGGTAATTTCTCTTGGATGGTAAAATCATCCGAAAAAATTGTATCCTGATGTTCATACACCTTCCCCTATCCTTAATGTACCTTATTAAACACTTCCCATCACTGATATCCCTCAAATTCCTCATTTTCGCACAAACCCTAGTTTCTTGCTACAACTTGACAATTTTCTAGGCTAGGCCTATGTTTTTCCCTTTTGGACCCCTTCCCCTCACTAAATCTTTGAAATTCCACTTTCCCCTACTTCCTAACATCCCTCCCTACTTCCCAAAATTTTCTCAATAATTTATAAGCCCCTTATCCCCTTCATTTCACTTCATTTCGACAAATCCCTTATTCCACACATCAGGATAGGTTTTACTCCAATGATGTTTCTGAGCAATAAAAGATGAATTTGAGAACCATGAGAGAGTTGTTTGTCCAAAATAGGCCAAGGAATAAAAATTTCCTTCACTTTTTACACAGGTGTCATGGTTTTAGAGAAATGTCAAAAATACAGTTGCCTCAGGAGAATTGATGCACCTCTGAAGTGACCTTGGGAAAATCAAGATTTCTCCTAGCTTGGTTAGCCTAATGACTTGTGTGATGAGTCAAATGATAACTAGACACAAAGATATTTCCAATGAGCTATCATGAGCTCAATTTTGAGTTGAGGAAGACCTTCAAAAGTTTACTGCAACAGCACTCTGCCTTGAGGCAGCCTCATTTTGCACATTTTGACCAGTCTTGGGAGATTTGATTTTTGACAAGGAAAATGAACTCCAAATTGAAAAATTAAAGTTGGGTTGGAAAGTAGACTCAATAATATTTCCAAATAGCTATCCCGTGCCCAATTTGGACACCAGGAAGGCCTCTAAAAGTCTCCTGCAATTTTTTTTTTGTAATTTTGGAAATTTTACCTTAAAAAACAGATTTTTCTGCCCAATGCGCCGCGCTACCTGGCGCTCGCTTTTGATGGGGACCTCATTTTGAGGAAAACTAAGAATTTTTGGATTTTTCATGGAAAAATATGCATGCCCAAAAATGGCCAAGAAATTTTGACAGGCTTTGAGTTTCCAAAAAGGTAAAAAACACCTCAAAAATGACCTTTCTGCTCCTTTTTGGACACACAGAAAGCAGTGTTGTGAGAACTGAGTTTTGGAGGGGCAAATGGAGGCCAAATTAAAAAATTCCACTTTTTTGGGATAGTAGATAGGCATAAATTTCCAACAAGCACACTTGGAGAAAATTTGGACACCGGGAAGGCCTCCAAAATCAGTTGCAAAAAGGCGCTACGCATAGGGAAATCAGCGCGGCGCATTGGGGAAATTTTGCTCAGTTTAACCAAAAATACTCAGTTTTCACCTAGTTTCTTGATAGTTTGAATTTTCTCCTTCTTAATGTCAAAATCATGATGTAATTGAATGTAATTTGATGGATCTTGATGTAATTATGCTAAATTTTCACTCATAGAGGTAGATTCATCCATGGAAAAGTAGTTTGTAACTGAATGAATCAGTTCCCTATTTTTTAGAGCCAAGTTGTTCCACTGCCTAATTTTTAGTTTCTCAGTTTAGAATTTGTTGGAACAGCTCCTAAAATCATGAGCTTGACCCCTAGAGGCTAGGATGAGTTTTTTTTTGCGTATATCTTACGTTTTTTCATTCATTAGCATAGTTTGACTTTTGGGAATGCTTTGAGCATTATTGTACATTCATCTCTGCAGTTTGGCAAAGGAAGAGACCAGGGTTTGCAGCACTTTATGGGATTCTTGTGGAATCTTGATTTGGTATTGTGTTTCTTTCTGTAATTGCAAGTTTTACATGTGATTTATGTATTCCATTATCTCTCTTTTCTTCATCTTAACTAAATCAAACAAATATTAAGGTAGAATCCATTGAAATTGCAGTGCTCTACCTAGGGTTTGTTTAGTTATTTATGTTTTATGTCGTTTGAAGAGGATCCCTGAGCCTTTCATGCCCTCTCCAACTCCTCATCAGTATAAAATCTCTCCATCTCACTCAATTTGAAGTACTAAACCATTTTCCTACCTTGCCCCATAGAGATCTCTACAAAACTGAGCCTCATTCCCCATACCCAAATCTGCCTTTCCATTTGAGCCAAAAAAACATCATTAAATTCAATCAAACTCTTTTGCACACATACCTAGCCTAAAATCAGTGTTCACATCAAGTCATCTCAAGCTTCATTGATAATTTTTTGCTAAGATTGACAAGGAGAGAGCCCTCTCCCGACCTGGTAGGGCTAGCTGCCAGGTTAAGCGTGGTATGATGTTATCCTAGATCCTACCTTTCTCAGCCTGAGGTAGATTTAGGCCCTAACACCAATGATGCACACCGAAAACCATGTGGCATTCCCCCACAATCCACAAATATAATGGCCATCATAAATGCTGCAAGTGGCCTCAAGTACATAAAAATATAATATGCAAGAAGGAAGGACTCTTCTTGGTATGATATGTTGCTCATATAGATAATGAAGTGTAAAATACAAAACAAAATTTTACCTCCTCCATCATGTACTTCTGTCATTGAGCTGAAATGGCCCAAATGTAAATTCTCCCTTGCTGCAGGTGAGTAGGGAAGTGGTTGTGCCAAATTTTTCTTCATCTTTCGGGTTGTGCATCTCTCCATATGTTGATGTACATCCAGTTGAATGCCCTTCCAAGTGAACTCCTCCATTGAAGGATGGTATGCATAAAAATGCATGGAAGGAAATTCCACAAATGCTGCATGTAGATATTTCTCCTTGTGCTTGTGAATCCAAGCCAAGAAGGTTAAAACGTAGTAAGGGATACTCTCATACATTACTTTCTCATGCCCATCTTTTACATGATTCCATGGTGCATTACTTGTGAAGTGGTTTAGGGGACACTTCAGCAAGAAATCCAAGTTCTTAAGTGACAGCGTTGCTAGCCTTTGGAGTAGGGCTACTATCATCTCAAAGCTCAATTCTTTGACACAGATTGTGTCAAAGACTCTTCCCAAAATGCTGCTGTACATGTAGAGATCCTCCCAAGATGGAGGTGCTGCTCTTTGTACTATGCTAGTGCCATTCCTTAATCCTGCAGCATCTTGCCAAGTGTGAGAAATTTTTTTCCCTTGCTCTCTCCCAATCCTCCAAAGCAACAAATGAATTTTCTGCCTCATCATACCTCCATCATATAACCTATGTGGTGAAAACATAATGATCACATCACCATAATGCAGCCACCCTCCTTGCTGCCCCATGATGAAACTATCCTGCCAGTCTCTCTTCCTCTCCTCACCCCATGGGAAAGGACATGTCATAGGGTGACCAAAATCTCTCAAGAGTAGCCAACGCAGCATTGCCTCTTGCTGCCTAGTGTCATAGACTTGCAAGAGGTTTACCAATATCTTGCATCTCATCCACATCCACTCAACTCCATGTGGATGCCTCCTAGTTTTCTCTATCTTGGCATTCCTCCAATGAGGTCTACCATCCTCCCATATCAAATATTTCTTCTTGCATTTCATAAAAGGCCGAAATGCAACTCCTTGGAGATCTCCAAGAAAAGATATCTCATCAATGATTATCTTGGACCCATAAGGATCCAAAGGGGCTGAAAAAAAAGCCTCCTTGATTCTACCTCTTGACAACACTGTAACCCTCCTCCAGGGTGTTTTGGCTATCTCATGTGTCAACTCCCGAATGAACATGTGGTTCTGCATGAATTTGCTTGGAGAAAAGTTCAGTCCAACCTCCAATAATTCAAACTCCAACCTCAAGGTTTGTGTGTAACTCATCAGTGATACATGAGGTTAAGAGTTCAAATCTCCCTTGAACCCTTCAAGCTTGCACAACGCAGTGCAATCCTGTTGCTCTATCTCAGCAATATCATTTGATCATGGGCCATATGAAAACAAATTTCCAACCCTTTCCATAAAATTTTCTGAAATGTTAAGACATGGAAACTTATGCATACCTTTTCAAGCCCTTGGGACATCTTCTATGGCTGCAAGAGGTCCTCTCTTCAATGTGTTGGTTGATCCAACTGCTGGTGTAGAAGGCTGCTCTCTCAAGGCCATGGCAGCACTAGTGCTTGCCTCCTCCCATGGTGGTGTGGGTCTACTCTCCTCTGATCTCCCTCCATCGAAGGTTCTAATCATCTCTTGAGTAAACTCAGAAAAAGAAGTCACTCTGGTGTGGCTTAAGTGACTGCACCACCAAGCACTGGCTTCACCCTCTAGGTGCAGCGCTGCAACTTATGCTGCCTCCCTCTCTCACACTGGATGAAGTATGAAGAATGCCTCAAGATTTCTTGCCCAATCTCTTGCTATAGTTGACCCATCAAATCTAGACAATAGGAATCTATTTCCTCTAGTTTCTCCTTTTCTGCAAGATCTTCTTTCTTCTCTCAGTTGAACAAACTGAGGAAAATCTAGGGTCTCTTTGGAAGCCCTAGGTTGGCACTTGTATTCTGCCAAATACCCACTCAAGATTTCATGCTCTAAGTGGTCTCCTTTCTCTTCACTTCCTCTATGAGAATAGGAAGTGCATGCATCTTCTTCTGCTTCTTGAAACCTTCTAGAGGTCTCACTGCAACTCTCTCCTCCTTGAAACCCTCTTGGAGTTTCAATGCATTTCTCTTATTCTTTCTTCTTGGATCTGAAAATGGATGAGAGTAAGCTCACCCTATCCATCCTTTTTTTTCTCCTCTCCTTCTTATATTTTGAGTGGATCTGAAATCCATAGACTGAGCCAAGATGGCAGCTTTGATACTACTGTAATGTTCCCAACTAAGGAACAAATACATTATTGGGAATATCTCAAGATATTACCAATGTGGAGCTTCAAAAAATCATGAGCATGGAAGTGAAGAGAAACTCATTAGATGTCAAATAAAATCACACCAGTAGATGAAAGAACCTCAGCAAGAGATTGGTCTATATTCTCCTTCCCGGGTGGGGAAATGCAGCAATATAGAGCATAAAATAGATGTCTTCAGAAAATAACGCTATACAAGTGAGAAGTGGGACTTGGAACCATTATAAGACATGATATATGACTCACATGAAGAAGTAGAGGTGAAATAAATCATTCTAGCTCATATAAATAGATCTCCCAAGTCTATGCAGCTAAAATAAGCCAAAACCCCATAGTCTAACTCATGCAGCAACTACTGAAGCAAGGAGTGCGTTATTATAATGAGGGTTTCTACAATAAATGATGACAGAAATTTGATATGAGACTTATATTAACCAAACAATAGAGAAATGGATGTTTACCCTCTTATACAGCAAAATAAGACACTCGTCAAAGGTTTCTAGTAAAATGCATGAATAACAAGCAGCACTGCTGAAATAACGCAATTAATGCATCTATGTATTATACATGGTTGAATATGACATGTAATAGCTTAAAAATACAGAAATATGGCCAAATTCCTCTCTAACAAACTCCCGGATGGGAATGAGTACCTCCTCCTCAAAGACTAGCACAAAATCAAAGGATACAACACTGCTGTTGCTGCCTCTGCATCAAGGACACAATTTTCTGAAGGAGACTGCGCTGTGGCTGAGTATGAATGAATGGCCTCAAGACAAATTCTGAAATGAAGCTCAAATCACTCCCATTTGATCCCATAAGCAAGATGATCTCAAGAGAGGATGGAATTCTCGCACAGGAATTTCTTGCACTAAGCAGTGCAGCAACTCCGGCTAAACAGCTGAAGTATGCAATTGGTATCTAGACCAAAATAGATAAATACATGAATTTCCCCCTCCTTTGATGTTATTTCCTAATTTTATCTTTGGTGAGCCTCCTCACCCCGGACCCCACACAATGTTGAGGTGACTTCTTCATGAAGCTTTCTCTTTCAAAACTGCGCTGCCCTAGCTAGCTTCCCTCCTCTTTGTGACAACGCTTTTGACTTGGTCAACTATAACCAATCCACCTGCAATGCCTCTGTTCACACCAAGGGATCTTCAATCCGGTTCTCATATGTGTGTTTAGGCTGATCCTTGTTCACATTGAGCTAGTTTACTTGAGTGTTTCCTTCCTCCTCAAGAATGCATGTTGACTTAGTCAAAATTGACTATGTCCTCATCCAATTTGTCCTTTTTCACACTTTGAAGTGTAAATCCAGCTCTTACGGTGATCTCCTTCCTTACTAAGGTGGAATTTATTCATAATTTTATTGTTCATTGGCCTCCTTCCCCCATTTATTCCTCTCCTAGGTGAAAGTAGAAAAATCTAATGTTCCAAATTGCTATGTGCAAACTTGGGAACATTACACCTATATTCTCATAAAGTAAATTTACACGAAGTGAGCCAATAAAAGGATTATGTAATTGTTTGAAACGAGGAAAGGGGGTTTTTTTGTTTTTGTTTTTTTTTGGTTCTTCGATGTGTGAAATTTTTCCTGCAAAAATAACACAAAATTAGTGGAAATAAAATACACACCTTATGATAAAACGTTATATTTAGGGTTAGTCTTACCGGAAACTATCTATTTTTCTTGCTATTTCTTATTTCCCGAGATCTCACAAAGACGCGGGGAAAGAGCATACGTAGTAGATAAATCGTTTCTTCCTGTTTCTGATTTGATGAGATTGCACAAAACACAGAGAAAATAGCATAGACAGAGAAGAGGGTATAGATCCGGAATTAAAAAAACTATAAACCGAAATAAATAGAGGGATTAATAAATATAACTGCAAAAAAGATAATTTATACCTCCATATCTAAAATGACATAGCTTGGAAAACCAGAAACATTTTTGCATGAAACGATAGGGTTTCCTCACTGTAACAGACGCTCCGAACACAACAGAGCAGTTCTCTTGGCTTGAAAGTGGTAAAAAATAGTACAAACCGGCTTCGGATTTAAATCAACAATGGATGCGGCCCTCAAAATAGCTCTAATACCATGTAGGAATTTACAGGGTAAGTTCCTTAGATCAAAAACCAAATTTCACCACTCACAAATAGATCACAGATCATTACATCAGTATTTGACATGGTTATCAGTATCATGAATATCATGGCACAATAAATAGATCAATGAGGGTTTTAACCATTTCAAATACTGATGTAATGATCTGTGATCTATTTGTGAGCGGTGAAATTTGGTTTTTTATCTAAGGAAATTAGCCTATAAATTCCTACATGGTATCAGAGCTATTTTGAGGGCCGCATCCATTGTTGATTTAAATCCGAAGCCAGTTTGTACTATTTTTGACCACTTTCAAGCCTTTGGAGTAGGGCTACTATCATCTCAAAGCTCAATTCTTTGACACAGATTGTGTCAAATACTCTTCCCAAAATGTTGCTATACATGTAGAGATCCTCCCAAGATAGAGGTGCTGCTCTTTGTACTATGCTAGTGCCATTCCTTAATCCTGCAGCATCTTGCCAAGTGTGAGAGAAATTCTGCCCTTGCTCTCTCCCAATCCTCCAAAGCAACAAATGACTTTTCTGCCTCATCATACCTCCATCATATAACCTATGTGGTGAAAACATAATGATCACATCACCATAATGCATCCACCCTCCTTGCTGCCCCATGATGAAACTATCCTGCCAATTTCTCTTCCTCTCCTCACCCCATGGGAAAGGACATGTCATAGGGTGACCAAACTCTCTCAAGAGTAGCCAACGCATCATTGCCTCTTGCTACCTGGTGTCATAAACTTGCAAGAGGTTTACCAATATCTTGCCTCTCATCCACATCCACTCAAATCCATGTGGATGCCTCCTAGCTTTCTCCATCTTGGCATTCCTCCAATGAGGTCTACCATCCTCCCATATCAGATCTTTCTTCTTGCATTTCATAAAAGGCTGAAATGCAACTCCTTGGAGATCTCCAAGAAAATATCTCTCATCAATGATTATCTTGGACCCATAAGGATCCAAAGGGGCTGAAAAAAAAGCCTCCTTGTTGCTACCTCTTGACAGCGCTGTAACCCTCCTCTAAGGTGTTTTGGCTATCTCATGTGTCAACTCCCGAATGAAAATGTGGTTCTGCATGAATTTTCTTGGAGAAAATTTCACTCCAACCTCAAGGGTTGTGTGTAACTCATTAGTGATACATAAGGATAAGAGTTCAAATCTCCCCTGAACCCTTCAAGCTTGCACAACGCAGTGCAATCCTGTTGCTCTATCTCAGCAATATCATTTGATCTCGGGCCATATGAAAACAAATTTCCAACCCTTTCCATAAAATTTTCTGAAATGTTAAGACATGGAAACTTATGCATACCTTTGGGAGCCCTTGGGACATCTTCTATGGCTGCAGGAGGTCCTGTATTCAATGTGTTGGCTGATCCAACTACTGGTGTAGAAGGTTGCTCTCTCAAGGCCATGGCAGCGCAAATGCTTGCCTCCTCCCATGGTTGTGTGGGTCTACTCTCCTTTGATATCCCTCCATCGAATGTTTTGATAAGCTCTTGAGTAAACTCAGAAAAATAAGTCACTCTGGTGTGGCTTAAGTGACTGCACCACCAAGCTTCAACTTCACCCTCTAGGTGCAACGCTGCAACTTCTGTTGCCTCCCTCTCTCCCACTGGATGAAGTATGAAGAATGCCTCAAGATTTCTTGCCCAAGATCTTGCTATAGTTGACCCATCAAATCTAGACAATAGGAATCTATTGCCTCTAGTTTCTCCTTTTCTGCAAGATCTTCTTTCTTCTCTCATTTGAACAAATTGAGGAAAATCTAGGGTCTCTTTGGAAGCCCTAGGTTGGCACTTGTATTCTGCCAAATACCCACTCAAGATTTCATGCTCTAAGTGGTCTCCTTGCTCTTCAATTCCTCTATGAGAATATGAAGTGCATGCATCTTATTTTTCTTCTTGAAACCTTCTAGAGGTCTCACTGCAACTCTCTCCTCCTTGAAACCCTCTTGGAGTTTCAATGCATTTCTCTTCTTCTTTCTTCTTGGATCTGAAAATGGATGAGAGTAAGCTCATCCTCTTCATAATTTTTTTCTCCTCTCCTTCTTATCTTCTGAGTGGATCTGAAATCCACAGGCTGAGCCAAGATGGAAACTTTGATACCACTGTAATGTTCCCAACTAAGGAACAACTACACTATTGGGAATATCTCAAGATATTACCAATGTGGAGCTTCATAAAACCATGAGCATGGAAATGAAGATAAAATCATTAGATGTCAAATAAAATCACACCAGTAGATGAAAGAACCTCAGCAAGAGATTGGTCTATAGTCTCCTTCCCGGGTGGGGAAATGCAACAGTATAGAGCATAAAATAGATGTCTCCGGAAAATAACGCTATACAAGTGAGAATTGGGACTTGGATCCCTTAGAAGACATGATATATGACTCACATGCAGAAGTAGAGGTGAAATAAATCATTCTAGCTCATATAAATAGATCTCCCAAGTCTATGCAGCTAAAATAAGCCAAAACCCCATAGTCTAACTCATGCAGCAACTATTGAAGAAAGGAGTGTGTTATTATAATGAGGGTTTATACAATAAATGATGAAAGAAATCTGATATGAGGCTTATATTAATGAAACAATAGAGAAATGGAGGTTTACCCTCTTATACAACAAAACAAGACACCCGGCAAATGTTTCTGGCAAAATGCATGAATAACAAGCAGCACTGCTGAAATAACGTAGTTACTACATCTCTGTATTATACATGGTTGAATATGACATGTAATAGCTAAAAAATACAGAAATATGGCCAAAGGCCTTTCTAACAAACTCCCGGAGGGGAATGAGTACCTCCTCCTCAAAGACTAGCACAAAATCAAAGGATGCAACACTGCTGCTGCTGCCTCTGCATCAAGGACGCAGTTTTCTAAAGGAGACTGCGTTGTGGATGAGTATGAATGAATGGCCTCAAGAAAAATTCTGAAATTAAGCTCAAATCACTCCCCTTTGATCCCCTAAGCAAGATGATCTCAAGAGAGGATGGAATTCCCGCACAGGAATTTCTTGCACTAAGCAGTGCAGCAACTCCAGCTAAACAGCTGAAGTATGCAGTTGGTCTCTAGAAAAAAATAGCTGAATACATGAATTTCCCCCTCCTTTGATGCTATGTCCTCCTTTTATCTTTGGTGAGCCTCCTCACCCTGGACCCCACACAATGTTGAGGTGACTTCTTCATGAAGCTTCCTCTTTCAAAAATGCGCTGCCCTAGCTAGCTTCCCTCCTCTTTGTGACAGCACTGTTGACTTAGTCAACTATAACCAATCCACCTGCAATGCCTCTATTCACACCAAGGGATCTTCAATACGGTTCTCATATGTGTGTTTAGGCTGATCCTTGTTCACATTGAGCTAGTTTACTTGAGTGTTTTCTTCCTCCTCAAGAATGCATGTTGACTTAGTCAAACTTGACTATGTCCTCATCCAATTTGTCCTTTTTCACACTTGGAAGTGTAAATCTAGCTCTTAAGGTGATCTCCTTCCTTACTAAGGTGGAGTTTATTCATAATTTTATTGTTCATGGGCCTCCTTCCCCCATTTATTCCTCTCCTAGGTGAAAGTAGAAAAATCTAATGTTCCAAATTGCTATGTGCAAACTTGGGAACATTACACCAATATTCTCATAAAGTAAATTTACACCAAGTGAGCCAATAAAAGGATTATGTAATTGTTTGAAAGGAAGAAAGGGGTTTTTTTTGTTTTTGTTTTCTTTGTTCTTCGATGTGTGAACTTTTTCCTGCAAAAATAACACAAAATCAGTGGAAACAAAATACACGCCTTATGATAAAACGTTATATTTACAGTTAGTATTACTGGCAACTATCTATTTTTCTTGCTATTTCTTATTTCCCGAGATCTCACAAAGACGCGGGGAAAGAGCATACTTAGTAGATAAATCCTGTCTTCCTGTTTCTGATTTGATGAGATTGCACAAAACACAGAGAAAATAGCATAGACATAGAAGAGGGTATAGATCCAGAATAAAAAAAAACTATAAACTGAAATAAATAGAGGGATTAATAAATATAACTGCAAAAAAAGATAATTTATACCTCCATATCTAAAATGACATATCTTGGACAACCATAAACCTTTTTGCATGAAACGATAGGGTTTCCTCACTGTAGCAGATGCTCCGGACACAACAGAGCAGTTCTCTTGGCTTGAAAGTGGTAAAAAATAGTACAAACTGACTTCGGATTTAAATCAACAATGGATGTGGCCCTCAAAATAGCTCTAATACCATGTAGGAATTTACAGGGTAAGTTCCTTAGATCAAAAACCAAATTTCACCGCTCACAAATAGATCACAGATCATTACATCAGTATTTGACATGGTTAAAACCCTTCATTGATCTTTTTCTTGTGCCATGATATTAATTTTTTCTGGTCACAATCTTGCAAGTTAGTTGCAAAATTCTATTAGAGCTGCAGATCGTTCACAATTCTGTAATTTCTTTATCTTCAAAAAGATAAAAATAAAATTCAAAAGAAAATGGGACTAGAATAAGGGATTATAACTAAAATTTATACTGCCAATAATTCTTGGTTTTCAACATAGATTTTTTAAAGATGCCAACAATGTTGGTTTTCATGTTTATACAAAAAAATATTTTCATTATTATTTTTATTTTTCTCTTTATTTATTAATATATTTATTTTTTATTTTTTATTTAAAAAATAACATAGAAGGCTAGGCTCGAAAGGAAGAAGAATCTTCCTTGCTCAACTCCAATTTCTAATTATCTTGCATATTTTTGATGAATTATCCTCTTGACAATGGTTTATGATATATTTGTAGTATATGATTGTTTACAAATAAGGTCACTTTTTCTTCATCAATAATTCTAATTCTGACTATTCCATTATCAAAGATTGTTTCAATCTTATAAGGCCCAAGCCAATGAGTTTGAAAATTTCCTTGAAAATATTTAAAATTTGAATAAAAAAGAAATGCCCAATCACCACATTGGAATTTTATTTCTTTGATGAACTTGTCATGCCACCTTGATATTTTTTGTTGAACTATATTGGTCCTATGAATAACATCTTGACTTATCTCATCAAGTTCATTCAATTGCTCCATTCTTTGTCTTTGTGCTTCTAATAAATCAAGACCTAATTTGACTATTGTTTTAAGGGTCTTTATCTGGAACACAATAGGAAATAGGACTTGCTTCCCATAAACAATTTCATAAGGAGTGTGTCTTGTTGTATTTCTCCATGTGGCAAGGTATGCCCATAAATTTTCTGTAAGCTTTTTTTCCCAATATATTCCATGCATATGCACAATCTTGGTGAGAATTTCTTTAATTACTTTGACGATAGATTCAACTTGTCCATTTTCTTGTGGATGATATGGAGTAGAATTTTGATGCTTAATTTTGTATTCCTCCATTATCTTATGTACCAACTTGGATGTAAACTGAGTACCTTGATTTGTCACAGTTTCCCTTGGGACACCAAAATGAGTGAAAATATCCTCAAAAAGAAATTAAAATACAACATTTTCAGTAGAAAAAGGTAGCTTCTACCCATTTTGTGACATAATATGTACATACAAGAATGTACATTTTTTGTCTAGATGGTGGATTGATTGGTCTAACAAAATCCAGAGCCCATTTTTCAAAAGGTTCAATAAGTACCTGAGGTTGTAGAGGCATCTCATCTGAAGGAACTGATTTTCCCATTATTTGAAAACTATCAAATCTCTTAACATATTCTTTGGCATATTAAAGAGAGAAGGCCAATAGTATCCTAAGAGGATGAATTTATATGAAATTATTTTATCAGCAAAATGTCCTCCTCATGGTTCATCATGACAAGATTTCGATATCTATGGTACTTCATCTTCTCTGACACGTATTGGAATGATTAAGTCAGACATTTTCTTATACAATTCTTCATGTATCCATGAACAAGATGCATTATCTTGAATTACCTTTCTTTTCTCTCGAGGAGATAAGTATGACGGTAATTTCCTTGTAGCCAAATAATTAGCAATATCTACAAACCAATGAGATTTAATAGATATTTCAAAAAGATATTCATCAAGAAAATTATCTTCTACAAGAGTATCGTTATCATCATTTTGGATCCACAATAAGAAATCAACAATTGTGTTTTGTATTCCGAGTTTATCCAAAATAGTAATATTGAATTCTTGTAATAACAATAACCATATTATAATTCTGCCATTAGTATTTGACTTATTCATTAAATATCTAATTTCATAATGATCTGCGTGAATGAAGGTTTCATCACCAGTGATATAATGTCTGAATTTATTGATAGCATGTACAACGGTTAAAAATTCATTTTCTGGTACAATGTAATTCAACTCTGCAGTAGTCAAATTTTTCTTGTATAGTAAATGGCATAAGGAATCAAATCTTTTTGTCCTAGTACAACTACTAAAGGAATGTCTAAGGCATTAGTTGAGATGTGAAAAGGTAATTTCCTACTTGTCCTCTTAATATGTGTGCTTAGGAAATATTTTCTTTCAATGTTTCAAAAGATTTATGGAAATAAAATATTGAGATGAATTCACAATATTTCGTGAGAAATTTGAAATGTGGAGAGGTAATCTTTGTAATTTTTTCTATAAATATTCTATAGTAACAAGTAAAACCAAGAAAAATTCTAACATCCTTGTGACAAGTAGAAACCTATAATTTAGAAATGACTTCTACCTTAGATGCATCTACTTTAATTCCACCTTCTGAAATATGGTGGCCTAAAAAAATTCCCTCAGTAAACATCATAAGACACTTTTCATGGCTTAATGAGAGAATTTATTATGAGAAATTTTTCCAAATTTTCAAGAGCTTATTCAAAAGAGTTTCCATAGACAGTAAAATCATCCATGTACACTTCCACACAATCATGAATTAGATCAGAAAAATGCCTAGAACTGCCCTTTGGAATGTTGCAAGTGCATTACATAACCCAAAAGGAAGTACTCGATAAGAATCAGTTCCCCATGGATAGGTAAAGGTTGTTTTATCTTGATCTTCTAGAGCTACTTGGATTTGGTTATATCCACTAAAACCATCCAAGAATGAAAATTACTTTTTCCCTGTCAATGTGTCAAGAACTTGGTCTATAAAAGGAAGTGGAAAATGATATTTTAAAGTGGCTTTGTTAAATTCCCTATAATAAATACATACTCTCCATTTTCCATTCTTATTCGAAACAATTACCAATGGTGAAACCCATTAGCTTTCTGATATGGGATAAATGAAATTCACTTTTAACAATTTTTGTAGTTCCTCAACAATTTCTCTTCAGTTTGGATTCATCCTCCTCTAGGGTTGTCAGATTGGTATGACATTCTATTCAATATAGATTTTATGCATACAAGTTTTTGGGTTAATTCCTTTCATATCAGTGTACTCCCATGCATAAGTAGAGGAATGTTCCTATAGCATCTTCACTAATTCCTTTTTTTGAGATTCTACTAGATTATTATTGATATTCAAAGTTTTTCCTAGAAAAAATTCTATTAAAGAATTGCTAAATTTATCCATAGAATGTAAAGCCATTTTTCGTGATGATAAATATTTATATTACATTGTTATTGAAAATTTTGATTGTGTTCAAAATATGAGGAAGATTCATTACTTTCCATTAAATTCAAAATCTGATCTTCTTCATCTATTTGTGAAGTAGCAAAAACTGGTCTTATATCAAAATTTTCAGTATCATCATCTATCCATTCTTCACTTTATATTTCTATTGTTGTTTTTTTGGAGGATATAATGTGAATTTATTTGTTGAACTTCCATTATTGATAAACATATTACTAGATATACAACTGATAAAAGCATCAGATGTAGCTAACCATGGTCTATGTAGAATCAATGGATGTCCTCCTAGATTATTCTTGGGTGTTAAGATCATAAATTCAATAGGATATTCCCAAGAATATAAGGATACCAACACATCTTCTAACACACCTTCAAGTTTGATAACATATCTATCTGCTAATTGCAAAAATATTGGTGTATATTGAAGATTAGGGAGTTTCATTTGATCAATAGTTTGTTTACTCATGATATTGATAGTTTCCCATAAATTAACCAATGTGTTAGAAATTTCAATACCATTAATGTGTGTTTTCACAATGGGACAACATGGATCCAAATGTTTCTGAATTTTAGTCGTTCCCATCATGATATCTGCAATTTTTCCAACTAATTGAAAACATTTAACTTCTTTTCTTCTTCTTCCCGGTTTCTTAATACTTAACTCCCTTATTGTCTTTGCAAATATGTATATTTCCTTGATAGATTGTAACAAAGGAATTTTTATACAAACATCCTTCAGTTCATCTATCATGTCATAATCAGGCAACACAATATGTTTTTCTACCCCTTTGTCAATTTTCAATCTTTCAGGAAAAGGTGGTTTTTGAATGAAAATTGAAGGTTGTTTTATAATGGGAGTTAATTTTATTGGATTATCATCAGAATGTATAGTGGTGATTTTTTTTTAGTATCTTCCTATTGATGAAGAGAGGTTATCCTTCTCATATTCCTAAATCACAAAATATGGTGACTTCTTTTCCAATACTCTACCAGATCTAAGTTGACATTGTTTAGATCTAATGGAGTTTTCATGTAAGTTTGGAAATTATACCCTTATTTGTTGTAAACAGGTTGTGATTTTTTATTATTTGGAATTGGAAGTGGATGGGCATGCAATTGATTTGGATTTTTTGGAAATGGTAATGAAAGTTGTGGATTTGAATTTTGAGATTGAGAGGGTTGAGTAGGTCGAGGAAAATATTGTGGTGGAAAAACATGGTAAGGTTGTGCTTATTGAGGATATTGAGGATATTTTCCATAAGTATTTTTCCAACCTTGTGCCCAAGGTTGAGGTTGAGGCTACCAAGGTATGGGTGTAGTCCAATTACCTTGTGGTGGTTGTGCATATGTTCGAGTATTGAAACCTTGAGTCATGTTTGTTTGTGATTTTTCCATCGTCTCTTAGAAATAAAACAAAAAGGATCTACTTGATTTGGTATTACTTCCTCTTGATAAACAACTTTGAGACCTGGAATTGTAGGAAATTCCTTTATATCATGATTTTATGCACATATAACACACATTTATACACTTTTTAAGTCAAGAGGGAATTCTCTCAAGGCATGCTTCTTTCTACATTTTGGAAAAAAGATAGATAATGCAACATTTTCAAAATTTTTCTTGTTTTTTATTTTAAGGGTATCTAATAGTTCACTAAGACTCCCTAAAATTGTCTTAAAATTGTCAAGAAAATTGCATATTGCAGCCCTACTTACTATCCCAACTACAGATTTATTAATCATAGACATAACATGATCTCTTGGATTTTTTAGAGTTCTTGCCTTTCCTCTTGAAATGTGTATGCATAATTTACAAATATCTCCAAATGATAACTCATAAATATCTCCTTTGCCCATCAAATTGAGAAGGTTTATCCACTCATCTTTGATAGATTTCAATAAGATAACTTTCAATGTTTCTTCATATAGAGTATTCATCTTAGCTCTTTTAATATTTTAAGCAAATATTTCAATAAAATCTTCAATATTTTCATCCTTTTAAAGACTTCATCTTTAAGGCTATGGGGCGTACAATAGTCTTTGTATTTTTATAAGAACACATTTTTCATTTATTCTCATTTCTTATGATATTTGTTCCTAATCCCATAAACCGTTTTAATGTTGCATATTTAAGGGTGGATGGAAATAATTTCAACTTTTGAGTATTAAGAAAGTAATCATAGGATCTACACAAAACTTCAAACTCAATGAGAAATGTTTCAAGATCCTCATTCCTTAATCCATGTAAATTACAGAGGATAGAGGGTGAGATATTTTTCATTGTGGTTGTGGTATCTTCATCAAATATGGGAAACCCAAAAGTTTCAGGATCTCCTCTACCACCTCCTCTTCCACTTCCTCCACCTCTTTTTCCACCTACAATCCTAAGATGTTCACCATTCACATTGTGTGCTTCTCCTTCCCCTTGTACTTCCATTGTATATTCCTCAGAGCTAATATAAGGTTCCAAAATTGGATTTTCTAGTTACTCCTCTGGTTCTTCTATCAATGGAATGTTAAAATAGGTTGCTTCTTCTTCTTCTTCTTCTTCTTCTTCATTGGGGATTTCTAGTTATTTTCCTAGAATTTGTTCTCTAGTTGAATATAGAAATATTACTCCTTTTGTTGGGGATGTAGGATCTTCTTCTTATACTATGGATTTAGTAAAGGAAGTTGGTGAATATCTAGGTTGGATTTCAGATATAAGTACCTCAGGAAGTCGATGTCTGTCTGAAATTGATGGAATATGAGTTTAGGTGGATGGTGTGGCACTAAGAGGTCTTAGTTCGGTGAGTGGTGATGGTGGAATCAAACTCCTACCTCTTACAAATCTACCTCTAGAATCTCTTTTCATATGCATATCATTTTTAAAATTTTTGTTTTGTTTTTATGAAAATAAAAAGAAAGGCTCCTATATACACTTCCCCAGAAACAATGCCAAAATGTTTGGTAATTTAATTGGATTTAAATTACTTACATAAATTATCAAAAAGGGCTAGTATACTGATGAGATGTATGTGCACTGTATGTGCTAGAATTCTTTGCCACTCAAACAATTCCTAAGTTAATTTGAGATATCGAAATGCACATGTTTCTCTAGTAGTAAGCAAATGAAATTAATTCTATTTCTCTAGCTTAAAACAAATATGACACTCTTCTTAGAGATGAAGATCATAGGAGGGTTTCTGCAGTATGATCTGAAATCCGGTAAGGACACTGGCAAGGAGCACAGATCTACTCCAAGATCTGCGGCAGAGAGGGCTAGCTCTGGCCCAGAAAATGGGAAGGCCGGGGGCCCCAGGAGCCCCCACTTTCAAGCAAGTTACGATTGACAAGGGAAAAAGGCCAGTGGAGGGTGTTAAAATTGCAGGCTATGCAGCTGCAAGAAATAGGAAAAAGGACAGCGACAATATCATGGCCAATCGCACCACCAATCCAACAAAAGTCACCACAAGAACACAGGAGTCAATTAAAGTGCTTTCCACACAGGAAGCCGATCCTCCAGAAGACGTCACAGCTCCAGACAAGGAAGAAAATGGTAGCCCAGATCTAAGTCGATCGACTTCGAAAGAGTTAGCGGACAACAAAATCCATCAGAAATACCAAGGCCGTTGCAAGCTGAAGACCAAGGAAAGTCTTAGGGTTATCATTAATGACCCAGATCTACAAGCCTACAGGGATCATATGATTGTTCATGCAGTGATCTGAAAATTCATGGGGTTTTGGCCCAGTGAAGAAGCCATTTGTCAATGGATCAAGCAAGTTTGGAAGCTGAAGGGGGATGTGCAGCTACACCTGGGAGCTAAGGGCTTCTTTACGGTGGTTTTCGCAAATATGGAAGACAAGGATCAGATCTTTGGGGGCGGACCTTACTTTTATGCCTCAGCTGGCCTCTACATGAGGCCTTGGAAACCCAACTTCACCCTAGAATATGAGATGTTCACACAAGTCCCAGTTTGGATCCGGTTATTCTCCTTGCCAATCGATTATTGGAGACTAGCGGCATTGGAATAGATTGGCAACACCCTGGGAACTTTTGTTCATGCTTCTGAAGCCACTCTTCAAAAAAGGTACACTTCCTATGCCCGCATCCGTGTTGAAATGGATGTATTCAGGTCTCTGCATGAAGGTCTGTGGTTGGAATATAGGGATGAGGTCTATTTTCAAACCATAGATTACAAGCAGATACCCTTTAGGTGTCGTAAGTGCCATGAACATGGCCATTTAATACGAGAATTCCCTCAGAACAAGATTTCCGAGAAAGCCAAAGAGAAACCCACTCCAGTTTCGGATGGATTTATACAACCTACTGGTAAACATCGAGCCAATCGCAAAACTACACCCAAAATGGATGATCAGTTCACCGGAACATTAAACACCTTTGAAGTACTTGGAGAAAATCCCCCATCGGAGAAGATAGCTCACACCCCAACTATGGGGCAGGAAGCCACTGGGTAAGCAGAGCACATCACCCAGCCAAGGGAGCCGATCACAACTTCAGAATCGTTTTCAGGAGCAAAAGATGACAAAGATGAGGAAATTTACCTTAGTGAACTCGACACGGAAGATCAGGAAATAGGGGATATCCTTGAGAAAGAAGGGTTAGATCTCAACTCTATAGTTGAGCAATGGAAACAGAAAGGAATAGACCAAATACCAGAGGAGGAAATCAACCAGGTCAACTATCTATTCCTAACCAGACATGATGCAACATTAAAAGTTATGAAACGAAGTAGAGGAGCGACCAAAGGCCTGGGTGTTAAAACACAGAATCTCCACCACACACAAGCCAGTCTCAAGCATAGGAGAAAAAGGGTAGAAGATCCAACAGTGATGCACTACACGAACTGGGTCAAATGTTGATTAATTCTGGAAAGATGAAAGCCCTTGAGGCTTTCTCCTTCTCATCTTAAGAATTGTTTGACTATGAAATTCCTCTCATGGAATGCAAGAGGGTTGGGCAGCCGAAGGAAACAAAGGCTCTTGAAAAAGAAAATTACTCAAGAAAAAACGGACCTGGTTTTCCTCCAGGAAACCAAATGTTCCAATTAGAGATTAGATGAATTGGTTAAACGCCTAGGTAAACATCTAGAACACCTAGTAGTGGAAGGAAATGGTACTGGTAGAGGTCTAGCCATCTTCTAGACCCCTGGAACCCCTCATCTTCTCAATGCCGAAGCAACTAAATCCTTTTTGTCCCTTGAAATGCAGATCATAGGGGAAAAAGGTACCTTTCTATTTACTAATGTTTATAGTCCTCAGCGACAAGAGGAAAAGCTGTTGCTTCTGGAAAATCTCACCAAGCTACATCATCGACACCTCAATTCCATAGCTATCTATGGGGACATTGAAAATATGATAACCCTTCGATGCCTACAAAATAAAGGTGGTATGCGAGTGCTTAGTAATGATGCCAGAGCCTTCAGCTCCTTTATTCAAGCTACCAACTTGGTGGACATCCCTCCTCGAAATGGCATCTTTACCTGGACCAAAAAAAGAGGGGGAGATAAGCTTATTGCCTCCAGGCTTGACCATTTTCTAGTCTCTAACAGCATTCTTATGGAAGGGGTCACTATTGATTCTGATATCCTCCCCTCTGGGGGCTCAGATCACTAGCCTATCACGCTCCAGGCCTCCATCCTGGGTATTCCCAAAAACAAGCCTTTCTGTTTTGAGAGATTCTGGCTTACTCACAAGGATTTCTATGGAAATATTAAGAAATGGTGGAATGAACCCCTAGCTGTAGAAGGAACAAAGATGTTCAAACTACAAGCCAGGCTGAAATTTATCAAGACCAAGCTAAAAACTTGGAATCATGAAGTTTTTGGCAACATATTTGAAGACAAACAAAACCTGGAGCAACAAATGGAAGATATTCACAATAACTGGATTCAAGGAACCATTTCGCAGGACTCAATCAACATAGAGAGGGAACTGATGCAAAGATGGAATGAAAGATGCAAGCAGGAAGAAATTCTATGGAAACAAAAATATCACATTCAATGGCTTAAAGAAGGAGAAAGAAATACAAAAAAATTTCACAGATCTCCCTTGGATTACAGATGCAATAACATAATCACCAAGATTAAGGACGAGCAGGGGAATGTCTTCTACTCGCACCAAGACATCACCTGCAAACTCAGAAACCATTTTAAACTCATTGCAACAGAACTAGTCTCTGATCGATAGGAAGCCATCAAGGAAGTAGTTTCTTCTATCCCCAACCTTATAACAGAGGAACAAAACAAGGCCCTGGACAGACCAGTCTCCCTCTAGGAGGTGGAAGAAGCGGTTAAAGAAATGGCCAATGGGAAACCACCAGGTCCAGATGGATTCACCGTGGATTTTTTCAAAGCTTGCTGGGATGTAGTTAAGGAAGACATCTGGGAAGTATTTGAGGAATCCAGACTCTCCTCTTCCATTCTCAAGTCCTTAAATTCCACTTTTATAGCGCTAATTCCCAAGGAAGAAGGAGCTTGCACCTCTTCCAAATTCAGGCCCATAGCGCTTTGTAATGTACTGTATAAGATCATATCAAAAGTCATGGATAACAGATTGAAGCCTATACTCCCTTTGATTATCTCTAAAGAACAATCAGGCTATGTGGAGGGCAGACAAATTATGGATAATTTCCTTCTAGCTCATGAGATGGTCCACACTCTGCAATCACTTAGGAAAGCTGGCATGATCATTCAACTGGACCTCTCAAAAGCCTATGATAAGGTCAGTTGGAGTTATCTAGAAGCAGTTCTCAGGGCTTTTGGTTTCAGTCCTAGGTGGATTGCTTGGATCCTAGCTATGGTTAGATCTCCCAGTCACTCCATTCTGGTTAATGGGGCCCCTTCTAAACCTTTCTTTCCTTCAAGAGGCTTCTGGCAAGGAGATCCCATCTCGCCTTTCCTTTTCGTTATTCTCATGGAAGGTCTTAGTCGAATCATCAGATCGGCCAAGGAAAAGAATGTGATAAAAGGTATTTAGCCCTTAAGAAACATCCCAGCTACCACTCATCAACAATTTGTTGATGATACCATGCTGCATGGAACCCCCATAGTAAAGGAATCTAGGGGTTTCAAATGTATTTTGAATCTGTTCAGTCGAGCCTCTGGTATGGACTTTAACTTTGATAAATCCTATGTCTTCTTCTTTAACATGCATTTGTCTATTCAGAAACATTTAACTGATATCCTGGGTCTCAAAAGAAGAAATCTTCCTTCCAAGTACTTGGGTATACCCCTCACAGACAAGCCTTGGCAAAAGTATCATTGGGAAAAACTTCTTTCCAAGCTAGCAGACAGTTGTAATCACTGGACCAATCGTGTCCTCAATTTGGCTGGCCGATTGGTCATGACGAAGGCTATCCTCCAGGCTATTCCTCAATACATGCTCTCGATCCTTCCTGCTCCTAAGGGAGTCCTTCAGAAGATCAGAAGCATTCAACGGAACTTTCTATGGTCTGGTAATTTAGAGAAACCAAAGTGGGCGCTAGCAGCATGGGATCAGATTTGCAAACCTAAGAACCTGGGAGGGTTGGGGCTATAGGATCCGAGATCGATAAACAAGGCTTGTGGAGCCAAGCTCTGGTGGAGATGGCTTTCGGAACCCAATACCCCATGGGTGCGCATTTGGAAAGCCAAATATGTGGAGCACTGGCAGCATGATGAGCTCGTCAAGATGACAGACACCCTTGCAGGCTCACCAATATGGAATCTAGCCCGAGCCAACCGGAATATCATACAGGCTCACTGCTTCTAGGAGCTTAGGAATGGTCACAGTGCCTTGTTTTGGGAGGATGCCTGGCAACAGCTCCTGAAGCTCGAAAATCCCGACCTGCAACATCTGCAACAATGGTTTCAGGACAATGGAAAGTTGAAAGTGCATCAATACTGGGCGAACGATATGGATCAACAGCATTGGAGGACATGGAGTCTAATCCCTCCCCCATCGAATGAGAAAATGTTGAATCTCCTTAATGTCCTTAATACCATTCTTAGGAAAAGACTGATAAGGGCCACGCAAGGGCCGGATATCCTTTGTTGGGGAAAGCTCAATGGGGGCTCATTTAACCTAAAATAAGCCTGTTATTATATTGAAAATAGGGACAGTGAGAATAAGGTAGCCTGGTATGACAATGTATGGAACTGTAACCTATGGCCCAAAATTAAAACATTTCTATGGCTTCTTTTGAACGGGAAGATTTTAACCTGGGAAAATCTTATAAAAAAAGGGTTCACTGGACCATCCCGATGCCCTTTATGCAAGGAGCAGGAGGAAACGACGAATCATTTTTTCAATGAATGCATCTGGACTGGCAACCTATGGGAGTGGATACAGAGCATATTCATCCAAACAGACCAAAGCAGAAGTTCCATTAACGAAACCATCACCAATTGGCACTTACACTATTCCAACAACTGTATGGTCAACAATTTATGGAGGCTAAGCCCTGGTTTCTTGATCTGGATGGTGTGGAAGGAAAGGAATAATCACATCTTTCAAAAACATAGCTTCAGACAGCTCAATGAAATAAAAACTATCATTATGCAGGGTTTGAAAGAAAATACTCTTACCTGCTGTAAGACCTAGAAAGAAACATCACTGTCTCCCAATGACATCTGGATACTGGAAATTTTTTGCCTCTCTGAAGCGGCGAAGCGCTGTGTGCACGAGACCACCCTCCGGCCCACTCCATCTCCTACAATTTGGCAAAATCCTCCTCTAGGATATTGCAAGCTTAACTTTGATGGGGCATCAAAAGGTAACCCAGGGCCTGTCGAGTTGGGAGGAGTCCTGCGCAACGAGAAGGGAGAAATTCTACATATCTACTGCAGAGATTTGGGAGAAAGCACTAACAATGAAGCAGAATTCGTTGCTTTGGAGCAAGGGTTGTGGATCCTAATTTGGCTCAGCAAAGGATTAGCCATAGTAGAGGGTGATTCCCAGCTGGCCATTACAGCCATCCGGAAAATATGGAATGGAACGAAGCCCAGTAAGGCCACAAAGCACTGGTGCCTAGCTACTGCTACTGATCTCATCGTGCAACACCTCGCATCCCTGAGTAGTATCATCTTTCAGGCTGCGCGCAGGAAGGCCAATACGCTTGCAGACCATCTAGCTAACCACGCGGTAGATCACCCAGCTGAAGCCTATGACACGTGTTGGCAGGATCTAAGGTAAGGAGAGCTTCGAGATCAGTGTAACATCATATCCAGGAAAGACATTACTGCTGGTACTACCGTGGAGGACGGTTGGCAGCTTATCAATCATGAGTAGCTCATGAATTTACCCAATTTGATTAATCACGTCAGATGGCACAACCCAGAAATGTCACTAAGCACATCTCGGGAATGGCAGCCCACTATTCGAGAGGACAACCATAATGGTAACCGATCCTTACAGCGGATCAAATGGAGGTCTCAAGCATGCGAAAGGATTGCTCAGAAGCAGAAAATATCTGCTTATTTCTCCGACATTGGCGTTAATTTCGGCCGGCAAGTTGCCAAGCATCATAGCATTAAATGGCTCTCAATTGGCGTATCACTCCCCATTACCCATCCTTCTATTTATGAGTAGACTTGCTCTCCCATTTTCATTTCCAATCTAGCCTTGTGGTTTCTGTGCTCTAAGTCGCAGCTCGGTTATCCTTTTCTTGGCAAGTTAACCGTTCCCATCTACCTTCATTCAATGGCAGACCACAACCTTCGCAGTATCAAGGCATCACAAGCCCTCAAGCGAGCCAAGGATGGCAACAAGGCCTCTATCTCCAAAAGAGGGAAGCAGACGATTGATGTGCTGCAGGAAGAGGTGAACAGGTCTCGAGCCCAGGTTGATGATAGCGTAATCAGTGAGGATGTCGACTGGTTGGTCGACCCAGGGACACCTTCTACACGGTCCACCCAATTTCTGCAAACCCAGGCAGTTGCCTGGCAGATGAAAACCATGCTGGAAAAGGCAATTGAAAGGTAGGGAGCAGCGGTTAAAGAAACCTTTGCTGCAAATTCTATGGCCTTTGCCAAGAACACTGCTCGACTGGACAAGATGGAAATCACCTTCAATTCACTAATAGAAGAACTATGCATGCAAGGCAGGGCTCTAGACAACTTTGTTCGCCGCTTCGATTTATATCTCCGCCATGTCCTCAACGTCTCTATTGAAATTCCAGCGGATGACTCACACACTACCATCATTCAGCGTTTTAAGCCATGAATTCAGCCAAAGGGTGGAGAGGAGGCGAGTCCAAGTACTGCGGGACAATTTGGGGCCTCGAATCCAATTCCGTGATGTTTGTGCTCTCTCTCTGGTTTAATTCCTGTCTGTTTACTGTGTTTGTTTCCTGTTTCAATCGGTATGTACCAGGCTAATTTCATGCCTATAGTAGGCCTTTTGTTAGCTTTATATCTACCACAGGCAACCCTGCGTGGTTGGCCTGAATTTTTTTTCTTAAATTGGTCTATGCTTTTGCAATAGCTAGGCTTCGTATAACTAGTTTAGTTGTCAGCATGCAAATGAGAAGGCCTGTGACCCTCCATGATTCTCTAATAATTTCAGGCCATTTTGTACACCTATGTAACCTCAGTTTTTTGATATAATATAATAATTCTGACTTACAAAAAAAAAATATGACACTCTTCTTGAAATGAATAACATACTTGTTCATGTTACTCAAAATTAAATCAAACACACTCTTTTTCTTTTAAATGAAATCACACAGACACTTTGATTTGAATGAAATCACACCACTCTTGCTTTAAAATAAAATCACACTTACTTTAAAATGAAATCACACTTGCTTGAATTGAAAACACATTTTCTTTAAAATGAAATCTCACTTTCCTAAAATGAAACCACACTTGGTTTAAAATGAAATCATACTTTATTGAACTGAAACCACACTGAAAAGAATCTACTCTTGAAAAAAGGAATTTTATCTATGCAAATTGAAATACTATCTATGTAATTGAAATGTAAATATATGTTATTGATTTATGTAAACCTATTCTCTATCCATGTGCACAATAGATCTCTATTCACTCAAAAATAAAAAGGATTATACAAACTTGCTATGAAAACAATCTTAAACTCACATTTAAAATCAAAATTTAAGCTAATAGAATCCTATAGAAAACATAAAAATGAAATAGTAAATTACAGTTAAAAGGAAACCTTACTATCTAGAGAGGGCCCTCCTACGAGAAGTAGGTATCAATATGATGCCTTCACAAGATGATCAACCACGCATTGAAATAGCACAAAAGAGAAATAAGAACGAAAGCAAATTTTTGTATAAACCATAGTGTTTACAATATAAAATATGAGTTTGTGTCTACTATGCAGAGAGGCATATTTATAAAACTACTAAACATTAAATGTTTCAGAGTATTGCGCCATATGATAATCGTCACTAGCTAAAATTAAATTTTAAAGATAAGATAACATGATCCTCTCATGATTTTTTATCAATGCAGCAAATCATGAGGCTAAAAATCTCCATCTCGCTTGCTTGGTTCGCCTCCTACGGTAGTTGACTTTTCCTTTGACCGAGCTGCTAGGGTGTCTTATTTATTGATCCAGGCTATGAAGGTAAGAACAAATAGTTGTACCAATAAATTTCCACCTACCCATATGCTCCATTCCTCGGCTAGAGTTTCCGAAACTATCAAACCTTGACCTCAACTGCAGAATCATACGTTAGCTTCGAAATCACTATAATTTTGTATCTAATGTAAATATTAAGATAAAAAATAAGGAACATTGTCATTTATGAAATATAAGATGATCAAGTACCTGATATGACGTAAGACTTGTGAAATGAAGCCCAAATTAAAGTTATGAAGGTCAAAAAGAGGAGAATGGAGTGAAAAAGGGTTGTAAAAAAGAAGCAATTTTGGGGTTCAACAGTAACTTAGTGTAATTTTGGGAGGATACATCCTGCAAGATCAACCAATCAGCGTATTACATGTATATACATAATATTAACAACATATAAACTTGTAAAACATGGTATATTAGTGCATAATCATCATTTTAGTTGAAGTCCAATCATCAATGCATGCCCATACCAAATACACAACATTACCTAATGCATAACCATACCAATGCAACTTGACCACACACCATCAAAATCACAAACCATACACCAACATATGAAACATGTAAAAAAGCATGAACGACCAATGCATGTTCAACATATGACATCACACATGCAAGCATCCATGTACAACACACAATCCTGACCAATATGTGGACTAGCATAAACAAGAAATCCATATGCAACATGTTGGGAAAATTCCTTAATAGGAATCCCTACTGCGGTAACTGATTACATTTCTCCTGCTTTTTAATTTATGAATCAAGTTATTTATGGTGTTACATAGTAAATATCGAAATAAAATCTATTTCTTCCTACTCAACGTAAAATACTACGGAAATAAAATACTAAGAAGGAAAGATAAAAATACACACAAGCACACTGTTAATTTTGGACAATATCCACGAAAAACCCCAACTTGGGAAAATCGGTGCAACAACTAAGGGTTTTATTATTATGTTGTAGTTTTATGAGTACAAATATATGACTGCCCAAACTGAAAAATCATACATAGGAAAAACTGACAAATAAGTCTCGTGAGAAAATATCACTCTACCACTGGGATTTGACTTTGACCTCAGCTCTCGATGAGCTTCTCTACGATGGATTGTAGATTTATGTGGTGTAGATTTTTATAATCAAAGCTCGGAATCTCCAAAGTTCTCAATTTTCATTCTACGTTTCGGGTCTAAAGCAAGACCCATCATCAGGACAAATCTACGTTGCCTCGGCATAGTGACTACATCACCCTATGTAGTCTCTGTGTCACAACTTGGAGTAGTATTACCTCTTTACGTTGTATCTTATACTGAATAGTAATGAGGCCCTCCCGACCTCCGAAAACTCTCCCCAGATTCTTACATTGAACCTCAATTGTTCCCTAACAAAATTTTGGACTCCCTCTGAAGCTCTATGTTGCCTCAGCATAACTATGCACAACCTCTTTGTGGCTCTTACTGAATCCTTTACCTTCCACACACTAGAGTGGGAAAATCTTCCTCCGACCAACTATCCCTACCCCTCACTTCAAATAAATCACCCACTCTCTCTCTGGCAACTGCTATGCTGCTCTCTTCAGAATTGGATGTCTAGATCTCTCTTACTCGGTGTGTTTTCCAAGTTCCCATTCAACTCCTTCTTATAATCTCTAATTGAGATATCAACGAAAAATATTATATCTTAATCAATGGCGTAGATTATATAGGACTCAATCCACACTTTTCTCTAGAATATTCACACCCGATTTAATCAATACCCTTTAATTATTCTCATTTCCTAAGTTTAGACTTAGGAATCCATTAAAAATAATTAATTATTTTAACTCAATCCTCTATGGGTGGAAATTCCCAAAATTATTTTTGGGTTTTGGAGAATGCACGTGTATTAGCTAGAGCATGTCCTACACTAAAAAAATCAACACTCCCTCTTAGCGAGGAATGTGATCAAGTGCTGTAATCCACTAAGCATCACTCTTACTATCTATCACCTCCTGTTGCACTGTTGATGTCTGGCCTCACTTCCCACCAACTACTACACTGCATTTGTGTTGCTGTTGACTCTACATACTGCTGCCAATTACTACATCTGCACTGCAACTCTGTTGTTGATGCCATTGCAACATATGAAATTGTCTCTCATATGCTATTGCTGCAACTAAGATATTTCCATAATACTGAACCAACTATGTTCAATAAAATGTATATGTCAACCTATTTCTGACTACTGCTAGCCTTTGTGCTGTCAGTGAAGCCTCTATGTTGTTGATGACTCTGCACTGTGCCAACTGTATTGTTTCCAACTCTGCTCTGCGCTGCTCAGTTCCTAATGTTGCTAACCACTAAATCTGTCACTCTAGCGCCTAACTGCAAATAAATCACTCGATCTTCAGAGGGAGTCTAGGCCCTAATGTTGCTAACCACTACATCTGTCACTCATTGCAAATAAATCACTCGATCTCTCTCCGGCAACTACTGCGCTGCTCTCTTGAGGATTTGATCTCTAGATCTCTCTCACTCGGTGTGTTCTCCGAGTGCCCATCGAGCTATTTCTTAAATCTATCGTTGACATATCAACGACCAAGATTAGATCTTAATTAAAGGCTCAGATTATATAAGAATCGATCCACGCCTCTATCTAGAATATTCGCACCCGATTTAATTATTACCCTTTAATTATTTTCATTTCCTAAGTTTAGACTTAGGAATCCATTAAAAATAATTAATTATTTTAATTAATCCTCTCTGGGTGGAATTTCCCCAAACGATTCTAGGTATTTTAGAATGCATGTGTCTTAGCCTCTCTAGAAAATATTGAGGCTAGAGCACACCTGATGCTACAAAAATAAACACATGTAAAAATATGTAAGAAAGTGTGCACTGACAATACATAAGCATGAACAATGCATAATCAGTCATATACACATGAAAACATGTTGACACAACACCATCATCCCATCCATGGTGACACCACTGCCACCATGACCAACACAACATGGATTCAACAAACACATGCACCATGGTTATGAGAAACACATATGCAACCAATAGAAAAGCATGACCAACACACAACCCATTAGTCCAAGGGTTGAACCATGTTCTCATACCACTCTGTAAAACCCCCTTCCCCCATCTACCCAAGTAACCGACCAATTTGGCTAAACATGCGACGAGAGGATACTATAATGAGATTCAACCTCCTATGTGACCTTAAGGAAGTGGAACCAATAGAAAACACAACCTATAGGCCTTGTACAATAACCACAACACCCTAGGAGGTAACCCAACCATTCGACCTCTTACCCCTGGGTCACACTAACATTTTGACCCCCTTTGAGCCATAGACCCAGGAATAACACTACATTTTAGGGGCTAGGAGGCTATATCCACAGGAATAACACTGATATCCAGTGGCTAGGGCCCCAAATGCTCAGTTTTTTGCCTGTGACTCTAAGATTTGAGCCATTGTTTTAGGCCCAAAGCCTAGGTCATTGCCCAAAACTTCATGAAAACTTAAGGGATGATAAATATTAATAGGAAAATGATACGAAAGGAATCACATCAACAAGAATTCATATTGAACCCTCCTAGCCTTGACAATAATTTCGTCAAACATGTCACAAACATTGAATCTACAAGTGTAAACAATGGATTTAAGCATATGGGTCTCATAATTTTCTAAGAATCACTAAAAAAAATTTCTCCCTTATATCATTAGCTACAATAAAATATATTTTAACATAAATATATTGTTTGTTTATTTACAAGTAAAAACATGGATAGAGACATACATCATCATTGATCAAATACATGCTTATAACTAGCACAATAACCATAGAAATATAATGGATACGACAACGATAAAATCCACATAGAAACTAGTACATTTTCATACAAAATACTAAAGGAATGAGCTTCTCATTTATGGATATAAAAAAAATACCACTAGAGATGGGACTTCCACATTCCACCTAACCATAGATTGGTTGAGCTAATTCTCTCCTCAGCCAATTACCCAAGTGCCATATTCCAAGCATGAATGTGGGACTCAAACCGAAGAACCAACTAGGGCATCACAAGGCTAAACCACATCACCCTCGTCAATAGAAATTTGGCTTTACCATGATCCACATTGGATCACAAGGCCAACACAATAAACATGCCATAATCAGATTTACCTTGATCTACACCTGATCACTAGGTCAATAGAATCATGTATATCATTGGATTATCTCCGCTTAAACTATGATGAATTTTCCTGTCTTCTAGTCTCTCGGGATTTACCACAACCCACAGTCTGAATTAGGGGCCACTAGGCCCTAAAATGAGACATAAACTCTAGAATTTACCATATATCCCAAACCCGGGATTCCTAGGCTTGAATGAAGAGAAAACCACCTCTCAGGCTTTACTGCAATCCAAACCCAGATTACTAGTCCATAAACTAAGGCAACACATGAATCGGTTCCATAATCATTCAAGGATACACCTTGCTTAGCTTCGAATCCATCCGGTAATCCAGCTAAACCAAACATGAGAATTCAAGAACACTATGACTATCCGGAAATGACAAGGCTAGGCTGAATACACGGTTACACTTGGAAAAAACCCATGCCAAGACAGAAAAAACCACATGCAATACCATGCATGCTAGATCTAGCAAGGAAATCATACATGCAAATCAATACCTGCAAAGAATCTTCCTGTAGCTGCTTGATTCCTGATCCTCCTTGATTTCTTCCTCCTTCTTCTTGATTTCTTGCCTTTCTTGCTTGAATGCCAAAGTGCTCCAAAAACTCTAAGTGTCCAAGAGTGAGAGAGAGACAAAATAATGAGAGAGCTCCAAAAAATGCATTGACAAAAAGGTACCAATTGATCCTCAGAATCCTTTTTATAGAAGGGGCCTCAATTTTCTTCATTTTCCAGTAGTTTACTTCATTTTCCTCCTCACATGCAACTTGTGACCTTTCATCTCCCTTTCCTCCTAATTTCAATTATTTTCATAAATAAATGTTCTAAAAATTCCATTTTCCTTTCCAAAGCCTTTGCCATTTGCCTTTACCAATTCTTATCCATAATAAACGAAATAAACACCCACTAGGATGTTTTGCCCAACATTCATCTTGGAATAAGAGTCCCATCAATCATGGTTATTATTTTTAACTTTTATTACATGGAATTTTCACCAGGGCGATTACAAATAATATAATTCATATCAATCCCTAGGTTTAATATCAATCCCTGGAATTTATTAATATAAGGGTTCATATCCCTAGGGTATAATATTATTGATAGGTTTATGCTATTAATCCTTGGGTTTAATATAAATCCCTTGGGTTTATAATATAAATTTATTGGGTTTATATTCGATGGTAAACCATGTTCAATCTTGGTCAACCATGGAAAAACTTCGCATTGTGACAAATATTGTTTCACAATATGAAAATCAACCATGGTCAATCATGATCAACCACGGTCAATAATCATGGTCACATTGTGAAAAATATTGTCTCTTGGTCCAATGTCACATTACGACGATCATGGTCATTCATCATCAACTATGGTCAACCATGGTCAAATATCAGATTGTGACAAATATTATCTCAATATGAAATTCAACCATGGTGCAACATTGTATTGTGACAAATATTGTCTCAATATGAAAATAAATTATGGTCAACCATGGTTCAAAGTCGCATTGTGACAAATATTGTGTCAATACGAAAATCAATCATGGTCAAAGATGGAAAACCATGTTTATAATATTTATCTTATGGTTTATATACCTTGGGTTTATAATATTAAACCCTTATGTATAATATTATTCCCTTGCGTTTATAATTCCTTGATTTTTTAGTATAAATCCATTTTGTTTATTAGTGCCTTGGGTTATAATATAAATACCTTAGGTTTATTAATCTAAGGGTTCATATTCATAGGGTTTAATATAATTTCCTGGGGTTTATAATCATGGTCAACGATGGTCCAACATCACGTTGTGACAAATATTATTCCAATATGAAAATCAATAATGTTCAACCATCTTCATTCATGTTCAACCATGGTTAAATGTCACATTGTGACAAAGATTGCCTCAATATGAAAATAAATCATGGTCAAGCATGGTCAAACGTCACATTGTGACAAATATTGTCTCTATGTAAAAATCAACCATGGTCAAGCATGGTTAATCATTGTCAACCGTGGTAAACTATGGGTGACAAAGATTATCTCAATTTAAAAATAAACCATGTTCAACCATTGCCAATCATGGTCAATGATCGTTAATAACCATGGTCCAACGTCGCATTGTGACAAATATTCTCAATATGAAAATCAACCATGGTCCAACGTCACATTATGAAAAATATTCTCTCAATATGAAAATCAATCATGGTTAACCATGGTCCAACATCACATTGTGGAAAATTATATTGTCGCACTATTAAAATCAACCATGCTCAACCATGGTCAATCATGGTCAACCATGGTCAACCATCGTCTAATGTCGCATTGTGACAACGATTTCCTCAATATGAAAATCAACCATGATCAACCATAATATCAATAATATAAATCCCTGGGGTTTATAATATCAATCCCTTTGGTTTATTAATCTAAGGGTTCATATCCCTAGTGTATAATATTATTGATAGGTTTATATTATTAAAAGTTGGGTTTAATATAAATCCCTTGGGTGTATAATATAAATTCCTTGGGTTTATAATATTAAGCATAGGGTTTTAATTCCTAGGTTTATTATTCAGCTTAGGGTTTACAATATTAATCCTTTGTGTTTATTAATTTTAGGGTTTATATTCCTAGGGTTTAATATTCAACCATGGTCCAATTTCGCATTGTGGCAAAGATTCTCTCGATATGAAAATCAATCATGGTCAACCATGGTAAAACATCGCATTGTGACAAAGATTGTCTCAATATGAAAATCAACCATGGTCAACCATGTTTGTTTTAGGGTTTATAATATTTATTTAAGGGTTTATATGCCTTGGGTTTACAATATTAATCCTTTGGGTTTTTTGGTTTTTAGTATTAATCCCTTGCATTTATTAGTTCCTTGGGTTTATTAATCTAAGGGTTCATATTCCTATGGTATAATATTATTCATGGGGTTTATAATTAATCCTAGGGTTTAATATAAATATTTTGGGTTGAAACCCAAGGAATTAATATTATAAACCCAATGTATATAAACCTTAGAATAATTATGGTTGACCATGGTCAACCATGGTCTAACGTCACATTGTGACAAGGATTACCTCAAAATGAAAATCAACCATTCTCAACCATGTTTATTTTAGAGCTTATAATATTTATCTTAGGGTTTATGTACCTTGGGTGTATAATATTAATCCCTAGGGTTTAATATTATTCCCTTGGGTTTATAATTCCTTGGATTTTTAGCATTAATACCTTGGGTTAATATTATTTCATTAGGTTTATAATCCCTTAGGGTTTTAGTATTAAACCCTAGGAATATGAACCCTTACATTAATAAACCCAAGGGATTGATATTATAAACCAAAGTGATAATAATAAAACCCCAAGGTATTATAAACCCAAGGGAATAATATTATTAAACCCAAGGGACTAATAATATAAATCCAAGGTATATAAACCCTTGGATGACCATGATTTATATTGAACCTAGAGGATTAATATTATAAGCCTATAAATAATATTATACCCTAGGAATATGAATCCTTAGATTAATATACCCAAGGGATTGATATTATAAACCCAAGGGATTAATACTAAAAACCTTAGGGAAACCCTAGGGTTTTTAGTATTAATCCCTTGGGTTTATTATCCCTCAAGTTAATATTATTCCCTTAGGTTTATCAGTCATGGAAATGATTCCATTGTGACAAAGATTGTCTTAATATGAAAATAAAAAATGGTCAACCATGGTCCAACGTCTCATTGTGACAAATATTGTTTCACGATATGAAAATCAACCATGGTCAACCATGGTCAATCATGATCAACCATGGTCAATAATCATGGTCACATTGTGATGAAGATTGTCTCTTTGTCCAACGTCACATTATGACAACCATGGTCATCAATCGTCAACTGTGGTCAACCATGGTCCAAGATCACTTTGTGACAAATATTATCTCAATATGAAAATTAAACTTGGTCAACCATGGTCCAACGTTGTATAGTGACAAAGATTGTCTCAATATGAAAATCAATCATGGTCAACCATGGTCCAACGTTGTATTGTGAAAAATATTGTCTCAATATCAAATCAATCATGGTCAACCATGGTCCAATGCCTCATTGTGACAAAGATTGTGCCAATGTGAAAATAAACGATGGTCAACGGTGGTCAACCATGTTTATAATCCCTTGGGTTTTTAGTATTAATCCCTTGTGTTTATTAGTGCATTGGGGTTATAATATCGATCACATAGGTTTGTTAATCTAAGGGTTCATATTTCTGGGGTTTAATATAATTTCATGAGGTTTATAATCATGTTCAACCATGGTCCAACACCACATTGTGACAAATATTGTCACAATATGAAAATCAATAATGTTCAACCATTGTCAACCATCAACAGTCATGGTCAACCATGGTTAAATGTCACATTTCGACAAAGATTATCTTAATATGAAAATAAATCATGGTCAAGCATGGCCAATCGTGGTCAACCATGGTCAACCATGGTAAATCATGGTCAATATGAAAATAAGCCATGGTCAATTATGGTCAACCATGTTCCATCATCACATTGTGACAAAGATTGTCTCTATGTAAAAATCAACCATGGTAAACCATTGTCAATCATGGTCAATTATCGTTAATAACCATGGTCACATTATGACAAAGATTGTTTGATTATTCAACGTCACATTGTGTCAACCATGGTCCAACGTCGAATTGTGACAAATATTCTCAATATGAAAATCAACCATGGTCCAACGTTGCATTATGACAAAGATTCTCTCAATATGAAAATCAATCATGGTCAACCATGGTCCAAAGTTTCATTGTGACAAATATTGTCTCACTATTAAATCACTACTAAAATCAACCATGGTCAACCATAATATCAATAATATCAATCTCTAGGGTTTATAATATCAATTCCTTGGGTTTATTAATCTAAGGGTTCATATCCCTAGGGTATAATATTATTGATATGTTTATATTATTAATCCTTGGGTTTAATATAAATCCCTTGGGTTTATAATATAAATTCCTTGGGTTTATAATATTAATCACATGGTTATATTCCTAGGCTTATTATTTAACCTAGGGTTTACAATATTAGTCCATTGTGTTTATTAATTTTAGGGTTTATATTCCTAGAGTTTAATATTCAACCATGGTCCAACATCGCATTGTGGCAAATATTCTCTCAATATGAAAATCAATCATGGTAAACCATGGTTAACCATCGCATTGTGACAATGATTGTCTCAATATGAAAATCAACCATGGTCAACCATGTTTGTTTTAGGCTTTATAATATTTATCTAAGGGTTTATATGCCTTGGGTTTACAATATTAACCTTTTGGATTTTTGGGTTTTTAGTATTAATCCCTTTCATTTATTTGTGCCTTGGGTTCATATTATTAGGGTATATTATATATGGGGTTTAAAATTAATCCTAGGGTTTAATATAAATATTTTGGGTTTAAGCCCAAGGTATATAAACCCTAGAATAAATATGGTTGACCGTCGTCAACCATGGTCCAACGTCGCATTGTGACAAGTATTGCTTCAAGACCAATATCAACCATTCTCAACCATGTTTATTTTAGAGTTTATAATATCTATCTTAGGGTTTATATACCTTGGGTTTATAATATTAATCTCTAGAGTTTAATATCATTCCCTTGGGATTTTAGTATTAATCCCTTGGGTTAATATTATTTCCTTGGGTTTATAATACCTTGGGTTTTAGTATTAAACACTAGGAATATGAAACCTTACATCAATAAAACCAAGGGATTGATATTATAAACCCAAGTGTTAATACTAAAACCCAAAGGTATTATAAACCCAAGGGACTAATATTATAATCCAAGGTATATAAACCATTGGATGACCATGATTTATATTGATTCTAGAGGATTAATATTATAACATATGGATAATATTATACCCTGGGAATATGAATCCTTAGATTAATATACCCAAGGGATTGATATTATAAACCCAAGGGATTAATATGAAAAACCCAAGGGAATATAAACCCTAGGGTTTTTAGTATTAATCCCTTGGGTTTATTATACCTCGGCTTAATATTATTCCCTTAGGGTTTTAGTATTAACCCCTTGGGTTAATTATTCCCTTGAGTTTATAATACAATCCTTAGGTTTTATTAATCTAAGGGTTCATATTCCTAGGTTTCATATTTATATTACATACATTAAAATTAAATTATAATAAATAATATTTAACACTAAATAATAATTATTATAAATAAATAATCATTATTAATTATAAAGATAATAAATTTCTTTTATTGCAATAGTTTTATTTGTATTATTATTTCTATTATTACATATTTATCAATGGTAGATACAAATGAAGCCTTCGGCTATATCAACCACATTAATATTTTTAATGTGGTTGTGCTAGTAACTAAAAATATTGTGAAATGAATGGCTTCATTTTCAGAAGTGACCAATGGTTTCTCGAGGTTACAAAATAACTTTAAGCGGTGATTGTTGTTAATTAAACATGTTTAAGAACAAAAATTTAAACACTTACACTAAAAAAATAATAAAGTTTAGTAATAATTATGATGATGAATTTTATTAGGGATAATTTTAATAGGTGAGTGTTCATACTTTATTCAACAACATTATTTAAGGGAAGGAATATAAGTACTCATTATATACCTAGTGTTTAGACTATGCGAGTATTTTCTCCATTCTAAACTAGTGTTTGTGTTTGTTTTTTTTTCATTAATTATTTTAGAGAATATATATATATATATATATATATATATATATATATATACGACTAAAAATTTATATAAAATATAGTCTTGAAGAGTTAGAAATGTATGTGTCCAAGAGTAAATTTCAGACAATGAAAGTGAAATTAGGGGGTCTCCCGAAGAGATTTGAGACATTGAGTTAACATTAGAAAAAGAAACATAACAGTCCCGAGGAGAGAATTACAAGGACCATCTACCCATGACAAGGAAACCATATGGTCTCCCAATGAGTTCAAGTGCATGACATTGACTATATTTCAACAAAATTAAAAATAACATGGAAAAAACTAGGCAACGTAAAACAAAAAAATAAAATGAGAGTAAAAACCACAAAGAGTAATAATTGTCGAAATTCATCATTCCTATTGGGGCTAGACCTTTTCCTAGTTAGATTTGGGATGGGTTGGATGTGTTGGCTCCACTGAAATGTTCATTTTTATCCTGTTATGCCTTTCTCCTATTGCACTATACATAAGAATTAGTTTTTGTATCCCTCCAGTATCAAGGGAGGACATTCCCATTCAACGAATGCACCGTAAGAGTCCTCCTATCTCCTGGAGAGTTCTCCCTTAGATGTGCCTTCGATTCTAGTCTAAATAACTACATTCAAAATTTTTTCCATGAGTTCTAGTGAGTTTTTATTGGATGCCACCTTTTTCTTCTTTGCTTGTGAATCTAATTTCCCCAAATGAGAGGGTCTTGGTCGTTGATAATAGGAGTCTACTGCTTAATACCTATCTTGAGAATTGGAATACATGATAGGAGGAGGAGGAAGAGGAAAGGGGATCCCCATCGCCCTGTTCAGGTTCCTAAGTATTGTGCACGTATGGACCATAAAGGAATTTTCCTCCGCCATGTTTCTCTCATAGCTTTCTTTGATTTATTTCTTGTCCCTAATTTTCTTGGTGCGCAGATTCCTCATAGCCTAGAGGGAATTACCAATGTTTCGTCTCTCCTCTGCCTCCATGGAAACCATGAGTTGGCGAATGTGCACTGGAATATCCTCATCAAATTTCTCCTCACCCTGAGCATGACAGGGAGAGAGGCTAAATTCCTCGTCCCCTACCACCCCTTCTGCCCTAGAATCTCTCGCTCAACATAATGATTAGAATGTTGCAATTCCCTCTAGTTCGTTGAAGTTGTATGTATCCCACAACAACTCAAGACCTCCAATGAGATTATCCTGATTACACACTATTTAAGCTTCATGCATAATACATAACCTCTTCTACAATTGATCATCAATTTGCGGAAATAGAAGCAGTCGCATGCGCACATTAAAACATAATCAAACACACATATAACACAGTATGTAATGGGGAAAGCTTACAGCTGAAAACCCCCAACTATTTGTATATTATAATGATAGAGAACATGTAACAATACATAGCACAAAGCTCCTCACAGCTCTCAGCACTATCTCACATGCTACACACAAAACTAGCTCTGAGATGAACAAGTCACAAGTTCAAATCTCCTCCACAAGTCTGCCTGCCTCTACTGCGCAATCCAAGATGAATAACGATGAGATCCAAGTTCTAATCCCACTGGCTTGTACTGCGCAATCCTCATTGGCAATCCCAATCAATGTGTGTGCAAATCTCATGCACAGCTATTGTCACAACTGATAGTAGACTCACCCTTTCACCCACCTCTAACACTGGTCTCCACTGAACTGTCCATGCATTGCAGTTAACTGATGTGTTCTTTAGTTGATTTATGAGTTAATAATTAGTGAATTAATTAATAATTAATTCACACCACTCATCACTAGTGTATTTTTCGGTTAGACTAAATACAACTAGTTCAACTAAGTTAAACCGAACACAACTCCACCAACTGTCTCATCAACTCCACCAAACTCTGCCACATGAGTTCTAACTGAAGTCAACCATGCAATAGCTCAACTAACCCTTAGAAAAAGCGTATTTCCTTCTGTCAGCTGCATGTGCCACATCCAAGCATCAAACTGAAGTGCTCCAAGAGGATAAGATAATGTTTATAGTCTAAATATTATTAAGGGTTAATAATATTTGATTGTTCTATTTTTAGCCCGGCAGTCTAAAAATAGAAACTGCCCAATGTCTAAAAATAGAGGTCCATCTATTTTTACCAACTCGACCAATCATCCATAAATAGCATCCTGCAACTCATAGACCATGATCCATATGTCTAAGAATAGACATAGTCTAAAAATAGACTTTGCGCCAAAAATAGCCTGCGGGCCCACTTAGTGAAGGCGACTTCATTTCACTAAGCTCCATCATCTTGTTGCATTTTCAACACTCCCTCTCGACAAGATATGGATTATCTGCAACCCCTATCCTGCCTCTGTGGAATTTGAATTTTCTCCTGGTGAGCGCCTTCGTCAAGATGTCAGCATCCTGATCCTCCGTGGGAACATATGAAAGTAACATGATTCTCCGCTGAACACAATCTCTGATATGATGGTACCTGATGTCGATGTGTTTGGATCTATCATGAAATACTAGATTAGCCAAGAGTTTAATGCAACTCTGGTTATCACAATAAATCACAGTAGGCTCCAAGTGTGACCCGAACAACCCGACCAGGATCTTCCTCATCCATATGGCCTCGCATGCAGCCAAGCTTGCTACCATATACTCAGCCTCTGCTGAACTGAGTGCCACGGATCTCTGCTTCCTGCTGTACCAAGAAACTGCTGTCGACCCGATACTGAAGATCCCCCCAGATGTGCTCTTTCTGTCCGTTGGGAACCCTGCCCAATCTGCATCCGTGAAGCCACAGAGCTTCACCTCATCCTCCTGTCTGTACCACAAACCATATCCCGATGTGCCTCTAAGATAACACAATACATGCTTGCCTGCCTTCTAGAAGAGCTTGGTAGGCTTAACCATAGCTTGTGAAAGCTGGTTAACAGCATAGCATATATCGGGTCGTGTATTGACCAGATACATAAGCGACCCCACCAACTGTCGATAAACAGTGGCATCCACTACCTCCGCTGAGGTAGCATCCTCCTTCCTCCAACCTCCAGGAAGAGGAGTATCAACAGGCTTGCAGCCATGCATGTTGAACTTCTCCAGTATCTCCCGGGCATACTTACCCTGAGAAACAAACGGTCCATCACTGCGCTGCCAAATTTCCAATCCCAGGAAATAATGAAGGAGGCCCAAGTCCTTCATCTCAAACTCTCTAGCAAGATCCTCCTTGCATGAAAGTATCAACAGCTCATCACCCATCAAAATTAGATCATCTACATACAGTACAATGATCAGCAACTTCCCCTCCACCACAATCTGGTACAGGTTAGGATCCGCCTCACTCTTGGAGAATCCAAGTCCGGTGAAATAACTGTATATCCATGTGTACCAAGCACGAGGTGCTTGCTTCAACCCGTACAGTACTCTCTTGAGTCTGCACACATGCGACTCACTGCTGAAGATCTCGAAACCTTCGGGCTGCTCTATGTACACCTCCTCCTCAATGACTCCATTGAGGAATGCAGTCTTCACATCCATCTGATGGATGTGCCACCCCATCTGCGCTGAGAGAGCTAGGATCGTCCGTATGGAAGAATACCTTGCGACAGGTGCAAAGGTCTCCTCATAATCGATCCCCTCTATCTGTGAGAAGCCTCGGGTAACAAATCTTGCCTTGTACTTCTCCACACTCCCGTCAGCCGCCTGCTTCACTTTGTAGATCCATCTCGAACCCACCACTGATTTCCCTTCCGGTCGCGGGACAATATTTCATGCACTGTTTCTGACAATCGAATCATACTCTTCCACAATGGCATCTACCCATGCGGGATCCTCCACAGCTTCCTCGAAAGAGGATGGCTCTGTCATGACACATTTTCTCACAAGAGCCATGTATCCAGTGTACCGGTCCGGTGATTGTCTCTGTTTGCGCTGTGCTGTAGGTGCTCCTACAACCTTCTCTGCATCTTTAGCCAGTCGCTCAGCTTCTGTAGTGCGCGTGTGCCCTCTGATGGTTGGCGCTGCATGAGTGGTTTCTTCCACTCCATGAACTTCCTCTTGTGGCTGATCCACATCCTGAAGCTCATCCTTAGGAACTAATAGCTCCTCATCTGCATGAAAGTGTGGCTCCCTCTCAAGCGAACACTTCATGGCTTTCTCCTCCTGAAATTTGATATCCCGTCGCACAACAGTCTTGCGACTGTCTGGAAAATACACACGATAGTTGTGGGGCATATCAGTGTACCCCACAAATATCCCAACCTTTGCGGTCGGCTCTAGCTTCTTCCTATCATCCTTTGTCACATGAATGTAAACAGGTGAACCAAAAATCCTCAAATGGGAAATATCAGGCCTCTTACCAGAAAACGCCTCCTCAGGTGTACTCATGCCAAGTATCCTGTGAGGACAACGGTTCTGCACATATACTGCAGTATTGCATGCCTTCGCCCACAAGTGAATGGGTAGGCCCTGATCATGCAACATCGCCCGTGCAGCACCCACGATCGTTCTGTTCTTCCGCTCAGCAACCCCATTCTGCTGTGGGTTATGAGGTGCTATGAGCTCTCTTCGAATCCCTTCTGCGCTGCAAAAGTCTTTGAATTCGCCAGAGATGAATTCACCACCATTGTCACTCCTAAGAGCCTTCACATGCTTCCCCGATTCCTTCTCAACCAGCGCCTTGAACTCACAGAACTTTGAGTATGTCTCGCTCTTCTTCTGCATGAAGAAGATCCAGCACTTCCGAGAAAAATCATCAACAAAGATCACATAGTACTTGTGCTTCGCTGTCGAAGCTACTGAGAAAGGTCCACACACGTCTGTGTGAATTCTCTCAAGGATCGTCGTGGCATGAATATCCTTCTCGTGAAAGGTGGCTTTCACAAATTTTCCCAAGGTACACCCCTTGCACTGATCTGACTGCGCAAGAGTGCCCTTAGGAAGCCCAGTAGAAATCTGCTGCAATATCTTCAAAGCTCCATGGTGAAGGTGGCCCAATCTCCGGTGCCACAACTCGCCATCATCCCGGCTCACCACTCCTTCCGCCTTGCATGCCATTGCTGCGTAGCCATCTACTTGCAACTGATAAAGGTTCTTGACTCGAACCCCTATCTTCCGGGTCTCTCCAGTTGTCTTACTGCGCAGGAAAGCCTTTCCTTCGCTGAAGACCACATCATACCCCTTGTCTTCCAACATCACCACAGAGATCAGATTCTTCATCAATCCTGGAACATGCAATACTTCCTTCAATACGAAGGGTTTACCAGACTCCCTCTCAAAGGAAATGGTACCGATACCGGTCGCATTGTATCTACCATCATCGCCCATCTCGATGTGCACTCCAAGATATTTCTCCTCCAGATCTGAAAACAAATCCCGATCTCCGGTCATGTGAAATGACGCACCACTGTCCAAGAACCATACTGATCCCATCACACTTGAGACCAAGCATGCGATCAGCGAAAAATCCAACTTAAAATGGGAGGCTAAGGCCTCTCCCACTGCAGATCCAACAACCTTCTTATTTTTCTTCTTCTGCGGACAATTTGTGGCATAATGTCCGTGCTGGTGACAGTGAAAACACTTCACCTTGGACATGTCTTGCTTCTTGCCTTTCGCACCAGACTGAGAAGATTTATTGCTCTTCCCCTTCTTTGCTTTGGCATCCAAAGTGAAATTTTATTCATCAGATGCCTTTGATGAAGATCCGTCCCTGGTGCTCCGCCTTATCTCCTCTTGCATGAGATTCGACCAAAGTCGCTCCCATCCCGGCAATTTCTCCCGACCATTGACAGAGTCCTGATAGGAATGCCAACTCTTTGGAAGACCAAGGAGAGCCAGGTCCACCAAGTCCTCATCATCGACAGTCACCCCCACACTTCCCAGCTCATCTCTGCATTGAGTGAACTTCGTGAGGTACTTGGCGATACTGTCACCTTTCTCCATCTTAATGTTTCTGAGTTTATCCTTGAGCGCCAGCTTCCTCTGGTCGCTCTTGCTTTGGAATATATCTATCAATGCTTTCCACATCAAGTATGGAGAAGCTTTTCCATGTAGGCTAGATACAATGTGATCCTTCACGCCCTCCAACAGAATCCTTCGACATTTCGCCATCTTCTTTTGCCAAGCCTCAACTTGAGCAGCATCAGTAGGCTTTGGGATCTCAACATCTATGAACTCCTTCAGCCTGTTATCATCTAATACTGCCTCCATTTTTTCCTTCCATGCAACATAATTCAAACTGCCCTCAAGGGCATATTCCAGTCGCAATCCGTTGAAAGACATTTCAACTCTGGCACCAAGAAAACAAACTGCGGCAAAATTCGAATTCCAACAGCTCAAACTCAACCGCTTCTGGATCTGTGAGAAAAAAGTATTTCTAGCACAGAGATTGACTGTAGGGGAATTTACTGGATATATCACCTTTCAAAGAAAGGATGGATCTAGAGGCTACCTGGCCCGCTTACAGACTCTGTCTACCGAAATAAATTGTAATCACTGTAATAGATCCGATGATCAATTCTCGCTCCGATACCATGTAGAAATTTGAATAATAGCTGAATTATTCACCGAGATTATCCTGATTACACACTATTTAAGCTTCATGCATAATACATAACCTCTTCTACAATTGATCATCAATTTGCGGAAATAGAAGCAATCGCATGCGCACATTAAAACATAATCAAGCACACATATAACACAGTATGTAATGGGGAAAGCTTACAGCTGAAAACCCCCAACTATCTATATATTATAATGATAGAGAGAATTTAACAATACATAGCGCAAACTCCTCACAAGCTCTCAGCACTATCTCCAATTGTTACACACAAACTAGCTCAGATCTGAACAAGTCACAGGTTCAAATCTCCTCCACTGTTTGCCTGCCTCTACTGCGCAATCCAAGATGAGAATGAATTGGATCCAAGTTCGAATCCCCTTGGCTTGTACTGCGCAATCCTCATTGGAAATCTCAATCAATTTGTGTGCAAATCTCATGCACAGCTATAGTCACAACTGATAGTAGACTCACCCTTTCACCCACCTCTAACACTGGTCTCCACTGAACTGTTCATGCATTGCAGTTAACTGATGTATTCTTTAGTTGATTTATGAGTTAATAATTAGTGAATTAATTAATAATTAATTCACACCACTCATCACTCGTGTATTTATCAGTTAGACTAAATACAACTAGTTCAACTAAGTTAAACCGAACACAACTCCACCAACTGTCTCATCAACTCCACCAAACTCTGCCACATGAGTTCTAACTGAAGTCAACCATGAAATAGCTCAAATAACCCTTAGGAAAAGCGTATTTCCTTCTGTCAGCTGCATGTGCCACATCCAAGCATCAAACTGAAGTGCTCCAAGAGGAAAAGATAATGTTTATAGTCTAAATATTATTAAGGGTTAATAATATTTGACTGTTCTATTTTTAGCTCGACAGTCTAAAAATAGAAACCGCCCAATGTCTAAAAATAGAGGTCCATCTATTTTTACCAACTCGACCAATCATCCATAAATAGCATCCTGAAACTCATAGACCATGATCCCTATGTCTAAAAATAGACATAGTCTAAAAATAGACTTTGCGCCAAAAATAGCCTGCGGGCCCACTTAGTGAAGGCGACTTCATTTCACTAAGCTCCATCATCTTGTTGCATTTTCAACACAAGAATAAAACCCTCTCAACGCTAAGAGTCTGTAGGAAGGAAAGTCTGGATTGATAGTGTCTGAATCCATATTATGCATAGGGCATAAATGTTGTATCCTTGATTGAGTTCTCATGGTCTGGATGCATTGATTATGGCTTGAGGTGAGCTTAGAGAATGGTTTCCACCTTGTGATTCCACTTGTGTTTTCATGTAGCATGATCATGTTACAATTTCCCCATATTGAGAAATTTACGATCATCCGAATCTAGGAAATTGAGGTCTTGTGTTTCCATGTCTTAACAGTGTAAATCTAATGCTTCTATCTTGGGAGTGGCCAAGGTCATGTCCTCGCAAGGGACCCTCTCTTCCACCCCCTTCTCGGCCAAGAAATCTTAAATGGAGTTCACTTTCCACTTGACGTGGGAGAATATTATGACCTTTTGTTGATTTAGGATGTGAGCCAACTATTGCATTATCTATTCTAATCAAAAACTTATGGAGCATTTGGAGGTGTTAGCACCCTGTAATTAGCAAGATTGGAAAAATTCCAATTGCAGGGAGAACATCGTTTCAACCACTTTGGGATTCTAGGATCTAGCCCTCCTAAATCCGGAGAGGGATCTCTCCAATAAGAGCAAAGATGGATTTGTCTTTGAAGTTTGGGGTAATGATATTAGGCTAGTTATGAAGGCCGAGGGTTTTGTTTGTTTTTGGATGGTTGAGCATGATTATTGTTTGAGGTGGAAAGTTCTAAATGAAAATAGTTTCAAAGGTGAGAAGTTGCAAGCAATCAGAGTAAGCTTTGGCTAAAAAGATAGATATAATGATGGTTTTTAGTCCATTGGGCTATGGAGTTATAATAGGGATTTTAATTGAGCAACAACATCAAGAGTGATCCAAGGGGCAAGTCATCTATATCACAAGATTATTGAGATTGCAATGATGGAATGGAAACAATAAAGTGTTGGAGGGGTGGAAACTGATAATAATTTCACCAAGGATTTATAGTCAGTCCAAACAAGAAAAGCCTCTTAAGTAACTATTTAAAACAAACCAAGAACATGGCTAACCATAGACTTCTTGGGCAAGTTTGTATTAAAGTAGCTTAATTGAAAAACAATCCAGTAATCCGCATAATTACCTTTAGAAAGTATGAAAACACATAAGAGAAACAAAGTGTAACCTAAGATCAGAGAAGGTACTTTTAAACCTAGTCTTCTTTCAGTCAATGCCAAGGGAAACCTTCAGAATCTGCCTTTGGAGAATAGAAACTAGAAACAGGGCAAGCCATCACTTTTCTAGCCTAACTTTAATAAGCAAGTAATGAAAATAACTTTCAAGAACAATGTTTGAAGCAAACAGTAGGACGAGGGAACGCCAGCATTCCTAACTGTTTAAACTGTATTAAATCATTCTTAAGTAAACAAATTGGAGGAAAACATTGAGATAAAGCTTATTAGTCAGAGAAGGATACTGGTAAACAGTAAATCCCAACTCTATAAATGTTGTTCTTTATCAAATAATAGTGAACAATATGACATACATAGCAGGAAGAACAATAACAAAGAAAAGGGGCACTTCACTAGCGATATAGACCAGGATCCCAAGAAACAGCTTGTTATTGATGTCAAACCAGTTACAGTCTTCAGGTCCAATGTTTCACTTTAGCAATCATATTCACTTTTTAGCCTAACTAATCTAATAAAAAACAGAGCTTCAAGGGCCAATGAACACTATTTACAAGTAGAAGTCTCAAGCTCAATTACATTTCAAAGTTCAACAACCAACTCAACCAACCCCTCTCTCATCTTCTCCAGTAGTATTTATAGAAGAATGAGGAGGTGAGATCTGATAAAAGATCCCCAAAGATAATTAATACAGACTTAATGGCTTCTCGGTCTTTGGGGGGGTCGATGAAGAAGCTTACATAGGTGTCCTCTGTATTAAATAATTTACATTAAGATTTAAGCTCGGTGGGAGCTCTTTTTGACTTTTGAGGCTCTCTGTTATGTTAAAGTAACTCTGCTAATATTTTTCATTAAGTTTATTTGCAGAATTAACTCTCTGGCTGCACTGAGGCAAATATCTGATCTTGATTAATAACTTCGGCCTCTGTTTGAATGCTTTGAGGCACAGGTGGTACTGTCGTAGCTGGGAGGAATCAATTTTCCTCATATGTGGTGGTGGAGGCCTTCTATCTGATAAAACACTTTGATTTCCTTTTAACTATGTCTTAATTGGGAGGATTAGGATTTTGATAATCAATCTTAGCCGTAATCCCCCATAAATCTGCCTTCAATCTTCCATTCTAGTGCGTTTATGTCTTCGACACTGATACCCTTCGTTTGTGATTCATTTACCGTGTTTTGTTGGTGTGCAGTGCTGCGCAGGGCTCGTGGGGCATCAATGCCTTTGAATCATTAACGAGGTGCGGAAATTTGAACCCATGAATGGCTTCTCTTTAATAAATTGAAGGCGCGAGATTTGAAACCCCAGCCTTCGGCTTTTTCTTCGGCACAATGGAAAAACCATATAATCACCGTTTATCAAATAACATACCCGGACTTCAAAACTTTTGATAAAACCAAGCTGTATAACCATTTCGGGTCACAAAAGGTGTTTGCTGACGTCAGGGTGTTTGTGACCCGAAATCCTTATGAAATCCGCCATATAAGTTCCTCGGGTCTGTTTTGGGGCCTGCTGACGTCAAGGTGAGTGTGACCTGAAATATTTATGAATTCCGCCCTATAAAGCTCCTCGGTTCTGGATTTCACGACCATGCGAGAAATCAAACGAGACCTGCTCCAATCCACTGCTGCCACGTGGATGCTGACTAGATGTTTGGGACCACCGGTTCTGTGGGACCGCTGACTGCCGTTGTGGCTGTGGGGACCAGGGCGACTGTTTTTGGGTCGTGAATCTGCACATCAGATTGACGGTGAAGATGTTTTGATAGATGTGTCGTACCTTATTTCATCCCCCAAGATCCTTTTGAGTGTGATCACCATCCGATGAGCTGGCCTCAGATCGGATGGCTCACGTCCATATCGCGCTGAGCTCACAGTCGACTTTTAACGTCCGGGGAGGGTGGTATCTCCAAACCACTCAAGGCCATGTGTCCGCCTGTGGCATTGATCGCGTCAAAACGGGGAATACAGCCTTCCTTTCAAAGGCGGTGTGATCAAAACTGCTACGATTTTTTACTGCGATTGAACATGGGGACCACCAAGGCGTTTGATTTATGGTCCGTCGATCTGTAGATCAGATCGACAGTGGGGATCGAATTAAGCTTTGCACCAGCGGAAAAATTTTCAAACCCAGCGAAAAACACAAAAAATTAATATAAACAAAGGTTTCATGTGTCGGGATGGTTTTATATATACGAAGTGGATAGGTGCCCGACTGCGGAGCCTTGGTCTATATGAAAATCAATATGATCGGGGGCTATAATAGAAAGGGCTAATCGGCATCAAAGTTTTTGTTTAACGCAAAAACAAATGCGCTCCGTGAGTTGCTCCGATGCGATAAGCGCTTAGGATCCTAGCACTTGGTTTTAGCGCTGGGGCACATGGAGGGGAAAAGGTTTGGATTTAGCCCAAAGGGGCTTAGACCCATAGTCAAAAATACTTGTTTTTTAGGACATTTTCAAGATGTTTAGATGGATTTTGGGGGTTTCGATATAGTTCAAAACGAGTTTTAAACTATGTAAAATGATTTTTATGAATGGAAGAAGGGGAATCATACAAATAGAGGAGTTTTATGGAAGAAAGAGGGGATAAAAATGGAGGTTAGTTTTTTAAGTGAGGAAAGGGAAAAAAGGTGATTTTGCAACAGTATTTTCTCATGAAACCAGCAGAATTCCAGAGTATAAAATGGGCACAGTAGGGAAGATTTTGGACAGAGGCATGAGGCCTTCAAGAGTCTTCAAGAGCCAACACTTTTTGCAATAAAATTTTTTCCTTGAAGGCTCCAAAAAATGATTTAGCCACCTTTTGGTATAAAAAAATTCACAGGTGGCTAATAGTGGCTCCACTTGGGGATAGTGCCTTCTTGAAGGCATCAAGAACTTCAGACTTGCATTCTCTGGGAGGCTGATCAGTCCCTCATCCTTTAGGCTGCCTTTCTTTTGCTGGGATGATCTTCTTTTGATCTGAAAACATATTAGCAGCCATAAAAACAATGGATCTTTCATCAACAAGCTTTCTACCTACCCAATCCTACAGATCTAACATTTTTTCTTCATTAGAGTGCACTTGGATTGGAAAACTCTTTTACAACATTTTATTATTTTGAAAGTAGGAAATATAATCTATTTCTACTCCTTATTTCTCCATGGACTCAGATTAAACAGTTGAGCCCATATGATTCTCTACCTAATATACTATCTGTTGGGATTAAACTGTCCAACAAATTTTTATTCTCTATATTCTAAAACAGAAATTCAAAAGCATACAAGTCAGGATTGAACAGTCTAACTTGTTGCTGATATATAGCATAAAAACAAGCTGCACATAGATATTATTTTGCAGAAAATTTAAAACAATATGGAAGGCTTAGGATCTGAAATTTCAAAGCTTTTCCTTCATCTCTTTTATAGCTCTATTTTGATTCTTATTTGAGTTGTTCTTCCTTTGTTGACTGGTTCAAATTTTAAGCTGATTAGAACCAGATTTACCTCTGTTTTGACTCACAATTTGAAACAGATTTGAGTCATTGTCTTTGGGAACTTAGGTTCAGATTTTGAGCATGTTTGAACCTTTAAATTCTATCCTAAACTATCTACTGATAAGCCAAGATTAATCAGTTTGGAAAATCGAATTCACTATCCTATCAGCAGAAAATTTAAAACTAATTAGTCAAGATTAAGTTTTTTGACTAACTAGAAGTGTGTTCTTTGGGAGTGGCATTTGAGCTTGCACACTTTCATATTTGTTTCTCTTTTTGGTATGGGGCTGTACCTTTCTTGTTTTTACAATCCACCCTCTTTTCTTTCTTTCTTTGTTTTTGTATTTTTGAATTTTTAATCTTTCGTCAAAGAAGAAAACAACAACTAACTACATGCTCAAAGGCTGAGCTTTATTGACATTCCTATCTAACCTATTCTAACATGGAGTATTTAAATCTTCATATGATACAAAAGTGCCAATGTAGCCAGTTGAGTAGTGTCATAAAGAAAAGGAAACTATGGCTGCTTGTCAAGGGTATCCATAGTACATTTTGAAGATTAATCTTCAAAACCAAGACTATCACAAGTGGTGACAGTTTCTCATGCATTTGGCTCTTGCAAAGGATCCATGCTTGATAATTTGAGCCAGTTGGGAACTCCACACACTCTTCCATAGGATCAATAAAGAAAAGATGAAGATTCTCTTCTTTTTGGTTCTCCATGTCTGGTAGTTTGTCTGCTTCCAAGACTTCAGCTTTGAGGAGTATATCTTCATAATGTTGCTTGGAAGTATCATCATCCTTAACCTGCAAAATAGCAAGCAGTGAAATTTATTTTTTCTCTAAAACTATGCTTGCTTCTAATATAAGTTCAGGTTATTTGGATGACAGATTGATAGCAGTGATGGAAGAAGTTTCTTCTTGAAAATATGGTATATCCTTAGTAGGATAGTCTTCTATTTTTTTTTATTCTTCAAAGTTTTTCCAGTATCTTTTATTATTTGGGACAGCAGGTCTGAATTTTTCTTGGATTGTATATTGTCTGCTCTCCCAAGGTTTTAAACATGTATTATCCACAAGGGCTAATCCATTAGCAAAACTGTTTTGGTCTTTAGGAACAAGTATGAGTTGGAAATCTTTGAAATATTTTAATAAATATATGGTATCATCCTTATAGGCTTTAAGTCTGGGATGTTCAACCAACATTCATTTTTCACTTGCCTAATTACCAATTCTACATTTCTGTGAACTGTTATCTTTTGGGCTCCTAGTTTTTTCAATAAGTGTAGCCCTAAGAGAAGTGCCGCATACTCTACTATGTCAGTTGTGCATTGAAAATTCAGTTTGTATGAATAGGCTTCGGAATAATTTTTTCCTGTATTGTAAAGCCATATTCCTGCACCTGCATTAGTTTTAGTACATAACCCATCGAAATTCATGATCCAAAGAGGACTAGTTTCAGTTTTACCATTGATTTCCTTACTATCCTCTTTGTCTTGAGTGCCATATGATTGTTCTCTGGAATAGGCACCATGTTCATGATTGTCTGGTTGAGATGATTTTTTGGAGGGTAGTTTCTTGCTTAATATTTGCTCAATTTGTTCTTCTGTTAAAGGAGAAATTTTTCTTTCAGTATAAACAGAAAAATAGCTACTCTGTTTCTTATGACCAACAAAATAACTTTCTTCATCTTTATAACAAAGTTCTCTATGTGAATGAGCAAGAGTATTTGTTTTGCAATAAATATCAGAGACTGAATATTTATTAATAGTCTGATCTATCCCTTCTTTTGTCAACGGGGAGGATATTTCTATGTCCCTTTGAACAGAGGTACAACAGTTCTCTATCTCTTGTAAAGGCTAGTTTTGAGGCTGGATGTTTTCTTGAGCCTCTTCTAGGAGATCTTGACTTGTGTTTGCAGGGAAACTTTGAGGTTTTTCTATTGTTTCCTCAAAGCACTGCTCACTATTAGTATTTTCAATTTGATTGTGAAGATCTCTTATCAGCATAGGACAAGACATAGGAAGGAAATCAAAAGTTCCTCGACTACCTTCTTTATTGCTTTCTTTGTAATTTTGCTCATCATTTTCCATAAGGTGTTGATCATAAAACATATCTTGGTCACTGTCTTTACCTTGAGGTGATTGGGCTTGTATTTTATCAGGGGAAAACATAGCTTTCCCCAGCTCATCAATATTCATATTAGCCATCAACCTATCCATTCTCTTTCCAAGCATGTACATCATCTTTTCCATCATGATTTCTTGTTTATTTTCTTTATAATTTTGATCATCATACATATCTTGTCGGGGTAGGGTTTGTGTTTGGACAAGAAAAGGCACATGTTGCCCTGGACCACCAGTGTTTAAATTAGCCATAAACCTATCCACCCTTCTTCCAAGCATGTGCATCAATTTTTCCATCATGACCATATGTTTGTCATCTGGGTCTATATCTAAATCCATGTTTGTTAATCAGAATCAGAGGTCACTGTGTCTGTTCAATCAGTTCAAGGTCTTCTACCAGTGGAGTCGTTTGGTATTTTGGGAGTTTCAGAGTGTGGAGTCGCCAGGTGGAAAATTTTTAGCTTGTAAGGAGGTAAAATGTTTTATGGTTCCACCACCATATGACTCTTGTAGAGCTGCAAGATTTTCAGGCACTGAATTAGCTCTCAAGGGTGATCTAAAAACAATTGATAATTCAATCCTAGGAGACTTCCTAAGGATACTTTCTAGGTTATCAACTATCTCAGGTTGATGAGGGTCAGGATAGGCTCTAGTGTGAATCTTTCTAAGAGCCACTATGCTGTGATTTTCAGACCCAAATAAACAATAAAAGTTCAACCAGGTATGATAGTATTTAAAAGGTCAACTAATCTGTTTACATATATTTTAATCCTACAGTCCTGTAACCAAGTTTGAATGATATTACGATGATAAGGGTTCTTCCCAGTGGAGCCTTAAGGTCTGTTGAGGATTGTGGAATCGCCAAGTGGAATTTCCTAGCTCCTAAGGAGGTAAAAGATTTTATGGTCCACCACCATGTTTATTGGATACCAATCTGAAATATTTTTTGGGTTTTCTGAGTTATTTTTCAGTTGTGTGGTTTCTAAGAATGTCCTAACTCTGTTTCAAAACTTAGCTATGGTTATGAGACAAAGACAGTCTACTCTTATGGCTAAGCTGGTTGGTTTTTCAAGGTTAGATAAAGCCTTATGAGAATCCTAGGGTTTTGCCTAGTTTTCCACTGATTCAAACAAGTTTTATCATGATTACCATTTCTTGGTAGTGCTTGAAAAGGTTGCTTTTACTCACAAGGTTTTACGAATTTTTAAGGGGAAATAGAGATTTAAAATTGGGTTGGCTCCCCAGTGGAGTCGCCAAAAATGTTAGCACCCTGTAATTAGCAAGATTGAAAAAATTCCAACTGTAGGCAGAACATCGTTTCAACCACTTTGGGATTCTAGGATCTAGCCCTCTTGAATCCAGAGAGGGATCTCTCCAATAAGTGCAAAGATGGATTTGTCTTTGAAGTTTGGGGTAATGATATTAGGCTAGTTATGAAGGCCGAGGGTTTTGTTTCTTTTTTGAAGGTTGAGCATGATTACTGTTTGAGGTGGAAAGTTCTAAATGAAAAGAGTTTCAAAGGTGAGAAGTTGCAAGAAATCAGAGTAAGCTTTGGCTAAAAATATAGATATAACACTGGTTTTTAGTCCATTGGGCTATGGAGTTATAATAGGGGTTTTAATTGAGCAACAACATCAAGAGTGATCCAAGGGGAAAGTCATCTATATCACAAGATTATTGAGATTGCAATGATGGAATGGAAACAATAAGGTGTTGGAGGGGTGGAAACTGATAATAATTTCACCAAGCATTTATAGTCAGTCCAAATAAGAAAATCCTCTTAAGTAACTGTTTAAAACCAACCAAGAACAGGGCTAACCATAGAATTCTTGGGAAAGTTTGTATTAAAGTAGATTAATTGACAAAAAATCCAGTAATCCGCATAATTACCTTCAGAAAGTATGAAAACACATAAGAGAAACAAAGTGTAACCTAAGATCAGATAAGGTACTCTTAAACCTGGTCTTCTTTCAGTCAACGCCAAGGGAAAACTTCAGAATCTTCCTTTGGAGAATAGAAACTAGAAACAGGGCAAGCCATCACTTTTCTAGCCTAACTTTAATAAGCAAGTAATGAAAATAACTTTCAAGAATAATGTTTGAAGCAAACAGTAGGATGAGGGAACGCCAGCATTCCTAACTGTTTAAACTGTATTAAATCATTCTTAAGTAAACAAATTGGAGGAAAACATTGATATAAAGCTTATCAGTTGTTGTGGAGGTAAGTCCCCTCTGCAGACAAAGGCGATCCCTACTAGCCCAGATCGGGTCTAGCAACAATCACTCACGCTATAGTGGAGGTTCCTAATTGAAAATAAACCAACTAGCAATGAAGGCTTACCTGGAATCCAACGCTGTCGCTCGTAGAGAAAGTAGCGCTCCCGTTCCTTAGCTCTAGAAGATCACAATCCTCACAATCTCCGTGATCGGACACCTGCACATGCGAGAAACACAACAAATGCAAGCGTAAAATCCAGTATATGCAACTATATTTCAGTCAGAGAAGACACAACTCATTATCATAATAAACAACAAGAGTGGAACCATAACCAATAGTCGCTTATCATTAATCAATCAAAGAAGAATACAACCATAGCTCTGACGTTGAATTCTCCTTCGGAGGGTCGCCAGCGGAACACGTCTCGAAAAAGCCTGTCGGGGATGGGACAAACCTCTCTCTTCGGATGTCTCGACAATAATCTCCTTGCTTGGATTTGGCCTTAAGGGAATGAATCAAGGCTCTTACAACATAAGGCTCTGATGGCTCTTGGGAACTTGGAGACTAGCTTGCAAAGGAGATGAGCAAGCTTTTATAGATGGAGGAAGGGGAGTTGGGATCCCTATAATCATGGGATTGGCCCTATCCTCAAGGAAGCTTCCATGAGGGGTGGACAACCACTTCCTCTACATGGAGATCCGGAGCCAAACCTCCCAACTCAAATTAGATACCATTTTATGGATTGGTTAGGACGAAACTTCCGCCATTTATTTTTAAAAACACTCCTTAAAATGGCTGGCGCGAGTGCGACTCTGAGACAAAGCGCCAATTGGCGCGCCCTCTTTGAAGGATTTCCCCCATTGGCACTGGCATTGAACTGGCTGCCCGTGCCAATGAAAAAAGGGGTGTTTTTAGGGTTTTTCACAAGGATTTGTCTTCAGGGCAATGAAAGTACATGTTTAGGGGAATGCCATGAAAGTGTTTTCAAGTTATTTCACTGCTCACAGGTCACGGAATGAGCTCGCCAATTGTGCGGGATGGGAAATTGCAGGGACGATGACAAATTGCTGTGTAACAGACGCCCCCTAAAGCATGAGGCCCGAGAGAGAGAGAGAGGGGTGAAATGATTTACGAGAACGTGTCCAACTGAAAACACCACCGTCGGAAAACCTGCGTAGAGAAGTACAACTGATATCTCAAATACATGATACATATGTGGTATGGGCGCAGCCATCCATAACAGAGTATGTAATAATCCAGATCTGAGGCATGGACGCAGCCATCTAGTGAGGATCGATAAATAGACTCAGGTATGGTCATAGCCATCCAATCAGTGAGTCATGTAACTAATCATAATAATCCACAAAATCGCAGCCTGGATTATAACAGGCAGAATCCAAGGTCTTGTGCTCCATCTTGACCCGAACAAAGTACAAGTTCAAGCATGTGAATAAGTGAGCTGAAGTCGAACATGCAAGAACACCATCTGATTACCAGCCAATGATGAAAGCTATTAACAGATGCAAGAGGTACCACCATTAATGCCAATGGTCCTCAAGGTACTACAGGTACAATCTACGGCATGTGAACAATGAGCTGACGTCGAACACCCGTAGAATCACTCGATCATAGGCCAATGATGAAAACCTCACGTCAAATGTGAAGAACCTACCATTGAGGCATGCAGGCTCCAAGGTACCAGAAGGGAGTCTCTAGATCAAGTTCCTAGATAATGAGCTGAAGTCGACAGGAAGTGACCTTGATCGAAGGTGGGCCATAGTGTTTCCCACATCATCGACACAAGACATAGGAACATAATGTCTTTGTGAATTAGGATTTAGATGAGAATCAGAGGAAGGTTGAAATCTGCAGAGGTCAACTTCTCTTGAACATATCGGCGGCACGACAATGGATTTGGCAGTATTTGACATCAAAAGATCAAGGGTCATGATGACAAGGCAAAGAGCAGATGAGAGGTCAAAAAGGATTACCCAAACCCACGGAGGCAAGTGAACAAACGAGATGAGATATTCCCAACCCGACACGAATACATACAAGTGCCATGTTCAAGAGCGACATACTACCGACATGACAATGATGTTGGTTTCATTTTCCCCACCATTTCTGGCGAGTACCTCTTTATTTTTACACAAGCTTGAAGAGGATACCATATGCTTGCTGTATAAGTCCATCCTAGTACATTTAACGAGCCCTAGGAAGGAGGAAATCGAATAGCGTCATTATGACTGAATCCAATGTCATCAGGGTTTAACGAGTCTGACAAGGGAAGAACTCGGCATCGTTTTATGTTTAGAGAGTTTGAAAAGACAGAAGAAAAGTAAACTCCAACGGTCCCTTTTCGTAAATAGTTTCTCAGACCCAAAAAGGTAGAAAACTTTGTCTGAAAAAACCTCCTAGTCGTGATAGGCTAGGGTATTCCTTTTTCGTAAATAATCTATCCCAGCTCGAAAAAGGGGTAAACGTATACTGGGTAGATGTCGTTTCACAGCCACTTTAACGAGATCAAAACAACAAGGGACTCGACAATTTTTCATGTTTAGAGAGTCAAAAAAGAGCTTAAAGTTGACTCCTCCTGGAGGAACGAGTGGTGTAAAGGGTAGCTACTGGTTCCGGTAATGGTGGAACTTCTTAGAACAAGTAAAGGTTAAGAGGCTGGCTAACAAGACCACTCATCGCAGCAGTTCCTCAAGAATGGGTAGAACAACCAAGTGAAGGCATATGATCGGCCAAGCAGATAGTGACGATGGAATGAGAAAACCAAGGCTCGTCTGGCAAAAACAGGCTGATAAAAATGGCAATCACAAGAGGTAAAATGGGAAAGGTTTCATTTTTACACAAGCTTGAAATCAAAAAACTCTGCTTGAAGTTGGTTTCATTTTTACACAAGCTTGAAACAAAGATAAACTATGCTTGAAACTGGTTTCATTTTTACACAAGCTTGAAACGGAAACAAACTATGCTTGAAAAAGTAAGCATGCCCCTAGCATGGTGACTCAATTCGAGGTACATGCCCCCCAAGCTTCAATCCATATGAAAGGCAGATGGAGTGAAGGTTCAAGTTACGAGATCAAGAGAAAGACTCGACTGGGATTTTACGAGATCTTAACAAAGACTCGAATTGAACAGGAACGTGTTTCATTATTTTAACGAGGTTGACACATTAAAAGAACTATCCTCAAACACCTTGTTTCATGGTTTAGGGAGCTTGACACAAGACCAGGAACTGTGCTCCGACAAACCTTGTTTCATTTTTTAAGGAGCTTGATACAAGACAAGGAACTATGCTCCGACGACCTTGTTTCATTTTTTAAGGAGCTTGACACAAGACAAGGAACTCTGCTCCGACAACCTTGTTTCATTTTTTAAGGAGCTTGACACAAGACAAGGAACTTTGCTCCGACGACCTTGTTTCATTTTTTAAGGAGCTTGACACAAGACAAGGAACTCTGCTCCGACAACCTTGTTTCATTTTTTAAGGAGCTTGACACAAGACAAGGAACTCTGCTCCGACAACCTTGTTTCATTTTTTAAGGGGCTTGACACAAGACAAGGAACTCTGCTCCGACAACCTTGTTTCATTTTTTAAGGAGCTTGACACAAGACAAGGAACTCTGCTCCGACAACCTTGTTTCATTTTTTAAGGAGCTTGACACAAGACAAGGAACTGTGCTCCGACCGACTTCATCATAATGAACAAGAAGTCATCGCTTCCAAGAGTTCCACTCCCGATGGAAGGAAAACATCCTGGAAGTCAGGACCCAATGCCCCCAGCACCTGATGCACAACGGCACTATCACTGAGTACAGGCATGGGGTAGGTAGCCACATAGTTGACCTGCGGTGGGGCAGATACAACGGGTGGATAAAAACCAGGAAGGGATGATGGTGGGCCAGTTGCCACATCGGGACCAAAGAACGAAAGCTGATCAATGGTCACGATCCGTCCTTCATGTGGAAAATAGACCACACGAAAAAGGGAGGAGACAAGCGCTCCCATGGCATAGGTGTAATCGCGCCCCAAGAGCAGATTGAAATCCAAGGGGCCTGGAACAACCATCACGTCCATATGGATGGTTTTACCTCCCAAAGTAACAGGTAACCTTGGAAGGATCCCTAAGGGTTGACTCGTTCTTCTGTTAAATGCCAACAGATTCTGCGTAACAGGCGCAAGCGGCGGCGAACCGAAAGCTTGCCAAGTAGTTGAGGATAGAATACTAACAGACGCGCCTTCATCTATAATGGTGCTGGGTACGACCAGACCAAAATCCTGTACCGTGATCTCGAAAGGCACATAAGATGGAAGGCGGTATCCTGCAAATCGACTCCAATCGAAGGAAGCGACCAAAATACTTGGAGGGGCTACCATCAAACCGAGATGGTATTCCCCTGGTGTTACGGAAGAAGAAGGACCATCCTCCATGACCTCCATCTCGAAGGTGGGAGGGGTATCCTCCAGGATCTCCATCACGGGAGGTGGAGGAGCAACTTCTTGAGGTATAGGGACAAGAGAATCTTTCTCCAAGTCCGAGGAATCTGAAGAAACAAGAAGAACCTGAGGGATGTGAGGGTCCACTCTCAACGGAAAAGACCTGGTGCACCATAGACGGGGCTAGTTCAACTGATCCCACGACCAGTGGTTGGTCGGGGATGGATTCGTGAATAGGAATTTCCGGGGGAGTGGGATTGACCAAGGATGACTCTTGACCAACAGTAGGATCAGTTGGTGGAGGACTCAAAGAAAGCTGTTTATAACCAGCCAGGAGGCATGGTGTAGAAACAACCGAGTTATCCAAGACTCGTTTGGCTTCATCCATATATGGACAAAGGTGAATGGCATGGCGCCCTTCACACAACTTACAGGGATTGGTAATCTTACCCTGCTTCTTAAGAGCCTTATCAACACCAGTTGAAGATGTGCCCCTAACCTGACTCTCGGAAGCCAAAGGCAATGGCGGATGACCGTTGGACCATACTTCAAGCACCTTGGGAATTTCAGGGCAATCTCGAAGAACATGGTCTCCCGTGCACAACATGCAAGGGAACTTGACTTTCCGTGGAGGGTTGGGAGGTTTATCAAGATGAGGTGTTTCAGAAGTAGTAGCGGAAGCCTTAGCCTCTCTCTTATCAGACTTCTTCTTCTTTGTCTTCTTCTTCTTCCTCTTAGCCACCTGGTTACTTGAATCTAGGCTTTTCAGGAGGCGAAGTAAGAAGAGGATACGAAACGGCCGAGGAGAGGTCCACCTTGGAATCAACCTTGGTAGGCTGCAAGGTGGAGGAATTGGTTGAACGATGGCGAGACATTCGAGGACTACGAGAGGTTGAGAACAACCATGAGCAACCGGGGAAGGGACAACGTTGCCATATAAGGAAGCACCAACATTTCAAAGGAGAAAAGGAAAAGGCCCGGGATTCCCATCAGAGGGGATTCCTTGGTTGGTGAACTCCAGAAAAGTTGCCATCAACAACTCAAAACCGCACACGGGCTAAAAACCAAGGCACACAATCAAACGGCTAACAAGCAAATTCTAATAGGGCGTGTGATCGCAGGTGATTTATTTTACCACATTGAAACTCAGAAACTTCATCGTTTCATGTTTTAAGAGTCGAGAAACGGATGAAAGGTGACTCTATCTCTTTCAGTTTTGAAGCAAGCGTGAAAGGACAAGCGCTTGATGATATTTTCAAATTTAAGGAGTCAGATAAGATCAATGACAACAAAGGTACTAGAGCACCAACAAAGGTACTAGGAAAAGGGTAAACCAAATAACGTGGTAACGATATACACCTTGGTTTCAAAATGAAAGAGAAATCAACGAGACTTGACGTACGTGCGGAAATCTCCCCGAATGTTGTGTCCGTTAATATCACGGTATAGGGCGAGCGGAGACTCGGCTTCATGGATAAAGGATGAAACCTAGTGGGGTCTCCCTTTATATACGTGGCGATAGGGGGAGCACATCCGTACTAGTCTTGTCTAAAGCCAAGAAATGAAACATTGTAACTACTAGGTTTAACGGCCATAGGAACACGTCACTAGCCTAGACCTCTAAATATTTCGTTAATGTTTCAATGCTTCCTTAGGTTAATTCAATGAATTTTAAGGTTGATCTTCAATTATGTCTCGGTTTCAGGCCCTACCGAATGTCATCTGAAAATCTCCTATATGCAACTATATGAGAAAAGAAATCTTTCAATTCGATGAATGCTATCTAGTTAAGGGAAGAGTTCCAAACAATGATGCAACATACAACAACACTGCAAACGAAATTTTTTCCAAACTAGATGACTTTCACTATCCAAAAGTAATTCCAAACATTCAACGATGCAAATAATGCAATGTAATATATACAAAATCCTATTTTTCAAAAAATATGCAATTGTAATCTATGCACAATTTCCTTTTTTTTTTCAAATGATAAGAATGCACTCAATGCATTTCTCGATGAAATGAGAATCTACTTAATGCATGCTTTTAATAAAAGATAATGCAATCAAAGCGATCTTTAGCTTTCAATCATTAAACAATGTAATCTAAGTTCAATGATGGATCTCAAAAAATACTTTTCAATGCAATGTGATCTAATGCATTTTAACGAAAAGAAAACTATGAGACGAAAACTAAAAGAATGCAAATCCTCTTAATGAAGGATGAAGGAAAAATGGATGCAAACAAACATTAAGAATGCAATCGTTGTTTCAAACACTTTGTAACGAAATCCCTCAAAAGGTGACAAAACATATGAGGTCAAACACAAAGAGGACTTCCAAAGCAAGAGATCAAAACAAGGCATTCATTCCCTTTTACATCAAACAATCATGAAGAGAAGACATTTCAAACAATGAGCAATGTAATCTATTCTCATACAGTGAAAAGACTAGAAGGGAAAGACACACTGGTGAAGGATTCAGGGAAAAAATCTCAATTTTCACACACCCTGAAATTGGCCCGACTTTGTCATTGACAAATAGCGCCAACTGGCGCAACTTGCTCACTGACAACTAGCGGCAATGCCCAATTGGCATGGGTTTCTAACTGACAATAAGCGCCAACGCCTGAAAATGAAAAAACAAATAATTTCTCCCAACCAAGACCAAACTCACCACTTCAAGCAGGATCTAAAACAAACCCAGAAGTAAAGTACTGACCAAAAGAAAATTCTGAACAAGGGTAAACCCTAGCACCTACAGGAGATGGCGCGACTGTCTGGCTGTAATCTGTGCCAGACAGGGGATGGCGCGAGTGATGAACTGGCAACCCGCGCCAATTGGCGCGACTGTCAAGGTGGAAATCGCACCAATCAAGCCAACCATGAAAGGATGAAAACTCAGAAAAACAGAGGTCAGATCTGGTCCTCTGGGGTTGAACCAAAAGCCAAACACAAAAAGAGCCAGCCAAAAGAGACGATCAAGCAAGCAGAATCGGAAAAAAACTGAAAAGACAAGAGAATACTCCAAGATTTCAGTTCATAAACTAAATTGGAGATTGACTGAAGCAGCTTTGATCTACTTCGCTAATGCAGAGCAATAGCGTTTCGAAGGCTATCTGGCTAACTTCAGGCTCCGTCTGTAGCTTACAAAGAAAAACAACAACAAGCTAGACGTCCCCAGCGGAGTCACCAAATTGTTGTGGAGGTAAATCCCCTCTGTGGACAAAGGCAATCCTTACTAGCCCAGATCGGGTCTACCAACAATCGTTCACGCTATACTGTAGGTTCCTAATTGCAAATAAACCCACTAGCGATGAAGGCTTACCTGGAATCCAACGCTGTCGCTCGTAGAGAAAGTAGCGCTCCCGTTCCTTAGCTCTGGCAGATCACAATCCTCACAATCTCCGTGATCAGACACCTGTACATGCGAGAAACACAACAAACGCAAGCGTAAAATCCAGTATATGCAACTATATGTCAGTCAGAGAAGACATAACTCATTACCATAATCATCAACAAGAGTGGAACCATAACCAATAGTTGCTTATCATTAATCAATCAAAGAAGAATACAACCATAGCCCTGACTCTGAATTCTCCTTCGGAGGGTCGCCAGCGGAACACATCTCGAAGAAGTCTATCGCGGATGGGACAAACCTCTCTCTTCGGATGTCTCGACAATAATCTCCTTGCTTGGATTTGGCCTTAAGGGAATGAATCAAGGCTCTTGCAGCATAAGGCTCTGATGGCTCTTGGGAACTTGGAGACTAGCTTACAAAGGATATGAGTAAGCTTTTATAGATGGAGGAAGGGGAGTTGGGATCCCTATAATCATCGGATTGGCCCTATCCTCAAGGAAGCTTCCATGAGGGGTGGCAAACCACTTCCTCTACATGGAGATCCGGAGCCAAACCTCCCAACTCAAATTAGATACCAGTTTATGGATTGGTTAGGATGAAACTTCTGCCATTTATTTAAAAAAAAAACTCCTTAAAATGGCTGGCGTGAGTGCGACTCTGAGACAGAGCGCCAATTGGCGCACCCTCTTTGAAGGATTTCCCCCATTGGCGCGGGTACTGAACTGGCTACCCGTGCCAATGCAAAAAGGGGTGTTTTTAGGGTTTTTCACAAGGATTTGTCTTCAGGGCAATGAAATTACATGTTTAGGGGAATGCCATGAAAGTTTTTTCAAGTTATGTCACTGCTCACAGGTCATGGAATGAGCCCTCCAATTGTGCGGGATGGGAAATTGTAGGGATGGTGATAAATTGCTGTGTAACATCAGTTAAAGAAGGGTACTCGTAAACAGTAAATCCTAACTCTATAAATGTTTTTCTTTATCAGATAATTGTGAACAATATGACATACACAGCAGGAAGAACAATAAGAAAGAAAATGGGCACTTCACCAGCGATATAGACCAGGATCCCAAGAAACAACTTGTTATTGATGTCAAACTAGTTACAGTCTTCAGGTCCAATGTTTCAGTTCAGCAATCATCTTCACTTTTCAGCCTAACTAATCTAATCACAAACAACACTTCAAGGGCCAGTGAACATTATTTACAAGTAGAAGTCTCAAGCTCAATTACATTTCAAAGTTCAACAACCAACTCAACCAACCCCTCTCTCATCTTCTCCAGTAGTATTTATAGAAGAATGAGGAGGTGAGATCTGATAAAATATCCCCAAAGATAATTAATACAGACTTAATGGATTCTCGGCCTTTGGGGGGCTCGATGAAGAAGCTTACATAGGTGTCCTCTGTATTAAATAATTTACATTAAGATTTAAGCTCGGTGGGAGCTCTTTTTGACTTTTGAGGCTCTCTGTTATGTTAAAGTAACTCTGCTGATATTTGTCATTAAGTTTATTTGCAGAATTAACTCTCTAGCTGCGCTAAGGAAAATATCTGATCTTGATCAATAACTTCGGCCTCTGTTTGAATGCTTTGAGGCACAGGTGGAACTGTGGTAGCTGGGAGGAATCAATTTTCCTCAGATGTGGCGATGGAGGCCTTCTATCTGATAAAACACTTTGATTTCCTTTTAAATATGTCTTAATTGGGAGGATTAGGCTTTTGATAATCAATCTTAGCCATAATCCCCCATAAATCTTCCTTCAATCTTCCATTCTGGTGCGTTTTTTCTTCGACATTGATACCCTTCGTTTGTGATTCATTTACCGTGTTTTGTTGGTGTCCAGTGCTACGCAGGGCTCGTGGGGCATCAATGCCTTTGAATCATTAACGAAGCACGAAAATTTGAACCCATGAATGGCTTCTCTTTAATAAATCGAAGGCACGAGATTTGAAACCCCAGCCTTCGGCTTTTCCTTCGGCACAATGGAAAAACCATATAATGACCGTTTATCAAATAACATACCTAGACTTCAAAACTTTTGATAAAACCAAGCTGTATAACCATTTCAGGTCACAAAAGTTGGTTGCTGACGTCAGGGTATTTGTGACTCGAAATCCTTATGAAATCTGCCATATAAGTTCCCTGGGTTCGTTTTGGGGCCTGCTGACGTCAGGGTGAGTGTGACCCAAAATATTTATGAATTCCTCCCTATAAATCTCCCTGGGTCTAGATTTCACGACCATGCAAGCAATCAAACGACACCCGCTCCAATTCGCTGCTACCACGTGGATGCTGACAAGATGTTTGGGACCACCGGTTCTGTGGGACCGCTGACTACTGTCGTGGCTGTGGGGACCAGGGCGACTATTTTTGGGCCATCGATCTGCAGATCAGATTAACGACAAAGATGTTTTGATAAATGCGTCATACCTTATTTCATCCCCCGAGCTCCTTTTGAGTGCGATCACCGTCCGATGAGCCGGCCTCAGATCGGACGTCTCACATCCATATCGCGCTAAGCTCAGAATCGACTTTTAACGTCCGGGGAGGGCGGTATCTCCAAACCACTCAAGGCCACATGTCGGCCTGTGGCATTAATTGCGTCAAAACAGGGAATACAACCTTCCTTTCAAAGGCGGTGCAATCAAAACTGCTACGGTTTGGTACTGTGATTGACCATGGGGACCACCGGGGTGATTGATTTGTGGGTCGTCGATCTGCAAATCAGATCAACGGTGGGGAGCGAATTAAGCTTTGCACCGGCAGAAAAATTTTCAAACCCTACAAAAAACACAAAAAATTAATATAAACAAAGGTTTCATGTGTCGGGATGGTTTTAGCCATACGAAGTGGATAGGCGCCCGACTGCGGGGCCTTGGTCTATATGAAAAGCAATATGATCGGGGGCTATAATAGACAGGGCTAATCAGCATCATAGTTTTTGTTTAACGCACAAACAAGTGTGCTCCGTGAGTTGCTCCGACGCGATAAGCGCTTAGGATCCTAGCACTTGGTTTTAGCGTTGGGGCACATGGAGGGGAAAAGGTTTGGATTTAGCCCAAAGGGGCTTAGACCCATAGTCAAAAATACTTGTTTCTTAGGACATTTTCAAGATGTTTAGATGGATTTTGGGCGTTTCGATATAGTTCAAAATGAGTTTTAAACTATGTAAAATGATTTTTATGAATGGAAGAAGGGGAATCATACAAATAGAGGAGTTTTATGGAAGAAAGAGGGGAGAAAAATGGAGGTTAGTTTTTTAAGTGAGGAAAGGGAAAAAAGGTGATTTTGCAGTAGTCTTTTCTCATGAAACCAACAGAATTCCAGAGTATAAAATGGGCACAGTAGGGAAGATTTTTGACAGAAGCATGAGGCCTTCAAGAGTCTTCAAGAGCCAACACTTTTTGCAATACAATTTGTTCCTTGAAGGCTCCAAAAAATGATTTAGCCACCTTTTGGTATAAAAAATTTCACAAGTGGCTAACAGGAGGGTGGTAATTTGTTGTATAGTTTTGGAGTAGCTTGAAGGATGCGTTGGGAGTCACCCTCAATGATGATCAGGTGGAAAGTGTGTGTTATGGAAATAAGCAGGCCTAGAATCAAAGCTTCAAGCTAGACTGCATTGTTGCTATCCTCACCAATGTAACCTTTGTATAACCTGATGATGTCTCCTTTGTGATTTCAGATAACACCTCTGATTCAAACCTCCCTTGGATTTCCTTGGGAGGCACCATCGAAATTTAGCTTGTAGTGCATCTCTAAAGGTGGATTCTAAGTGTTCAAACTTTGAGGGTTGGTTTGAGGATGAGTGGTGTTCCATTGTGGGTGGGGGGCCTTCAGTCTCCTCCAAGCTAGTATGAGATTTGCAGTAGGGGGCCTCTGAAAGTCCTTATCCTCCCTGTTAGATAGGAATAAAGTATCCTCTAAATTCTTGTGTAGAAGTTGCTAGATGCCTTCTTGGAATTTGGGTTTGTCATTGAAAATGCTTTGGTTTTGTTCCTTTCAAAATTTTCAGGAAAGAAATATTGGAGCCATTTTCCAAAGTCGATTAAGGATCAGATTCTAGAAGAGGGATTTATCTAGGATTTGAATGTTTCAATTATTTCCTTTGACCCTGCATTTGCGCTAGAAGCCTTTAGCCAATCTGATTTAGAGACTGCTAGCCACCTCACAAGAATCTAGTAGGTGGTCCATTGATTCCTATTGATTTTACACATGAAAAATTGTGATGTTCTGTAAAGGCCCCTTTTGTGGAGGTTCTTCCATGTAAGGATGCAAAATTTTTCTAGAATCCAAGTGAATGTTTATTGTTGTGAAACCAGCCGCCACAAAATTTTGAATATCAGATTTAAGGCCATCCAAAAAAAAATATTTCTTCACCCTGTGGTAAGTTTTTAAAAATCCTGAGTGTCTTCCTCAAGGAGAAGTGTGCAATTCCAAAAGAATATTTTGTTTTAGTTGGGAATTCTTACAAATATATAAGCGATCTTTGTACCATAAGGAATCATTTTTCCAACTAAATGTATCAGATGTACTAGGATCTTGCTGCAACTTTTGAATGAGTGTCCACACTTCTTCGTCCTTATTCCATTCATCTCTGGCTTCGGTTATCCAATCTGGTTGGATAATAGAAATGGCACAAAGCAATGCTTCCACCTCTTCATTCTTTCTTGAGAGTGCATCTGCAACAACATTTAGCTTCCTTTTTTTGTAGATTATTTCAAAGTCATAACCCAACATCTTTGTGACCCATTTTTGTTGCTCTTCTGAAGATAGTCTTTGTTCCAAAAAGTGTTTAAGACTATCATGATCAGTTTTTACCTTGATGTGTCTTCCCATTAGGTAAGTTCTCCATTTCTTTAGTGCATGCGGTATTGCTAACATTTCCTTCTCATAAATAGGTTTCTGTAAATACTTTCCTTTGATTGGACGACTTTCAAAAGCAATGGGTCTTCCTTCCTGCATTAAAACTGCACCAATTCCATTTCCTGAGGCATCACATTCCACAATAAAGGTTTTTGTGAAGTGTGGCGTAGCTAAGACCGGTGCTAGGCACATTGCCTCTTTAAGATGTTCAAAGGCCTTAGTTGCTTCAAGAGTCCATGAAAATGCATCTTTCTTCAATAATGTTGTTAGAGGTGCTGCTATTCTCCCATAATTCTTAACAAACTTGCGATAATACTTTGTTAACCCGAGAAATACTCGCAACTGCTTTATGGTTGTGGGGACTTTCCATTCCTTAATGGCTTTAATTTTGTTAGGGTCTGCCTTAACACCCTCGTGAGATACAATATGACCCAGATATTCCACCTCTTGTACTCCAAAGAAACATTTGGATGTTTTTGCATATAATTGTTTCTCCTGCAATAGTTTGAGCACCATGTCAACATGTTCAACATGATCCTTCCAAGACCTGCTGTAGATTAGTATATCATCAAAAAATACTAGCACAAATTTTCTAAGGAAGGGTTTGAAAATGAATTCATCAACCCTTGAAATGTAGAAGGTGCATTGGTAAGGCCAAAAGGCATGACCAAAAATTCATAATGACCCTCATGAGTTCAAAATGTTGTTTTTGGAATATCTTCAGTCTTCATTCTAATTTGATGATATCCTGAACGAAGATCCAACTTGGTAAAATAAATTTCTCCATGTAATTCATCCAATAATTCATCAATCACAGGAATGGGAAATTTGTCTTTAATGGTGAGCTTATTGAGCTCCATATAATCCGGACACATTCGCCATGATCCATCCTTCTTGTGTACCAATACTACAGGAGCAGAGAAAGAACTTTGACTAGGTTGAATTATACCCGCCTCTAACATTTCTGCAATCATACGTCCAATTTCGCTCTTTTGGAAGTAAGGATATCTATAAGGCCTGATGTTTGGAGGAACACTTCCTGGAATCAAATGAATAGCATGATCATGATCACGATTAGGTGGGAGTCCTTTGGGAGTTTCAAACACCTTGGAATGATTGTCCAAGACTTGTTGGAGATCTGCAGAAATAGATGATTTTGATGTTGGAACTTCTAGTGAGCATAGTTGTGCAATTACGCCTCGCTGTTCTTTCTTTAGAAGCTTTGTCATGACATTAGAGATTATTATCATTCCTGGCTTCCCCGCAATACCCCGTAATTCGACTTCCTTTCCTTCTGAAAAAAATTTCAAGAAAAGTTCTTGAAAATTAAAAGCTACCGTCCCCAAAGATTGTAACCATTGTACTCCTAGTACAACGTCAGCACCTCCCATAGGAATGGCAAGCATTGGACTAGTCAATACATATTCACCCATGGTTAGCTTGATATTATGGCATTTTCCAGAGCAATTTATAGTTCCTCCATTTGCAACCATCACTTGACATTCTGGTGCTGGGTATAGGAAACAATTTAATTCCTTGGCTGCCTTACAATGAATAAAATTATGGGTGCTACCTGAATCAATCAACACTACTACCTTTTTCTTCTTGATATGTCCTTCTATCTTGAGAGTTTGAGGAGTGGTAATTCCTGCCAGTGCATTACACGATATGGTCGGATTCATTTCTTCCTCTTCTAGGGGTGGTTCCTGGTGTATATCGTCTTCTTGTTCATTTTATTCTTCTTCTTCACAATCTATGTAAAATAATTTCTTCTCAGCACACTTATGACCTTTAGTGTATTTGCTATCACAACTGTAGCAAAGCCCTTTTGCTCTTTTTTCTTCCAATTGTTGTGGTGTCAACCTTGTAGGTTGTGGAAATCTAGGATTAGCAACACTTACCTCTTTATAGAAGTGAGTGGTAGGCTTCCTTGTCGCCATAATTTTACATTCAATTTTTCTTGCCAACCTGAATGCCTTCTCCAATGAATCAGGTTCCAAAACGCGAAATTCATGTTGGATGTTATCCTTTAAAGTGCCTATGAAGAGATCGATCCTATGTTCCTCTGGAATATCAGTTACCCTTATATTCAATTTTTGGAAGTCCTCAATGTGCTGCCCCACTAAACCCTTTTGTTTGAGATTTATCAATTGGCTAAAGAAGGTGTTGCTCTTTGTATCCTCATAATGTGCTATCATTTCCTTTGTAAAAATTGACCAAGTGACAATTTTTTTATGGGAGCAAAGCCATCGATACCATACAAATGTATTTTGTTCTAAATGTAAAGTTGCAATGCGTACCTTTTTTGTGTTTTGCACGTTATGGAGATCAAAATATTGCTCCATCTGTAGTATCCATGTTACAGGATCCTTTCCATCAAACTTCCTCATATCCATTTTTTGAATATGGTGGTTCTTCCCGCCAACATTAGAGTTTATGAAATCACGATTAACATTTATTTTGTTCTCATCATGAGTTTCCTCTACTATCTTTTCACCATTAGGAAACATTTCTTGTATCAACTTTGCCAAACCTTTGATGTCTACTTTTAGATCCTTCTTCATGTTTTCCATGTTGTCTTTCATTTTTTCATCGATCTTAGCTTCCATGCCCACTTCCATGCCATCCATCTTAGCTTCCAAACCACTCATATTAGCTTCCACGCCTTTCTTCAAACCATCCATCTTAGTTTCCATGCCCTTCTTCAAAACTTCCATTTCATTTTTTGTTGTTCTTTGCGAGAGCGAAATTTGTTGCACTTGCTCTTGTAATTTTGATATGTCATGTTGCCATTCTTCATCTTCATGAGTCATAGTAGAGCTTTCTAAAGGCTTAATGGGTGTTGAATTCTTTTTAGGGGCCATTTTAGAATCAAATACTGATATCTATTCTACAATATGCCCTTGGAATCAATTCAACTTGATTCTTCAAACAAGACTTATGCAATTCGGAAAAAAAATACACACCTTTTACTTGCTTTTGAGGAGCTTGATATTGAAATTGAATTATCTCTATAATTGTAGATCCTCAATATCTAAAATTCAATCTTGTAGTATCCCTATGAAGCTTCTTTCAAATGCCATAGGTCTGATCTGATTTGGATTCTTCCAGACAAATTTATGTCTAATCTTCCACAATGACCCAATTTTGGAATGGTTCAGTAGAGCGAACTTGTATGACTTGCCACGTGTCACCGTTTCCTCCTTTGGATTTGAAATTGATCGATCACCTCCTTGAGATGAAATTCAGAAGCCTCAAAAAGCCCTAACTTCCACAGATCATATCTCCGAAAATATTACGAACCAATACCTAAAATTTTGCGACGATGTTCCTCAGGATTTCAACTTCGCACTCTAAAAATTTCATCTTCTGAACCTTTGTAGAAGAAAAGTTATTATGAAAATACCATGATGACATGTTTAGGTTAAATTCAGGAGCCTGCAAAATGACCTAACTTGCACAGATCATATCTCCGAAAATATTGCAAACCAAGCTCTGAAATTTTGTGACGATGTTCCTCAGGATTTTGGCTTCGTACTCTAAAATTTTCAGATTCTGAACCTTCGTAGAAAATATTTATAGCGAAAATTCCACCCTCACCTGTTTAGAGCATCGAAACCCTAGAATCTCAAAGCTTTGATACCAAATGTTGTGAAACTAGCTCCAAAAATAGAAGAAAAGAGATATCAACGCCTTAGAAATAAGCCACTTAGAGGGGGAAACCTCCAATACATTACATTAATGAACAATTCTTGGATGATACAAATTACAAAACCTCCTTTCTATATATAGGAGTCTATGGGGCCCAATGTAATCCTAGCCGACCTAACAATAATAATTTAAGGGCACAATAATAACAATATGGGGGTTACAGGGGCACAATAATAACAATAAGGGGGTTACACTAACAACAATAAGTGACTATACTAGTAATATATAGACCTAACATTTATACTCGTGTCCATAAAATCTAAGCATAGAGATTTTTCTAGAATGGATTTGAGGTTGTTGGTCGGGTTAACACAATAATATAATATGCCTTTTTTATTGTAAATTTACTTGTGCTTTTGTATCCCTAACAAAGTATATCTGGGCCATTTGTCTTCTTTATAGTCCTTTTTCTTAGTTCTTATTCCATAGCTAGCTTGTTTCCTTTTGATTTTTCTTCCTCACAGAGAATCAAAAGCTTCCATTTGTGTATGCCTAGGTTTCCATGATCTAATCAATACTGATGGATATATATGATCCTCGATATTTGATCAGGAGATTTAATTTGAGGGAGTTGAAAGATGTTACTTAGGCAAGGAAATTGTTACCAAGATTCGTCCCATAATATTTTTGATCTCCCATCTCTCAATTCCCATAAACTGTGCATCTGAACCAAGGATTGGTTGCATATTGTCAAGTTTCATATGAGGGAACCTTGAAACTACAAGTATAGGTGTATAAGTTTTTTATTTTCAGTCTTCAGGGCATAGTTTTTGTGCCAAAGGTGAGCCCATGGCTCCATTGTATGTTTTACCTAGTGCCACCAAATATTTTCTCCCAACACTTTGTTGATCGTTTTTGGATCACGTAAACTCAATACCCCAAAAAACAATTTAAGGCATAAGGTTTCCCATTTGACTAAGGGCCATTTTTGTTGGAGATGGAGTCATACCCATAGAGAGGTTCTTTGGAGGTTACTTGTGGTCTTTAAGGCCCATTTAGGGATATCATAAATAAAAATAGATAAGTGGCAATTAATTAAAGGATTTATTTTAGGAGAATGAGGAGATTGGATGTATTCAATGAAAGAAATGTAAAATTGTCAAGTTTACTTATGATTTTTTCCAAGAGCTCTCTCCATGATGAGCACTTGATGACAAAATCAATTGGGGGGCTCCCAAGTACTTAAAAGGAAGGGGGGTAGGAGTGAAAGTTGTAATTCCATTAATATTCCTTTGAATGATGATAGGGGTGTTGAAGAAGTGGATTTATGAATTTTCCAGATTGATGGAGGTTCTAGAGGCCTCCAAGAAAAGGTCTATGATTGCTTTGAAATTTTTGGCTTATTTGATGGATCGATGGTTCAATAAGAGTGTGTCATCAATGAATTGTTGGTGCAAGAGCATGTTGTCAACATGGAGAGCGAGGCCTTGAAGTTTTCCTTGTTGAAGAGATGCCTTGATGGGTTTTCCTAGTTGTTAGTATGAATCTTTCGTCATAAAAGGCCACTTTAGCTACGCATAACAAATAGCCCTAACATCGATTATGGCTGCCAAATATCTTTAAATCTGTAATTAGGTGATCCAAATAATGCTACACAAATCCAGATCTAAGCATAAAAGACATTAAGCAGATAAATTAAAATGTGGCTCCATGCATCCAATAGACAAGACAAGAACAATGTATTTGAAAGAATTTTTATATTATATTAAAAAGGGACACCTGAGAGGAAAACAAGAAAGGTGTTTTCCAGTTCTCCTCAATGGGATGGGTTCTTGAAATTCCTCAGCATTTCAGATCTAAAATTTCTCTCTCTTGTTGGTGTAGAAAACCCAGACAAACATAGAACTCAAAGGGAGCTCACAAGGCAAAAATGGAGAATGTGACCAAGTATAGATCCAGAGTGATCTAATGCAATGAAATGTGACTAATGAATGGGGAAAACCCTTCTATTTATAACAAAATATTAGGGCGATCTAGAACTTGGTGCATGAATAAAATATTATTAATCAAATTCTAGAACCACATTTTAGGAATATTTTATTATATTTGTTGGAGGGGAAAGGATTTTTGACTTGGGTCAATTCCTTTATTTATAAATAATAAATAAATAAATGATTTATTTATTATTTTAAGGAAATAGTGGAAATATAATTAAATAAATAATTATTTATTTAATTATTTATAAATGATTTAGTCAAATTTAACTAGGAATATTATTTAAATAAGGATTTAAATAACTTATTCCTAGGAAATAATCAAATAAATAAGGATTTATTTAATTTATTTCCTTGTTTTGGGTTAAATATGACGAGGAAATATAAATAAATATAGATTTGTTTATTATTTCCTTTTGGGGTTTCCTGTTTAGACCATAAATAACTTAATAAAGGTGTTTTACTAAGTTATTTCACATAGTGAAAGCAATTTTACTTAGGGTAAAATTGGTCTTACATGGTGTACTTGGGTTCATCTAATGATAATAGGTTAGATGACCAAAAAATGGTGTAACAGATTGCCCCCCAGCGTACGAGTGTTAGGAGCAAATCGTATGACTGAAGTACGTTGTAAGAAATCAATCACTAGACATCAAGAGGGAAGTCAGAGAGATAAATGTAAGGTAGTCTAATGTGCTAAAGGACTAGACCCTGAGGAGACAAGACTTACAAGTGCAACAAGTCTCTAGCTTATGAGGTGGTACCTGTGCTAAAGGTGGCGGGGGAGGCATACCTATGCCCGCCGAGACAAAGTACAAAAGAATAGTATGTCCAGTAAACAAGGAACCAAACTATAAAATACATGATGGCATAAATACGAGCCAGAAAAATAGAATGATGAATCCCACATACATGTTGTGCCTAGAATAACAGGCAGGACTTATACAATAACATTTTAGTACATGAGATACAAATACAACCCAAATGCCCCCTATACACGGGGAAGGGCTCGCAAAATCTGACTGCTACATGCAAATTGAAAAGGCGCTGCAAGCGGCTATGGCCGACATCATCAAATGTAAGGAGTTGCATCAAAGGTTGAAATGAAGAATTCATTCGGGCATGTGGGGGGCTACCTGCAGGGCCACCCCCTCATGAGGGTTGAGACATCTCACACATAACCGGGAATCACCAATAGCTGTTGCTACATCACTAGACCATCAAGTATACAGATCACGATCATGTTGAAAGGAGCTCGAACCAAGGTACACCGCCCTCTAGACCTGGCTTCTGGACTAAATGAGCCGATGTCGATAGAAGGAGGTCCGCCATAGGTGAGGCAATAAGGGATCCCCAACTAAGGCACGAGAGAAAATAGTAGAGCGACTAACAGACAGACACTAATGATGATGATGAAATGGGGGATACTGAGTAGCGGATGTACGACTTCCCTTGTTAGAGCATAAAGGGCATGAATGGCTTGGCAGCGACTGACACAATATCATGAGGGATAGGGGACAATGGTACTGAAGGCCATAATGTGCAACACCAGAGAGGGACCAAGCAATGAAGGATGGAGGAGTATAGCGGGATACAAAGGGACTCGAGATAGACTCCATGACTGCGATGATGACTCAACTCGGATGCTCTAAACAAGGGCGACTTGATGGTGCTGCCACACAGTAAAGGTCCAATGGGGGACCATAAAAACATGAGTACAATAGGGTGTCTCATGATGAAAATAAACATGAACAAGGACAAGTAAGGAGGCAAAGTGGTGCCCCAAGTACAAGTGTTGTAAGTGAGGAAATTTTATTTTGAGGAGGGTTATGGTTGAGGGGCATAGGTGCCCCCAAGCATGTTGTGGTCATGCCAAAATGTATAAAGGGGAATCTAAACACATTTTAGTGATGTGGTGCGCCATTTTTTTTTGCTATGGTTATGCAGTATGAGAAAGGAAATGGAGGATTACCAATATCTTTTAGTACTGCATATATGAATCAAATGGACTTTAAGTTTTCGGGTTGGCATACCTGGTGTCACTCTCCCAAAGAGAGGATTTGGAGATAATGAACTGATGCTCTCCTAGAAAACCCATAGGTTGGTCAACAACAATGTCTAAGAGACTGGGTTGCTGATGTAAGATGAAGGAATGATAAGGCATATCATCCCTAGAGTGATCTGAAGTGATATGGGACTCTAGAGGTTCGTCTAAATGTGGAAGAATAATGGTACTAAATTCGACATGACTATATACACTAGGAGAGAGGTGGAGAATTGCTTCTCCTGGTCTCTCAAATATGGGTGCCCCCTTACCCAAACATGGGGTTTCAATGTAATGGCCACGAGGTGTATGTGGTGCGAATGCATGGGTTCGATGTAAGGGGGAATAGATAAAGTCAAGGGTGGGGATTTATTTCATAATGTCGTCATCGTGATAGAAGATGGGGTGACTGGTGGAAGAAAGACCACCTGACGCGGCGAAGCTACCTGACTCATCATCATGAGAAGAGAGGTTCACATGTGCATCGTCACAAGGGGTGACAGAAGAGTAAGAAGATAAAGGATCTACCGATGTTGAGCCCAGGGTGATCATTGAAGGAGGGTCAAGCGAAACAACAGGGAAGGATTCAGAGGGAATGTTCCCTGAGGGTCTCATGGATGATGATAGGTAGAATATGGTGGACGAAGGCTCCGTCATCTTGACATCAGGAGGGGGAATGTCAATGGGAGTCTTCATGTCTATTAATTCTGTCAAAGGAAAATGTGCAAATAGGGGAGAGGTGGACTCGTTACGTTTGGCCTCGAATTGGCAGACCGTGTCTAGAGAGGTGCAGAAGTCCTTGAGGCAGGGACAAAGGTGGGTGTAATGGCCATGGATATTACACAAAGCACAGGGGTGGTGGGTGTGAATAGTCTTAGGGTTCTTGGCCACGGTCACGGAAGGAACAAAGGCTTCCGGGACTGTGGACTCAGGGAACGCAACATTAACCATGGGCTTGAGATGAGGCAATTCAGGATAGGTATGGGTGGCGTCACCAAGAACATCACACAAAGCACACTGGATGGTATGCTTTGGAGGCTGAGGAGGGGCAGGGTTTGTCGGGGCAACCTTTTCCTTGGATGCCCCCTTGCGAGCTTTTCTTTTCTTTCCCATAGTTGACAAAGCATGAGGATGGTCTTGCGGAGGGGCTAGGGGCACTGTAGGAGCGAAGGGAATTGGTTGGACCAGTGTCACAGCAAGGTATGGTTTGGGGTGGCCGGGTGGGGTCTCGGCTGGAGGAGTAAGATACCATATAGGAATTCCCAAGGTCAAATTAGGGAGGGACAGGGTGGCCATGATGGGAACTGAATAGACTCCGAGAGGGGGAGCAAGGAAAGGTATCTGACCAGCAGGGTAATGGCCAGGAGGGGCGGTTCCCATATGGTGAAGACCAGGGGAAACTGACTCAGGAGGGAAGGGAAGTTCCTGAGTGCTAGGTGGGTGGGAAGGTCCAAGTGTAAGAGGTTCGGTCAGCTGAGGCGAAGGGCTAGGAGCAAGTTGCAGTGGGCGAGATTGAGGTTGCTGACTAGCCGAAGCAGGATGTGAAAGGTTAGCCTGAGACGATTGCATCATGAAAACATTCGCTAAGCTGAGATTAGAGATAGGAGGAGGGGGAGGACCTAGGAAGGTGCCGAGCAAGGAGGAGTCTTTGTAGATTCCAGGGGAGACATTGGTCAAATAATCGACAGTTTTCTTATTGGCTATAGAAGAGATGGTCGACTCAGGGGAGGTTTTGGATTTTGGCTCATGATATGTCAACTGGTAAATGGTGACTATCTTTCCATTATGAGGGAAAAACATCTTGCAGTGGACCACATATGGGATAGCAGACATGGCATAGGTGTATCTACGCCCCAAAAGAATGTTATAATCAAGAGGGGCATCGATGACTTCAACATCTACGCAAACAGTCTTGCCCGCAAGAGTGATAGGACAATTACGAAATAGGTTAATGGGTTGGGAGGCATGGCCATCCCATGAACGAAGGGCGATTGTGGAAGGGGCCAACTTAGGAGATCCGATTTGTTTCCAAACCTAAGAAGACATCACACAGGTGGATGCCCCCTCATCAATAATACACCGAGAAACGTGAGCATTCCGGATTTTGACTGGGATTTGGAAAGCTACGGAAGCAGGAAGGGGAGGATGTTCTGATTGACGGGTGTCGAAAATTATCAATTGGTAATCAACAGGATCTACAACGCCCATGGCAGATAGTAGAGCCTTCTTTTGATAAGGACACGACTGGAGGAGTTCTAGCGTTGAAATGGCAGCAGGAGACTGCGCCAAATCATCTACTATGTTATACGAATGAGCAGCTCAACCAAAAGCAGCATTTCGACGTAATGGGCCCTTAGGAATCTTGGTATGAACTTCAACTTTGGGCTAAGGGATATGCAAGGGACCATTAGATGTCAAAAGAGGCTCTGTAGAATCTGAAGAAGGTGACTCGGGGACAGATGGAGCGAGAGGCTTGGGGTACTGACGAGACCGAGTTTGAAGGTTAAGGTTGACAGGTAAAGGTTGATCAGAGTTGATCATGAGAATCTGGTAATCAAAGGAACCAAAAGGGGAAGGTTGAGTGGCTGCCTGTCAGTCAGGTGGTTGGGTAGCCACAAATCCCTGCTGTGCCTCCACCTGCTCTTGAGGGGGCAGTGACTGCTGTTGCGGGGGTTGAGAAGGCAAAGGAGGAAGAGGTGTTGATGTTGGAGGAGCTGGAGCACCAAGCTGCGGATATGGATAATAAGGGGGTCGGGTAACAGTGTAGTAAGTAGGAGGTTGGGCCAAAATAGGGCACATTCCATATCCTAGAGACGTGCTACTGGGAGGGGAAAAAGTGCGGGAGGTGCTGCCTCCCCCCCAAGGAAAATCATAACCCATGGGAGGTTGGGCGCATGTATGAGAGATAGCTCCAACGATACCGTCGGCGACATGAGGTGCCCCCGGTGAATTGGCATCACCGGGTCTAGGGAGATCAGGTAGAATAGTATAAACATAACCCGTCTGAGTGTAGATCAGATCATATTTTAACGCCATTTGGAGGGCAGCTTCTTCGGTTTGAGGAAAATGTGATGTGACATCTTTCCTAATAGGGGGCAAAAGAGATCTAAGGAACCAGTCCATGTAGACACGGTCTTCGAAGGTAGGAGATTGACATAGGCTCTTTCTTCTCCGCCATTCCTGGACATGATCTGATAGGCGGGTCACAGATGATTGATGGAAAGAAGTCAAAAGTTTGATACCAGTGTCATAAAGAAGGGGAAGCTGGAAGTAAGATAAAAAATCCCAGGCAAGAGTCGCAAAGGTGGTATGAGAGGAAGTGGGTTGATCAATATACCACTTAGAAGCTTCACCTGTAAGCGTGCATTGGAACAATCTAAGATGGATGGAATCATCAGTAATGGAATGGGATGAACACCACATGTGGAAAGATCGGATATGGTTGGAGGGATCCTCTCCAGCAAGGCCTTCGAACTTGGGAATGTCGGAGGGGAGCTTGGTTGGCATAGCAGGCCAACCAAAATCGTGGCAGATAGGATCATTGATAAACTGATCGAAATCGGGGAGACTGAGGCCTGCCATGAAGGGGAGCAAGGGAGCATTCGAGGTAGTTCCTGTGGAAGTTCCGCTAGTAACAGTCCCAGCATTAGGGCTGGGGTTGCCGCTAGCATTAGGCCCTGGACCAGAGATGGTGAAGGTAATAGGGGGAGAACCAGGAGTAGGGGGAGAACCCGAACAATCAGAGGAAGAGTCGGAGTGCAGACTCGGGGGAGGACTTACTCGATGACGACGGGAAGGAGGAAGTCGACCAACCGGAAATGATATCTGAAGCTCTTCATCCAACGGCTATCACGCTCTGAAGCTGCATGGGGTTTAACCATAGGCAAATCACAGCCCTGGCCCACTGTTTATCGCCTCCGTCGCTCTTTCAACCGTCGATCTCCTAACGAGATCGGACGGTCCAGATTTAGTCACCTGCCCACCATTGACCTCGTACCACCTCGTCATCCTTCCACATAATCTTTCGTACGTACACCCGTCACCCGTTCCACATGTGTGTCACATGTTTCCTCCTCTCGTATGTATTCCTGTCTTAAGCAAAATCTTCATTCGTTTTACGTTGAAAACCTCCGCCCAGTCCACCCACCATAGTTCCACTTCATTTTCATTACCACCCTGCATATTTCCACCACTTCATCACGTCGATCTGTTACACAGTCATCTCCATTGCATCGTCGTCCCCCATGCATTTGTTTTCTTCACAACTTTGTGTGTTTTGCAGGTTTACAACGACAGGGAGTTATCATAACTTGCAGCATCCATTATAAAAGCTGAGAACATGTCAAAGGACCATTTTGCAGAGGCAAAATTTATGAAGAAGGTCCCTGGAAAGCAAATCAACATGGCTTGCATTAAAGAAGCGGGGTTAAGATTCTTCAAACCCTGTAGGGACGTTCAAGACGCCGATTTCGTAGGTGAAGATATTAATGGGGCAACAGAGAAAGATCAGTGGACGATTAAGGAATTCAACGATTAGCAGTGAAGGTTTCAGGCCCAAATTCAAGGTTAAAAGATAAAGGGTACCATGCACAGGAAACAATATCCTCCAGGTTTCATTTCAGTAGGATTTTTCCTTCAGAAAAGGACAGAATGTTTATATGATTTTACTCCTTTACCGTGTTCCTGAAGTGATCTTCATCCAGTGCATTTATTTCAGAACGTTGGCCTCATAATACATGCAGCACTTCAGAACCATTCAGCAGTATGGGCGTGCACGTTTCCACCATTTTTCCTTAATTACGCAAATTAAATGTTCATCACCTACCTCTTTTACTAGGTTTTGGTTTCTCCTATAAAAACCATGAAGAAACGCATTGTAAAGGTTCCAGATTTTATCAGAAAATTATGCAGTAAAAGGCTTTTTGTATACAATTTGTAGGACTTTTGTATGAAGGCTCAGAGCCCATAGGGTCTCAGTGAGGAGGAGTTCTATATGTCAAAGAGGATTCTAGTCTTTGGTATTTCACAGTCTGTAACTTTCTTTATTGTGTATATTAATAGAACAGTTCACTTCATTCATCTTTCTTG